>VWZU01005873.1:0-12884 GCA_013397095.1 Sterrhoptilus dennistouni
TATTTAATATTTATATTTAATATAAAAATTTTCCTCTTGGTCCAAAAATCTGAACAGACTATCCAAAATGCAACAGGTGAAAATTTTCTTCTCTTCCTAACTGTAATGAACACAAATAACTTTTAGATGTGCATTTTGCCTTTTTTTTTTCTCCTAAAAGAAGACTGATACATGAATAAGTAGATTTTGCTTCTTGCTTACAAAAATGAAGATCTCCAGTAAGAAACCCTGTGAGTAAAAATGTGGTCATTGCAGAGGAATTTTGACCCTCCAGGCACAGGGAAGAAAAACCAATGAGAATTGCAGTAATTTTCACCCTGGAGGGCAAAGAAGCTGCGAATTAGTTATAGAAAGAGAAGTAAGTGTGTGTGAGTGGAAATCTTCCACTGATCTTCCTTTTTAAAATTATGAGTTTAAAGCATAATTAGAATAGGGGTGTGGGGGGGGAAAGCCACAAGAAGATTTATTGGTCTGTTAGTCTAGAGCTTGGGGTTTGTGCTGCTTTTTCCAGAGCTGCGGCAATCTTAGAGTTTATTTTAGGTGCTGGGAAGGCACCTAAATCTTTAACACCTGCACCAGAACAGAATTTAGTACTAAAGTGGCCCCATGGGAAGGAAAAATATGCTAAGGGGAAGTGCATTGTTTTCTGCACAAAATGTGTGAAAAGTGCAGAGTCCTCCTGTGGAAGTCACTCCTCTCCTTTCTCCTGTGCAAGGGGGGAATTAGGACCTGATGGCAGGACAGATTTGGTGCTTTGTGAGCAGTTTTGGGAACAAAAAACAAAACGTGTGCATGGGCTATTATCCACAATCCTCCTGGGTGACTTCTCAGCACTTGATTACACTTTAATTATTTTTGTAATATGAAAGTGAGCCTACTCTCCTGAGGAGAAAGAACTGCTTGTATTAATCTATCAGGTTATAGCAGGGGATCAGCAGTTAGCTGTGTGCTTTCTATTCTGCTGTAATTATTAATAATAAGTGGCCTACGGGAGCCATGCTTTCTACAGCAAATCCCATTCCATCCAGCAGTTGGATGAGTTGTTTTGGTCACAGTTTGAGAGATGGATCCAAGGTAGTGTGAGCTGTGCTGAACTGAACAGAGCCTGGGCAGGCAGCTCTGGCTGGTGCATCCCCTATGATGTAGTGGCACCAATAGTGCCAGGCCTGGGAACGGCAAAGACAGGTTCAGAGGAAGCTGCGAGCAGAACACAGCCTACAGCCTTATCAAGGAGCTTCCTTCCTCAATTTCTGTTGCTGCTATTAGCAGCACAGATGGTCTCTCCAGCAGGTAAAGGTATTTTCAGTGCCTTTCGGAGAAAGCAGAGGGAGAATGTTTTGGGGGTGGATCATAACTGCTGGTCCTGTTACTCCCCAGTCATCTCCCAACAGACAGTTGTGGGGTGGATGGTATGTTTAAGGTTGGACTTGATAATATTGGATGTCTTTTCCAACCTCAGTGATTCTGTGATAAGTACTCCTATTACAGCACCGTATTTCAAGCTACCAATGTACCCTGCCCAAAATTTATTCAGCCTCATTTCCAGCCCAGGTATCTACAGCCATGTCTCACAGCAATCTCAGGGAAAACTATTAACAAATATTTCTTTTTTTTAATAGGTAAAACCCATTCTTATTACTGTTTTACTGAAAATATGCAATTACTCAGAATTTCTCCAAGAGAGACTGAAATGCCACTGGGCAAGTAACTACAGTATCAGAAATTGTATATGTTTGGTCTGAAAATGCCACATGTGCAAAAGAGATTTTGGAAACATATTTTTGACACCTCCATTTGGCTAGAACATGCCCCTTAGTAATTTTCCCTTTCTCAACGGTTGCTTGGTGTGAAAATTTAATTTGTGGGAAAGAAAAAAAAATATGACCAAGTAACATACACATACAGAACAGACTGTGTGTCTGTTCCTCATATAATAATCCTCAGTTCTAATTTATCTGAATTTTCCAAGTCTTGATACTGCAACCTGATTCTTTTCTTCTAAGAGTGTTTTTGGCAAGTGTTTCTGGGCCAAGTAACTTCCCAGCAAAAGGGAGAAGTTAATAACTGTAATTTTATTAAGGATTCCTGCTTCTATTTGATAACTTCTGCTAGGAAAAGAGCTTTACAAGATTAGTGTCCCTCTGAGCAATTAAGTAGCAGGGTCCCCTAATCTCTGAAGTCATACACAAAACAAGTAGAGTAGTAGATTCTGCTTCTCTGGGATCATAACAACTATTTATTGCTTTTAATAAGTCTGAGTTTTCTTGGATCTGTCAGAATATCCTTTTGTACTAGAGTCAACGGGAGTAATTCTAACAGTCCATGGTGCTGATAAGGTGAATTCAGAATTATGACCAATGTGTTTTTAATTTCTTGCATCATAAAAGAAAAAGCCTAGAAAAACTCAATGGAACTTCAAACCGTGTGGTTTTCTAGCTCTTTCATAAAAACATGTTGTTTTAAGCCTTACAGAGTTTCTTTCAGTTTTCCCCTATAGAGCATGTTTATAATGGACTTACACTATTCAACGTATTTCAGGGCAGAAAACCATTCACACTGATCTTCTTTCATGATGTTTTGGTTTCGGTGCAACTGTGGCCACAGGAGGGTGGGAAGGACTTGCCAAGGCTGTTTCCCCTCACACAAGTCAGGCAGGATGTTCCTGAGGAGATGGAATGTGTGATGTGCTGCATCAGATAGCTTATCATATGCTGCTGTATTTTGTCAGGAGGGTCATATCCCAACATGTGACAGTCAGTCACTTCAATAATTCCTGGAAAAATAAATAGGAACAAAAGTAGTGTCAATAATGGAGCTGGTAATGAATCCTTTCTCCATGTTCTCAAGCAAGCAGGGGGACTCCAGCTCTGTGGGTTTTTGGCCCTGTAAAGTTGTACCACTATTTGTCCAGCTTCACTTGATAGAGGCTCTTCATCAACTCACTTGTCTAGGCTGGAAAGGTGCTTGTAGGAGGGTTTTGGCTCGGTTGTGTTTACTTTTGGAGACACATGATGTCATCCACTAGTGTAACAAAACTGTGTACACAATTATTTGTGTATCTGCTTGTATTTATGATATACACAGGTAGTAGGAATCATTTCTTAGAGTCAACAGCCTATCATTCTCCACTGTGCTTTCTGTGCTGTCTTTTGTACACAGTGATTTTCTGTGGATTTTCCTTGATTTCTGTAGCCTTTTCAAAGCATTCCCCAGCTCCTGGAAACTTTCCCCCAAAAGCGAACTCTCTGCATGAAGGTAGGCTGTTCTGGAAGAGTGAATGTGTTGGAAAACATATTTTCACAGCCATCACAAAAAGTTACTTTCATGATGCAATCTTCAAAACTTGTGAGTTTTTCTTGTAGGACACCTGGGTAATACCTGAATGCAAGATGTGTCCTCCCATGCAGAGTGTGCTCTCCTGGAAGCCTCATGCAGAAGCATAGATTTCTAAAGGAATTCAGTAAGGGACAAAAGCACTGGGCTATCAAAGAGAGGGGATTTCTCACTGAGTAACCCTTCTAGCTCTGACCTCTCAGTCCTGAAGCTCAAGGGAGAGCTACTCTGCACCCCACTCCTTTCAGACAACCCCACACAAAATTGTTCAAAGTACAAATGTGTGAATTGGAATTCAAAACTGCACTGTACACTAAAAATCCTGGCTTGAGGTGTGAAAACACTGGCTTGAGTGTGCGTTGTTTTCCTCCTTCATTTTGCTACCTCCTAGCTTTCCTAAGGGTGATTAATCACCTGGCTCTGCCTTTCCCCATAGAAGATTATCACCTTTTTCCCTGTGAACACTAATTTTTGCTGTACAGGTAGCAGTGATGTTTTCCCTCACATGATTTAACTGCTTATCATATCAAGTGTAACATGCAGCGCTTTCAGGTTAAGAGAAGAGCTTGTGTGTCAAAAAGCTTGGCTATTTCTTTGTGCATAGCACATATTATCATTTCCTGAGCCCTCACTAGCCCTTAAAAACATGGAAGACCTCTAGGACCATTCTTCCAAGGCCCATGCTTCTTGCTTTGAGGATTATGGCAAGCATTTTAAATGCAATTATTTGATATAGTGATTTCAAATGAATAAATTACCTTTCCCTCTTTCAGTCTGGCATGAAATCTTGATGAAGGGAACAAAAGAACTTTTCTTCAAGGTGGCTCTGCTGACCCCACTGGGAGTGCTGGAACATGAGTCTGTGAGGTTGAACAGTTAAATATTGCCTGAGGGGTAGCAGACAGTAGATGTGACTCATATCAGGACTGGTCTGGGCTTTCCTGTTTGTACAGAGAATGAACTCACTGTCCACTGCAAATATTCTCTTTCTGGCACAGATTCTATATATGTTATTTGCTCTAGGAAAGGAATTTTAAGATTGCCTTTTTATTAGGTTTTTCTTCTATGAAGGCAAATGATGGTAAGCAGAGCTCTACAGAGGGTGAGGTGAAGAAGGACACACAAGTGGTTTCTCCTGAGGTCATCAAAGGGAAAGGATCATCCCATTTTCCCTTCTCTGAACCTCACCAAAGGAGGACAACCCATAAATCGTCCCCAAAAATGTTCCAGACTAAACATTACAGGGCTCTGTGTGGCCTTGTGTTGCCTGCTTGAATACAGGACCTTTCTTAGGATGTGTGGGGAAGTGAGTTGGGGAAGCAAGTAGAACTTGGGGAACATGAACATGGGGAAGCATGTTTTAACTAATTGTGGGCATGATTAACTCATTAGGTGTTACAGGGAAGGACAAAAAGGTAAAGAAAACTCTGCCACGATGTCCCACCCACCCTGGAGAGGAACTTGTCTCCACGTTTAAGTTTCCCAAAAGTTTTATGTGAGGTTGTGTGCTGTGATTTCCATCAAGTTTAATGGTGTTTAACTATTCCAACAGCAACAGCAAAATGCTGCTTAGTGAATTTTATGCTGAAGTTTTCATTAAATCTCTATAAACAAGGGTATCTGACATTTTTGTAACTGTTTGTCATGCTTGCAGCTTAAATACCAGCAAGATTAAAAGTGCTGCAGAACTGGAAAAATCCACATGGGCTCATTCACCTCTCTGGGCAGAGGGCTGGTCCAAGCTTCAGGAAAGGACATGGAAGATTCATCTTCAGCCCCTGGTGATGTAAAGGTGGCCTAGATCACAGAATCAGTCAAGAATCAGTCACAGAATCACAGAATTACAGAATGGTTTGGGTTGGGAGGTGTTGCTGACCACCCAGGGCCTTGGCGGGGGTCTTCTGGGTGCCGTGACCTTCTCAGGTGAGTCGCCCTGAAGGGGACAGCCTCGATCCTAGTGGCACAGGCACTCCGGCTAGGTGATCAGCTCTTTTGTGATGGTTGCTTAAGCAGCCGAGCCTGTCAGCTCTTTCCCAGGCTCTCACTGCCTCAGCAGCACTTCCTAAGCGGGGCTCTTCCCAGGCAGCGCAGGAGAGAACACAGGAGTCAGGATGGTCTCCAGAAATCTTCTTTAGTCTCGGGAACCATCGACTCTGAAGACCCCAAAGCTCCTGTGAGCCGGGGTTATATAGACATCAAGAGGGGTGAGGTTTAACAAAACAACCAGTAGGGATGCAGATTGAAAAACTAACCAATCAGGGCAAGGATCCAAAAAGGACCAATCAGAGGAAAGAACTTGAACCAGTTAAGAAGAAGAAGAAGAACTGAGGGGTATCACAACACCCAATCACAAATAGGGTCATTCGCATATCAGGAAGTGGCTCAGGTGGCTTGTTAACTAAATGGCCTGAGCAACCCGGGGGTTGGCCAACTGCATTAAGGGCTGGATGCCCTCCATGGAAGTGCCGAGAGCGCTGCTCCTTCTACATTGCCCTCAGGGGCCTCCACAACTCCTCCTTCTTTATTTATTATGAACACCTTTTCTGAGAATTTTTCAAAGCACTTGAGAATGCATGCAAAAGTAATCAAAACAATCAAAACAATTATCAAAATCCAAATCAGTCCATTAAGGATGGATGCAACCCATCCTTTTAGTCCCCAGTTCTTAAACAGGTTGTTGAACCATTCCATTGCCTTTTCAACTTCCAGTTCTTTCACAGCGCTCTGGATCGCTTGGATTTTTGAGTGGATGCTTTCTCCATGTGAAGACAAATTGAAACAACACAGTCCTTCGAATCCTCACAGCCGTGTCCATGGGCCAGTAATAGAAAGTCGATTGCCACTCGCTTTTGTAGGGTTGCCTTTCTTCTGCTTTCCTCATCTTCAAGGAGGTCGCTCAGCATGGCAGATGTTAGATTTGCCTGCTTGCCCATGCAGCACTCTAGATGTGACAATTCTCCCAAAGCTTTTGCTGCTGCCACCCAGGGCAGAAAAATGGACATAAATACTCATTTTTGGTGTGACCGATCCATCATTTGACTATCACAGTTCTCATCCAGGTTTCTCAAATCTCTCTTTTTTCGGGCCAAATCCTTTTTATTATTTTTTCCAATCATGAATTAGTGAAATATTTGGAGTTAGGATGGTAAGCTTCCCTAGAGTGCAGGGTCCTCCTTGAAGATGGGAAGGGATTCCTGCCCATACTGTGTCCCCGTAGATCAAGAATACTCCCTTAGGCAACACTCTGGGGATGTTGAATGGACATAGAAGGTGTGGTTGCAGTGTAATTGCACCAGTTTTTTCTCTTATAAATTTTGTTGTTTGGTGAAACATTTTTCCGATATACAGATCTGTGTTCTCTTAGCACCCAATCTTTCTTATTTTGTCTGTAATAGTGGCCGAGGAAGACCCCAAAAGGTCCAATTCTGGGGGTTCTTCAGGTGCATGCAGCAGAATTCCTGTCCACTCGTCCTAGGTGTCTACCAGATTAGGTGTTTTTCTGGTGAAGGGGTATTCATGGGGCTGGAGCGGAATCCCTATGAGGCAGGTGGACAGGGCCTTGTGAGCGTTGCCCATGGATAGACACATACTTTGTTGCTGTAGGGATTTTGCAAGTGTTATCCAAACGTTCTCCTGTGGCTGCTTGATAATCCAAGCTGTGGCTGGTATGATTGTGAAGAGCATCCAACTTGTGGCTGCTTGATGGCCCATCCTTGCTCCGGAATGGTTCTAGGAATCACTTTAAGTTCCATAAACGAAAGATCATGATTAGCATCCATACTCTCTAAAACAATTAAACAACAAAAACTTTTGGGTCAGGAGACAGGGGAATGGGAGTTCAGGGGGTGAGGGTCAAAAAACAGGGGAAACAGGGTACCCCAGGGGGAACTTTTGGGAAAACAGTCATTTGGCAGAAGAGTTAAGGTACAGTCTCTCTGGTGGCACAGCTTGCTCCACCTTTTCTTTCTTGTGCTGTCTGGGATCTTGTGATGGGACGATGTGCTGTCTTTGGTATCTGCAGTCTCCATTTCTTTCTTTTCCAATGCCGCAGTCCTCTGGTGTTCCTGCGGGTGGATCAATGACACTTGGATTATTTTCTGCAGAGTCATTATTTACTGGTCCTAAATATGATTTTATATTTTTTGCTGGGAGCCACCTTGGAACCTGATGGAGTTGACACGCATGCATACCCTCTCCCCCAGGTGATCAGTTGATGAGGTCCTGATATTTGGTGTGACTCTGGATCCTTGATCAACACAAGCTTTGCTTGGGCTGAATTTAAAAAGTGCCTGATTACGGGGGGTTAGGCTCAGAACTGGAACAATTTAAGAAATTGATTACATACAGCGCCTTACAGAGCCTCTCAATGGGAGGTAATGTCTCTGTTCCTCCCCGCTGTTGATGAAGGACTCTTTTTATTGTTTGATGAGTCCCCTCAACAATTGATTGCCCTATAGGAGAGTGCGGTATGCCTGTGTCATGTTGTATTCCCCACTCTTGAAAAGATGTCTTAAGTTTTGATACATAGGCAGGTCTGTTGTCAGTTTTTATCTTTTGTGGCACTCTCAGGGTCGCAAAAGCTAAAAGGAGGTGTTTTTTTGACAAATGACGCGTTTTTGCCAGCGTGGGCGGATGCAAAAACTGCCCCCGAAAAAGTGTCTACTGACACATGTACATATTTCTGCCTCCCGAAAGATGGGATATGGGTGACATCTGTTTGCCACAGCTCATTACTATTGAATCTGCGAGGGTTGACCCGTCTTTATAAAAATGGAACCTGGTAGGACTGGCATTGCGGACTAAATGGCCTGCTCTGAGCAACAGAGGGGGTTGGCCAACTGCGTTAAGGGCTGGATGCCCTCCATGGAAGTGCTGGGACCGCTGCTCCTTCTACGTTGCCCTCAGGGCCCTCCACACAGAGGGACCTTGGAAGTCATCTCATTCCAGCTCCTGCCCTGGACAGGGACACCTTCCACTAGACCAGGCTGATCAGAGCCCCATCCAACTTGTCAGCGGATCTCAGAGGATTCTGACCTGTATTAACAAACAGAATCAGACTTGAGGCCCATGCAAACCAAATCAATCAATTTTGATGGGGTTTGAGATTCTGATTGTTAATTCTTTAGAAGGAGCAGCCCAAAATCAGCATTGAGGTATCTGATCTGCAGATATACCACTATGATAAATTTTAAATGGGAACCCAAATCATGATTTTGATATTTCCATTTACACACAAATCCAAACATTAAAAAAATGTTGAACACAAGCCAGCTTATGTAAAAATCAGCAATCATTGGCTCTGAAAATCCACCTCTTCTTTCTGTGTGCGCACTGCCATGTCCTTCTTTCACCTGCTCTGCTTGTTTTTCATTGCATTTGTTAATGCAATTTATTAATGCATTAAAAAAATACATTAGACACAGGCATGCACCATCTGTTTTTAGCTTAACTTCAGGTCTTAGAACTCAAGACTTCTCAATTTGAAAAATGCTTTTTTTTCTCTCCACAAGCCTTCACAGCTTCATATCTCCTTTATTTACCTTTCAGCACAGTCAGTGCAGATAAGGGGAAGGTGACTTGTAAACATGTTGCTTTTCTCCAACAAAGAATTCACCAGCATTACTTAAGCTGAGGTCTGCAGACAACAAATGACCCAGGATGTGATTCCTAATCAACATCCAAGACCATAACAACCCATACTATTCCTTTCCAAATAAAAATCCTGACACTAAGAAAGTGTGCTGTTGCAAGAAATGTTTTGAATCTTAACAGTGATCCACTGCTTTGAGAGATTTGATAAAGCCATGATTGCCTTGTCATTGCTATTACACAATCCTTTATCTGTTGTGTAATTCAGAAAACATTTAAGATGGATAATATTCGTCATTTGAAGTTATTTCAAAAATCAGTTTTAATGGGAAAACAATGTATTTAATAATTTTCCTTAAGAATCACTAGGTGTTTCAAAGTTCTTTATTTATTTTTTAGCAGATATTTGAGTTCTGTGTGTGTCTTTATGCATGTGTTTGCATTTATGCATGTGCGTGCAGTATTATTTTCTTTTTCTCATTATATAATTTTTTTGGGAGAGAAGAGGAGAAAAGAAAATATCCTACTATAAACATCATCAATTTGAGAGAAGGTGTAAAATTAAAGAGAAAAAGTAAACTGAACACTAGGACATTTACAAACTTACCTAAATAGGAAAAACATATATTTTCTTTTTTATTATTTTAATTTAAGGTAATTTGTGATTTAGTATTTTCTGTTTATCTCAAATGGCAAACATGGGGTGATGATACATTCTGAAAAACACTCAGACTCTAGGGATCTAATTTGATGGCTAATGTGATTACATCAGACAAGATTTATCTAAAATCTCTGTGCCTTCAGAACATGCAGTGATTTCACCATTACTCAGGGTCTGGATTAATTTTATCCACCTCTGTTTCTTCTAAAGAGAAATTTAGCAATGCCCTTTGTAGCAAGGCTGTTCTCATCATGGTGGTGTTGCTTTATACATGTTTGCCTTTGATAATATTCTTGTTTTCTGGATGGCCTTCATCCATTTGAAGGGGATGCTCTGAATTAATTACAGAGTCTTACTGTACTGGGTAATACAAAACCACAGAGCTCTGAGCTCTTCCCAAACTGAAAGATTGTTTTTTGAGTTTCCAGGTTGAGGTGGAGTAGTCAGTTGCACAGCCTAATTTACAGGCATCTTTATATAGAATCATAGCATTGTTTATGTTGTAAAAGACCTCTCAGACCTACAAGTCAGACCATTCCTTCAGCACTGACAAGCCCAGCACTAACCTCTATCTGTAGGTGCCACATCCACGTGGGTTTTAAATGCTTCCAGGGGCAGGGGCTCCACCACTGCCATGGGCAGCATTTGCCATGGCTTGACCATCCCTTTCAGTGAAGGAAATGTTTTGTTAAATCCAGTCTAAACTTTTTGTCAGGAAGCAGCTGGTGCCCTACACTGAACAGGGAAAAGGAGAGGCAGGACCTCTGCAGTACTACCCCTGAAGTCATGTCTGGAAGCCACACAAAATCTGTTATTTGGGTGTGGAGAAAAAAAAAATAAACAGGAAAAATCAATATATAGAAATTAATGTGCCTTTGTGAAGATTCAAAACAGATGGGGAAAAGGTCAAGGATTCTTTGTTGCTAAGTGCGTTTCTATGACAACTGCAATGTGTATGTTATGAGTGAGCAGTCATTTGTTCCAGCTGCTAGATCATTAAAGAGCCTGCATTTCCCAGAGAGCTAGGAATCTTAGTCATGAATTATTTACTTTTTGCTTACCCCTTTGCAAACCAAGTTTCAACAGGCAGGACTCAGCCTATACATGAAACCTTCAGCCAATCACAGCTACACAGCTACACCACAGGCCTGGATGGGTCTGGATGGGTCTGAATGGCAAAGTGCTGACCTTACAGGGTGTTGGGGGAGCTTTGTAAGAAATCCTGGGAGGTTAATTAAAGATACAATTCTGCAATTCAATCTGTATCCTCATGATGAGCTACTCTATGACTCCACAATGCTGCTCTGTGTTGGATGTGTTTCTGTAGGATTTAAGGCATGACTTGAGAGACACATGTGACTTGTCTCGAAGCATGTACAAAGGCCTACAAATGGTTTGGTTATTGCCTTAGGAAATGTTAATTAGTTAGAATGATAGTAGAAAACTACTTATTTTTTCACACATTAAAATAAAGGAAAAAGCTGTAATCATGGCTTTTCCGATTGTTTCAACAGCATGACAGTGTGGTCCAAGAAGCACAGATTATGTTGCTCATAATGTGGTGGGTTGACCCCGTCGGGGTGCTAGGCCAAAGCGACTCCCTCACTCTCTTTTGCATGTGGACAGGGGACTGGAAGTGTAACAAAAGGTTCATGGATTGAGATAAGGATCAGGAGAGATGACAAACCAATTATTGTCACAGTCAAAACAAACTCAGCGTTGGGATATTAATTGAACTTATTACTAATCATAATCAGAACAGGATAATGAGAAGGAAAAGAAATCATGAACACACCTTCTCCTACCCCTCTCTACTTCCTGGGTTCTAGGTCTTCCCTCCTAGGAGTGCAGGGTGATGGTCAGCTCATCACACATCGTTCCTGCAGCTGCATTGTTCCCTGCTCCAGTGTGGGGTCTCTCCCATAGCAGGCAGCTCTCCATGAACTCCTCCAGTGTGAGTCCATCCCATTAGTTATCATCCCAGCAGTTGCCCACGAGATCCTCCAGTTCGGGTCACTTTTCCATGGAGCCTGAATCCATCATGCACAACTTGCTCTGGCATGCAGACCTTAGTTTTTAGAGAGACGGCTCTATTTGCATTGAGGTGCAGACAACACCTTATCCAAAAGCCAATATTATAGATTTTATTTAACAGCAAATATGAGTTAGAGAGAGAGAGAAAGAAAGAAAAAAGAAGGGGGTTGGAGGGAGGGGTGGGCAGAGTTGGAGAGTGAGAGAGAGAGACAGATTAAATAGATAGAGGAGATATCACCACCCATGGGTGCACCAGTGTTCCATTGGTCCTTCTTCACCCTAGGCTTCTTAGTGGTGGGAGTCCAGAGCTTGTTCAAAGCTTTCCACTATTTATACATCTTACCAAACAGAGGAATGAATGCTTATTGACTTAACTTACAGTCCAAGTTTTAGGAATCCATACTCTGGGCATATATTGGGGATGAGGAGTTGTGCTTCAGTGTTTATTGGTGGTTACAGATGACATCTGTCCTATAACTCAGGGTCAGGTAACAAGCCTGCATGGCAAATTATATGTATACAATCAGTTGCCTCTCCACACAGTTTGCTGCCGTGGGGACCCTTTTCTGGGTATATTACTCAGGATGTGCCAGCCAGGCCTCACCAGGCCTGGAGCCATCACCATTCATTTGCTCCTTTCCATGCTTATCTTGTGGCAAAATCCTTCTGTGGTCTTAATAGTGTCTGAAACAGGAAACCGTGATTTTTAAACCTCCACAGTGGGTCCCTCACAGGGTCACAAGTCCTGCCAGGATCCTACTCCAGAACAGGCTTCATATAGGTTCACAGTTTCCTTTGTGGCTTTGTGGTCTCCCTGCTCCAGCCTGGGCTCCTCCAGCGGCTGCAGGGGGATGTCTGCTCCCCTGTGTCCTCCCTGTGCTGCAGGGACACAGCTGCCCCAGCATGGGCTGCTCCAGGGGCTGCAGAGGAATCTGAGCTCCAGAGCGTGGATCAGCTCCTACCCCTCCTTCTGCACTGCTCTGGCTGTCTGCAGGGCTGCTCCTCTCACACGTTTTCACTCCACTCTTCTCTGCAATTGAATGTGTGCAATATCTTTTTTCCCTTCTCAAATATGTTACCTCAGAGGCTTTACTATAATTGGATTGTCTTGGCCTTGGAAATGGTGGAAGCTTCTGGCAGCTTCTCAAAGAAGTAGTTTCCCCATCCCCCAGCCAAAATTTAGTCACCCAAACCAAATACAGTTTGACGGATTTTTTTTTTTTTTTTTTTTTTTTTTTTTTTTGAAGGTTTTTTAAATATTTTTGAT
>VWZU01005873.1:30025-48041 GCA_013397095.1 Sterrhoptilus dennistouni
ACGTCATATGGTATGCAATATCCCTTGGGGCAGTTTGGGTCAGAATTCCTGGCTGTGCCCCTCCCAACATCTTGCTCATTTCCAGGAGAGTGGTTCAGGGGGATGTTGGAGAGATCTCTGTGATGCTGTGCCAGCACTGCTCAGAGTAGCAGTGTTTTGGAACAGTGGTATGTCATCAACACCTTTCTGGTTCCTAGTGCACAACACAGCACTGGGAGTGCTGCTATGGGGAAAATTAACTTCATGCCAGCCTAACACAAATCAACAGGTGAAATAGAAAAGTACAGAGAAAGGTTGCCCCTTAAATTCATAAAACTGCAGGAACTGAGCTTAATGAATCCAGTGAAAGCCAAGAAAAACTGGTGATAATAAAAGGAATGGAAGGACTTGTGTCCTTGTAATCACAGGTACAGAGCACCTTCCTTTTCTCTTTTTTATGCTCACCATCACAGGTACAGGTACTTGTAATCACAGGTACATAGGCAAAACTCCTCCTAAGTGCATTTTGTAATACAAAAATACTGTAAGAGAAGAGTGTGTCAAGTTAAATTTTAGGAAAAAAACCAACCCCCCCAAAAAACACCACCAACAACAAACCACAACAGCTGCCAGAAAAATAACATTTTAGCATTTTAGAACTCAAGAGATGTAAAAAATTTAGCAGACTAGTCTTGAAACAATTTCTTTCACTGGATGTTTTTAGGGACAAGTTATATGAAGTGAGAATTTGTTTGTGCACTTTCAAAGGGACCTGCACTGTGCCACAGAGGAGCGTATGTGAGTTGTCACATGATCATGCTCAGCCTTGTGCTGCAATGGGGTTGTGCCCACTTCAGTGACAGGACAGCTTTGTCTGGTATGACTGCTGCTGCTTACATAGCATGTTCAATGCCCAGAGCTCATGACAGGGTCTTGAGAAAAAAAGAAAGCCTTCAAGATGATGGACATGATGCTTGGGTTTTAAATTATGTGTTGGGTGAACATGGGAATTAATTCTTAGGAATATTTAGTAGTACCTTATTGCAGCACTCTGTGACATGAGCAATCGCAAAACCTTTTCTTCACAAAGAAAATTTACTGTTGAAGGGATCAGCCCTAATGGAGTAATAGACACATTTGCAAAACTGTAGAAAAACAACCAATTGATCCTCATCCCGCTTACATCCACAAAGCAGCAAAAAAGTCAAGCTGCAGATTGCTGTATTACCTGGACAAGACTTTGATTTGCCTTTGTATCCATTTTGGAATAACTATTCTTATTGGAATTCTGTCTGGCTGTGCAAGGTGAGATGGTTCAATTATTTAATCATGCCATCGCTCTCATTTTGAAAGGCCAGTGCTAGAGCAAATGTGCTTTCTGTTTAATTTATGCCAATACTTAACCTATCTGGTCTTTTCCCTGTTTGCGTGTCTTCAGTAATGTATCAGAATGTAATGGTTATTTCCTCCATTTTTATATCTGTCAAATTTTATGAATTTCATATTCTGTGGGTGGCTCTGAATATGAAAGCTTTGTTCACCTCTATGTGCTTTTCCATAGACGCAAAGATTCTGGAGGAATGATGGGAAACAGAGATCACTTTAAGTCTGTCCCCTTTCATGTTGAGAGGCAAAGATTTGCAGTTTCGTTATACATCTGCAAGTAATTTGTAAATGCTTGTACTGGCTGATTATTTCCATAGTAATTTGTTTCATTTTGCAAGCATGCCAGCTTTCTGTCAGTATTCTAGTGACTGAAAACCTTTCAAATAAATTATTTCTCAGCCTGTGTTGGACAGCCTAACAACACTTTCTGTTTCTGCTATAGACCTTCTAAGTATTCTTTTTGATGGTCACTTAAAGTTTGTGTTCTTATAGACAGCAAAGTGTTAACAGCAGAAAGCAGTTAGTTAGAAAGCAGTTAGTTAGTTAGTTTTGCTAGAGAATATCCTTTACTCAAGGGTCTACATGATCAAATGTCACACATAAAAACTGAAAAAGTAAAATGCATTAGATGTGTTTGGAGAAAGCTCACAAGTGTGATTAAGAAAGAATTTGTAGGGTTCCTATATGTAGCTATGAGGATCCAAATATTATTTACAGAACCGTAGAATGAGTTCCCACAGAAGAGATCAGAATTGCTCCTTTGGTCCCACCTCCCTGCTCCAGCAGGGCTATCCCAGAGTACAGGGCATAGGGTTGTGTACAGAGAGGTCTGTCCAGTGAGGAAGACTCCACACCCTCTCTGGACAATCTGTTCAGGGCTCAGGCACTGCCCAGAGCAGTAGTTCTTCCTCAAGTTCAGGGGAACCTTCCTAGGATCAGTTCCTGCCTAAGAAAAGAACAAGACATATAAATGAAATTAAAAATAAATGGAATAGGTTGTAAAATGTAGGGTTTTGCCTTATTAAGTTTTTTACATTCTCTTGGTATTTCACAGAATTAGCTTTGCACAGGAACTGGAATAACTTTTATCAGTCATCCTCAAAAGATTATTTATTTGTCTGGGATAGTGAAACTTCCTGAAATATTGTTCCTGGAAATCATGGGAAAAAAACCCAAACCAAACCAAACAAACAAACAAACAAACAAACAAACAAACAAACAAACAAACAAAAAAAACAAAACAAAAAAAAAAAACAANACAAAAAAAAAAACAAACCCCGCAGTGTAATTAAAATGTATCTTTACATTATGACTACACTCTTTCAGAAAAACTGCAAGGAAGGAGGGGTTGGGTGAAGGAGTGAAGCTCTGACAATACATTGGCATCGTCTTTGAACATCTAGGAGTAAAATGTTTTGAACATGTTTTTGAAGAAACTGGTCAATGCTGTGCTTCTTCTCCTAAATCATAATTTTTAAACAAAGGCTGAAATCTAAACATTTCAAAACATTAAAAAATATGATTTTGAGGAGATCATCCTAATGCTTCAGACTTTTTATAATTTTAAGAAAACAGATTGAAATCCTGAGTGCAGTGGGGTGTTACTTTTCCATAGAATCACTTCCCAGCTGCTTTGTGCCCGTGATTGATCTCCAAACCCCAAACTGCTCAAACAACCACACCCCAAATGGTTGCAGTCTTTCTTCCCATTCTCTTCCTTCTGGAAGTGGAAATGTCTGGATTTATTTCTCTTCAGTTCTGTGATATTAATTTACCTACAACTCTTCCTTTTCTGACTCCATGCCCATTGTGTTCCATGTCTGCTTTCCACTGCTGTGTCAAGCAAAATTGAGGAAAAAATCAGGGAATAGATTAAAGATCATTAACTAAAGGAGGTGAAATGAAGTGGTGGTCAAACAGTCTATATAAATACACTAATTATTTCTGAAACATTTATAATTAAAAAAAAAAAAAGCAAAGTCGATTAAAGCTGTGATTGAAGAAGAATGATCAACCAGTGTCTCCAGAGGGGTGACAGAAAATTATTAGCTGTCTAATTTTAGTGCTTGTTGTCTTTCAGTACAACATAAATTTTCATTTCTACTACAAGAAGAATATTAAGGCAGCATATTTTTTCATCTACTGGCAGCAATCCACCTGTCTTGCATGGCAGGCCACCAGTGCTGTGGAGAAGATGGAAGGAGAACCACCATGTGACTCTAACAGGAAGGGAGACACAGGGGAGTCTTATTTCAATAAAATCAGTGTGTTGACTGGTGTTTGGACCACCTGTGTGATCCCAGACCAGGGCCACATGATGAAAAACATTTTTGTGATGCAGCAGAATCACACTTGCACAACGAGTGTTCAAAAGAAGTTTGAAATAATATATGATAAAGGATGGGGAACCAAGGCTGCAGCTGTTTGCCCAATAAAACAAATTCAATATCCAATTGAAATTGGAACATATAATCAATATTGACCTAGCTAGAAAAGCAACAATAATCTTATAGCTCTTTGGAAAAGGCATGGCTTTGTTCACCATCTGGTCATGCTGCAAAGCCTTCTGTTTTTCTTCTGTTATATTTTGTTAAAGATTTTGAGGAGGGCATAGATTGAGCTTGCTATGCTGCAGTGACGACCTATTATTGTTTGTCTCTGCACTAATGCTATTATTTAAATGTAATGAAATTATTTCACAGGAATAAGTGTGCAGGAAGGACTTCAGAGGAACAAGGAGTACAGAGCACTGGTTCTGCAGAAACAAATGAGCTGTATAAAAGGACCATTTAATTAAAAATGCAGGCCAATGGAAATAACAACTTCAAGATCAAATATTCCTGAGAGCTGCCCACAGACTTGCCATGGATTTTATCTATATGGCAACATTTACAGAAAAAAGGGACACCTAGATTCAGTATGATTTTAACTTATTTTTCTATGAAATCTGACATAAATAATGATATTTATGAACTTTTCTTTTTGTTTTCAGTCCTTCCCTCTACACTTAAATGAATTGAACTTTCCTGAGATATTTTAAGACCTAAGAACCTAGTTAAAAAGTACATTTTATCCTTAACTGAGTCAAATGGGGATCAAAAGCTATTGTGGGAAGTTTTTCAACCCCAGGGAGCTCTTACTTTGGAGAATACGAGAGCCCTAGAAGGGCATGAATTACACAATGCAGGTAGACCAGAAAATGGAAATCTGAGAAGAAAAATATTGTTGTCTTCTTCAAGAATGAAAAGTAGAGCTGCTCATGGGGGGCTTGACTGAAAAAGAGGGACGGAAAGAATGAGGAAATGGAGATCTCATTACACGGAAGACTACTGAGAGGATGTCGGGGAAAAAAATTTAAAAAATCAGTCTGGAGTAAAGAGGATGAAGCAAAAGAGCAATGCCAGAGTGGCCTAACACTTACTCTGTTCAATAAAGAATAAAATGAGGATAGATTACGGTTTTAATTGAATGTCTTCTCAGTCTCAAGCAGAGTTCCACTAAACTAACTAAGAAAGTAGAGATTTTTTTAGATCTAGGAGTAAAACTTGATACCCACTGCTCTTGGTAAAAAATTACAAAATGTCACATATGTAACCTTATCTCTGCAGAGCCTTGATTGCAAGCTTTTATTTGGGCATGTGAGCCATTTCTCATGTTCTGTGAGTGACAAGGATATTGCCTATCTATTTATGTCTTTTTGCACAGTATCTGTCACTGACTCTACATTTAACCACCTTGTCTTTCAAAAATGGTAATGTCTAAATGGCAAGGTACAAAGTTTTGAAGTTTTTTTCCTAGTGAATTTTGCATGCTAGCAGTGGAACAGGCATAATTCATTCCAGTTCTGAAAAAAGGCTGTATAAGTGGTCAAAAGCAAAAGCAAAATGAAAAATAATCAGACTGAAGTAATATTTTCTGAGTGATATCTGCAAATGAACAGTTATAAGTGCAGAAAAGATTCGATGACAAAAAATCTTTCCAGTGCCATGTGGACACAGCAAGTACAGATGCATAAAAAAGTTATATTCTGATTGTTTTCTTGTAAATAGGGGGGGTTTTTGTGTGTTTTTTTTTTTTTTTTTTTTTTTTTTTTGGTGGGGTTTTTTTGTGTGTTTTTTTTTTTTTTTAAACCTGGCCCATTAGTTTACGTGTGTACATGGAAGATAATCTAAACCAGAAGGTTTTGCAAATGGTTTCAGATATTCTTTCCATTCTCTCAGCACAGATTTAGATGCAGTAGATGCTTTAAAGAATGATGAAGCCATCGATAATCACAGATATCCCCTCTGTATTTTCTGCCCTGCTAGGATTCCAATAAGTTAAAAACTCTCTGAAAGTGTACTATGCTTCCAAATGAGAGCTTCCAGAGTGAGCGTCACAGAAATCCAAATGTGCCATTTAGCATAATTCCTCACCCACTGCTGAGCCATCCATGGCGGGCACGGTAATGACCTGCCCACCACGGGATGATAATGTAACGTGCAATGCTGCCATTTGGAAATTTAACTGGGAGTCAACTTTCAATAAGTAATTTCTCCTTTCTGATAGGAAGGTTTTCTTTCAAAATGGACCTATTTGTGCAAATTGCAGGCAGCCCTGGCTATTTTGCACCATTGAGGGAAAGCAGGGTTGTGCTTTTTATGGAGTGAGCTATTGGGTAGATTCACATTTGACACAGAGTGCGCTGAGTTATCATCTTTCTCCAAGCGCAATAATATATCTCGTGCATCCACAGCCAAATTAAATCTGACATTCCATTTAAAGCCTGAGACATCCTGATGCAAAAGCAGAGCATGAATGGTAAGAGTAGGAGGGTGTTCAATTTTTTTGTATGGATGTTTCTGTTTCTGCCTGGCTTGTCTGGGTTGTAGATAAGGTCTAATTGCCCAGTGTCATCCTATATTTTAGCCAGATGTTAATTTCAGATTTAATTATTTCCCAATGACATTCCTGTCTGTGGTAGTTGTTGCCTGGCAATGTTAAAGAGGACTAATCTGAGCTAGCTTCAGTTGGCATTGTAACCATCATTATTTATGTAACATTTTGTGAAGATTTCTTTAGTTATCCCCACAGCCCTCACATCAAGTATGGTAGTTTTCAGATGAAAATGCAGTCTCTGAATCTCCCAATCTCATTCAGTTCAAAATCTTTATATCTCATTCTAAGTGTTCATTGCAGACAATCTTTTCATGCTCTCAACCTCAAATTAAAAACAGACTGTTGCTGAGGTGGTGGATGGGTAAAGGTCACCAGGATAGGTAAGGCAAAGGTAGTACAAAAAACTTCAATCCTTCATTACAGCCATGGAAATATTCAGTTTCTGGACCTGTTTTGATATTTATTGAAGTAGACTCATAAATTCTCAAAATTTACACAGTATCACCCAGGAGTCCTAGGATAGAATCTATATCTACGGAACTGGGCTGAAATTCTGTGTTCATTCCACTTTTATTATGTTATTTTCCAGTGAAAACTGTATCAACAGTGATGACCCAGTCCCTACAGATACATCCAGCAGGATGTAATTTTGTAGGTATTTCATAGCAGAATTACTTCTGTATTTTTATACCTCCTCAGTCATGCCATCCTGGGTCTGTTGTGAATATCACTGTGTGCAGCATGATTGTTATGAAGGAGTATTTTTTCTGATTAAGAATATTGTTCATGGCAGAAAATGCAATTGCTAAGGGTGAGAAGGCTCTTTTTACATGCTTCTATTGTTTCCTTCATTATTTCACATGTCACAGGCATGCACACCTCATACATCTTAATTATTTGATTATCATCCAAGATGGAGATTCTTTCCTGCCTCTAAGGTGGGGCAAGTTGTGAGGAGTAGGAATATAAACAGAAATAGAGAAATTCACACCTTATATAGTTTTTTTTTTTTCACATTTCTTTCCCTATTGATTTTTCAAAAGATAATTTCTGTGGGTGTACTGTGAGCTGTTCTCATTAGCAACCCATTGATTCTTAACCATCATTATTTCTTCAAATCTTGGAAATGGGAAGGAAAATACAGACAGGAAAAGAGAGGGTCAATATTTTATTGCTTTAATGTTTGTTAATTGCACACTTTGGGTGCTCCCTTTAACATTTTTTTCTGATAAAAACCCTAGAATTTTTTTTTTTTTTTTACAATGACCTCCTTGTTTTTATTAAGGTCAAAGAGGAAATGTTTATTCCTTCATGAAGAGCAACGTTGGATTGATTGAAACAAATAATAGCCCATTCAACCCTTTTATTACAAAGTGGCCAGTGCTTCAATTGTAGACTCACTAAGCCTTCTTAGAAAAAAGCAGAAGCCTATTGTTCATATCACATCACCCACCACTGTATTTTCTGTTGGAGAGTGGCCATTAGTTGTGAAGTTATCCCTTCACATGATTTCCTAGAAAGATTTACAAGAAAGGGGAAACCTGCAAAATGCTGCTGAAATTAAAAATTCTCACTTTTCATGTGTTGACAGAATTCACCTGAAATTTCTTTTTCTAAGGGATTTGGCACTGACTCACACAAAAGCACTTTGCCCTATGCTGAAGAACTCCTCAATTTTTGCATTTCCCTTCCTGCCTTGCTGTCACTGCAAAGAACTTGTAGTTGTTAACATACTATTATTACAGACACTGGAGGTTAAAAAAAAAGAAAAAAAATCTCATATGGGGACCAAGAGGAGACCCTGGACAAAGCCTACAAGGACACCTAGGCATTGTGTGCCCAGCTTCATGGCAGAGTTTCTATCAGAGTTCCATGTTCCTATGGAGGTGGTGGGAAGGGTTAGGCACCTACAGCTGAGTTTCCAGGCAGTCAGAGCAGATGCTGAAGATGCCGAAGACAAAATGGCACAGTCAAAATGTATATGTGATCTCCTCCCACTGCTGGGTTTGGGTGACAAAGCCTGGAGACCTGAATAAGGTCAAGACAGGCTTTCCTAAATATTCCAACTCCAACTGCATCCCTAATTGGGAGGTCATGTTTCTTGTTTTTTGCGTCTTTTTAAAATAATGCATCCCTACATATATATATTTCATTGCTCACTGATGCCTGAAATCTTGGCTCCTTTGTTACATACTCGTAAAGGAAGAGCAGAACACATAACTTTTTTTTTTTTTTTTTTTTTTTTTTTTTTTTAAGAACAGAACATACCACTTTATTTCATAGAATCATAAAGTCACAGAATGGCTTGGTCTGTTGTAAGGGACCTTAAGGATCATCTTGTTCCATCCCCCTAGCATGGACAGGGACACCTTCCACTATCCCAGGTTGCTCTAAGCCCTGTCTAACCTAGCCCTGAACATCCCAGGGATGGGGCATCCATTCTTTCTCGGCTTGCCAAAAGCCAGGCATTCCCTAGGAAACAGGACTTCGGGGTTTGAAGCCCTTTCACAAGGAGAGGTGTGGAAGATCATTTCTACTCTGTCTGAGCTGCAGAGCCCAGAGCTGTCTTGGAGCATGATGAGGTGCTCCCATCAGCCTCATTACTGGTGGAAATTGCTGTGATTGCTCAGCTCAGTGCCTGTTGCATGTATTCTGAGTACATCTGCAGGGCAAGGTTTCTCAGAAGATTTAAGCATGGAAAGAGGAAGGAATTCTATTTTGAGACTCCTGCTGACATTTTTCCTACTTTGGTTTGTCACAACAGGGAGAAATAAAATGACCTCAGTCTTTGTGTATTCAGGCAGTTAAATTCTATGCAAAGCTTAACCCAGACACCTCTGTGCTTCTGTGCATCAGGTGCTGATGCATACCTTTTTCAAGGCCATAAGCACTATCTACAACAGATCAAGAGATTTAGTACAGAATTACTCAGCCCTTGCCCTTTGACCGACAAAAGCTGTCACTGTCTCTCCACAGCTGCCAGTTCCACTTGGTCCTTGAAGGATGGCCTGGCTTTTAAGGGCATGTCTACATTGTCAGCTGCAGACAGACACATGCTGTGCTCTAAACTGGGGCTGCCTTTTTCTGGGAGCAGTGCACAGATGTAAATGCCAAACTGCTTGCCACGCTAATGAGTCCAACTAAGTGACATTGTGTCCTGCTGAGTTTTAGGCACATGCATTCCTTCCTGGGAAAGCACTGATGTAGTGATCAACATCCATCTTAAAACAAAATTATTTTGTTTCATGTCAGGGAGAAAAAGTATTAGAGAGACAAGTAAGATTTTAAAATAACAAACAGTGGGAATATATAGTCTTATGTTTTCCAACTTAACATATCACTCTGAGTCAAGTTAGATAGGCTTTGATCCCCCAAAAGGAACTTTTTAATGTTTTAACAATGCACCAGTTTTCTTACAGAGTGGAACTTATGTTAGTGTTATTGTTCCCTTTATATTTTGCTGATATGCACAAGACAATATGCAATCTTTTTGTTAATACCAACAGCATGAAACCTGATCTTGTTTCAAAACCAGACTGAGCAATACTAAATAAATATTCAGAGTGCAGGTCCTGTAAACATGATTCACTATGCTACTATAGATACAATTTTAGTGCTTAATTTGAGAATTTTATGCTTTAAATCCAGCCTGGAACACCCACACACCCTGCACACAGTACCATGTGAATCTGGAGGAATTTGATGGCCTGGAAAAGTATGGAATAAAGATGCTGTGGCTCCTTACTTGGAGTACTGCCCCTTGAGTGACTAATAGAAAAATAGTTTTCAATTTTCACTAGGTAATTCATCTGACTACACTGCTCCCTAGAGAGAAATTGTTTGGGTAGAAAAACTGTTTGCAAAACATGCCTCAATATACTGACAGCCACAAAAAATAAAAAAGGACTCAGTGCATGTGACACTCGTCACATTAATGAGCATAATTCATATTAAGAGTTTGACACTTCCTAGCTAAAGTATTTGATTGGTCTTTTCTTGTTATTTTCCCCAAACAAAGCTTAACATACCAAGCGTGCCTGTAGTGATGGGGCATCTGTTTATAAATGTCCCAGTGTTGCTTCTTGGATGAGCTCATGGAAGTCTCAGGTACAAAGCAAAGTGAAACTTGGCTTGGCAGCAGGATTAAGCCATTGAACAGTTTGTGAGCATAAAGTTCTCTGTACCTGCTCTCTCCTCTGTTCTCCTGCTTAACCAGTAGCAAATGCATGTTGTAATTGCTACATCATATGCCTACACACTCCTGCCTTGGGTTAGCATAATAAACACCCTAAATCACATTATGCTGTGTATCAGTGGCTCAGCATTCAAGATCTGTTCCCTGCTAACCTAAAATTATGACTTATCCCTGCATTTGATTTTCTCTATTGACTGCTGGCTGTTTCTGTAAGGTTACTGTGGAAACAGGAAGAGGATTCCAAGGATAGCAGTTTGTCTGTGGCATGTCTGTGCATCTGTATGTCACATCTATATGGCCCAGAGGTGTTGACATGTAAGAGCAAACATTAAAGAGGAAAGGTTTGTGAGTTAAGAGAGTGAAGCAATCATTGTTCTGTCATCATCAAATGCGAGGGCTCACAGTTGGCAGGAGTCTTAGATGCCAGTTTTCCTGAAGGATGTTCTACAACTCCTTATTCTTATTCAAAATAAAGCAGACTTTTCTCAATTTCTTTTTCCCAACTAGAGGGTTAGAAATCTTGATTCCTCTCTCAGAGTAATATCTACCATCTGCAAATCTCAAACAGTCTATGTAACCCTGTCCCCACCTTAAAAATCAAGAAGAAGAGGCTGTGAATGCAATGCCCAGCTCTCCTTTGGCTACATATGGATCCTTGCACTGACCTCAGTGGGAAACCCAGTCCCACACACAGTCCTGGATGGATCTAGTTTTCAGCATCCATTCCTCAGCTTCCCACCAGTAAAGAGAAATAGGGACACTGCCTTAGCCATCAGATTTATTCAGACTACAATTTTAATAATTTAATTATTATGTTTATTTTTACATGTTGAAATATCAGATGCTGAGGACACACTATTAAAAATTACTCTGAGGAAAGAGGAATATGGTAGGCAGCTATTTGTTTGGGATGGGCCCAGTTAGTATTCCATATCCTGTGATGAGATTAATTGCCGTCATAAGATGGATAGCTAAAATTTATCTTGTCCTCTGACTAAGCTTGCCTATGTCTGTGCTCTAGGGGCAGATTTTTAGTACTCTGAGCTCCTTTCAACTGCTGATATTCTCTGTATGACTTTTCTGGGAAGATGACTGTAAATCCTGAAGGCAGGAGCTGGAATTGAATGCACAACATTCCTGTAACTCTGAAAACACAGGTGTCGTTTCCCTGCTGATGCTGTGAAACAGAGAGATTTTGCTGTTAATGCTGTCAGAGAGAACATCTTCCTGAACAGTACAGAAAATATGAAAATATATTAGAATCACAGAATATCCAGTGTTGGAAGGGACCAACAAGGGTAATCAGTCCAGCTTCTACACACAACAGTCCCAAGAATCACACCATGCGGCTGACACTGTGGTTCAAACACTTATTGAGCTTAGTGCTGTGACCACTTCCCTGGGAAGCCTATTCCAGTGGCCAGCCACCCTCTGGGTGAAAAGTCTTTTACTAACATCCAGCTTAAGTATCCCCTGACAAAGCTTCATGCCATTTTGACACAGGTCCATGACACCACAGCTTGAATATTGTCATGGTTAGAAGGAGACTAGGGCTGTCTTTGTTGCAGCTTTCTGTGACTTTTTCTTGCTGGTTTGCTCTGCCACTAGATGGAGAAATCTGGTCAGGATTCCTGGCCTGCTCTGCTGCCTCTCTGCCTGCCCTGGTCTGCAAACATGTGGAGGGATGCTCAACGCAGCTGGCAGAGCAACTGGGAATTGGGAATGGATGTAATTTCCCTGTGCACTACATGAAAAACATTTTTACTTCACGTGGAAGTGGCTGGCTTGGCCACCTTGCTGCTCAATTACCTCATTACTTCAGTACCATCATGGCCCAGAAAGGAGCTGCAGGACACAGAGCGAGCTGGTTTATCTAGCAGATAAAGGTTTAGAAAGGCCAGCAGAGACTGGCATTTCTTCCTGGGAAGCATTTCTGCCAAGCTCTCTGTTGCAGGCAGCCTAAATAATCTGTTGGAGCACATGAAGAGTTGGTGGCAGAGCCCACAAAGCAATCTTGACTCTAAACTATCAGTTAGAAGCTGAAATTAGTCTTCTCAAAAGATGTATTCCAGTTTCATACATGGGAAAGCAGAGTTGCAGGGCTTTAGTAGCACAGTCATCATCCTGCAGTAAAATCAGTGGCAGCTAGAGATCTCACAGTGTTTGGTTCATTTTCCATAATCACCCTGCCTTTGCATGGATTTTGGAGTGGGTGCAACTGAAACCACCTCTCATTTTTCTATGGCAGCACTTGCTGAGCAATGTGATTCAGGCAACAGAAAGCATCACCTGAGTGTTAGTGAGATCCAGTGTGTGCCACAGTCTCACAGTAAAGAATTTCTTCCTAATATTTAATCTAAACCTACCCTTTTTCATTTTGAAGACATTCCCCCTTCAGTTCTGTCACTGCAGGACCTTGTCAGAAGTTCCTCTCTAGCTCTCTTTTAGCCCCTCTCCATAGTGGACGGTGCTCTGAGGTCCTCCTGGAGCCTTCTGTTCTCCAGGGTGAACTGTCCCAGCCTACCCCCCTAGCAAAGATATTCATTCCCACATCTGTACTGAGATGGAAAGTCTCAGTGCCATTCTCACAAAATTAGGATAAAAGTTAAAGAAACAAAACAATAAATGGGTGTGAAGAATTAAATGTCTCCCTTTGGAAACACCTTCGGGTTAGGGGTAAAGCCCATTAAAAATTGTATCACAGTCAGTGCAATTGTCATTTTCATTTCCTGCTTTAGGCACTATGGTACTATAGATGATTTATAGTGACAAATTCTATTTAAAAGTTATAAACCAACTCTCCTTAAAGGCAGGATTTATAGACGAAATTTTGAATAAACCAGACTATTATAACCAGAATGTTGTTCACTTAAAAACAAAAACCAAAAAACAAACAAACAAACAAAAAAAAACCAACAACAACAACAACAAAAAAGAGAAAAAAAACACAAACAAAAAAAAAAACCACCAAAACAGACTAAATTGTGCTAATTAAAAAGGTATTTTGTGTGCAAAAAAATATTTAAATATTCTCAGCTGGATGAAAATCAATCTGTATTTTGACAAACCATATGTTTTCTGGGGGGTTGTCAAATATTCACTGTCTGTAGAAACTACTCTCTTTATATGTTTATAACTATCAATTACTGTGTAGTTTCTTGATAGAAGGATGCTCTGTTTCCAAAATGTCACAATGGAAGGCTCTGCAGTATCAGGGTTTTGTACAGTACAAGCAGCAGTATCAGGGCTTTGCTGAAGAATTGTATCTCAAGAAGTAGGGAATTCACCCAACGCCATATTGTTAAATAGGCAAGCACAGTAAATAGTGGTGTCCTGGACAAACCATGCTGCTTTTCCAAAGTTTCTGCTTCTAGAATCTCTCTCTCTAGAGAGATTCTTCACATCCCTTCCGCCACCACCACCAACAGTAAGGAAGGCTGAGCATGTGAGGCTCACTGCTCTGTTCTCAGCAGTTTCATGGTGGCAGTAGAAACTGGAAACCCAAATTTTACAGAGGCTGTAGGCTATATCACATCTTCTCTGCTGCACCAGACTGGTGTCAGTCTGTCTATGTGTTGGTATATGCACCAAAATTTCCTCCCTGAGCACCCCATGCAAAGGGGTTCTCCAAGCATGACTGTGCTGGTCTGAGTTGGTAGCACTGAGAAAGGCTCATTAGGGCAAAAACCTATGTTTTGGACAGGCAAAACAAACAGCAAACCCCAGAAAAACAGGCCAACAAGCCTTTCCTGCAGCCTGAAATAGCAGCTGATGTGAAAAGTTCACATGGATTAAAAGTGATTGCCCTGAGTTTGATTGTGTAGGGCAATCAGACAGTCTGGGAAATAGGAAAGTGGTCAACTCATAGTGGAGAAGGTGTTTGTAAGCAGAGAGGTGGTGAGGATGCTCATCTCTACAAGGTGTGGAAACATAGGTTACACATTGCTTGAAGAACATACAGGGAGAACTTAATTTAATTTAGAATTTGCAAAATCTTCTCTCAGTTGAATGTCAAAAAATTTCCCATTCTAACAGCATCAGAAGTACGTGTTTTGGTTTATTCATACTACTAATTTTTCTCCTATTTTCCTTTTTTTATCCCCCCTGCCTCCCCCCACCTTCTTTTTTTCCTAGCAAATTTGTGCTATAAATTCAATGCTTGCTTGTCATAAGATGAGTTATTGGTCCAAAGGAAGTTCAGATCTGGGGAACAACTGTAATGAAAATGCACAGTAGAGCCATACTAACACAACATCAGTGAAGGGAAATTTTATGCCTTATTAAAACTGATGCAGTGAATTACCCAGTTATGTAAAATCAGACAGAATGAGTGCAGAACAATGAATTGTATAGCACTAACTGCAGCTCTGGGCCAGGATGCAGTGTCTGTGCACAGTAAATACACAAGACAGAAGAACAGCCTCACTCTCACTGTATTTTCACTGCATTTACAAATGCTTTGGTCAAACTTCAAGTTAAAAGAAGGACACAAATCAGAGTGGATATGCATATGAAATACAGGTATGGTAGACTTAATGGTGATTGCAGGTATGGAAAAGTGATTTTGGAAGGCAGAGAGGGAGAAGGAAAGGCTGAGGAGCAAGCACTGTATCATTTGACAGTCATCACACACATGTGCAATCTGAACTTGCCTTTGCCCTGTTCTTCCTGTTGGTAAAGTGCAAATAGTGATGCTGACCTCTTCTGCCAAGTATCTTGCTTTGAAGACAGTACTAGATGTCATTACTCATAAATTTCCTTATAATGGGTATGGATGCATGCTTGGGAAAATATGGTTTGGCCCTCCTTGAACAGATTCAATTGCTTTTCTGGTTTGCAAAAGGAACTTTTCACTGACTCAAAAGACTTGTAAGGCTGGACTTTGGAGTCATGAACTTTCAGGCTCTGCCTTGGACAAGCAGCAGAACAGTTTCACAGTCTCAAGTGAACCTAAGAAACACAGCTTTTGCTTCCTGTCCAGAGCAGAAAATCTTTTGTCTGAGCAATTCCCAAGATCCCTGTGAGAAACTGTAATGTTGATGGTTGACGGCTACAGTAATCAGCGATTTGCAGTGTGGGCTTTGCTGACTATGTCAAGGTAACCTCTCAGGGCTGACTGTGTGAGCAACAGAGTACAACTACAAAATCCAACCTTTGCTTAGGAGGAATCTGAGTTTAGAGCTAGATAAGGGAGGAGGCCAAGAAGAAGTAAGGTGGGATAGACATTTTTATCCTGGCAACATCCTCCCTTACACATCTGGCTCAGGTGTAAAATTCCCATCCAGGGGAGAAATCAGGACATTCCCATGTAAGCTTGAAGATTTTCATGACTTCTGAAGGGGCATAACTAGCTCAATTATGTTGGTGTGAGAAAGAGAGGTCACATCTCTGAAGGGCTCATGAAACATCAAAGAGCCCCAATGCGCTCCCACACTCCTCTCTGGGGCCTTCTACCACAGGACTGTGCATGATCTACAGTGATGCAACTACCAGTGCAAAACTGCCTCCCCAGGGGATGTACTTGGGCACTCCCGTGTAAATCTGAGCTTATATCAACCCACTGAACTTTGTGCTCTATGGGCTTTCCCCCACCCTGACCCATCAAGGCAGTGACCATTGCTGTGACCAAGGGACACTCCAATTGCAGCACTCAAGTCTTGTAGCTGCATCCACAGGTGGGAAGATCTTACTCTTATCCTTTCTTTCTCTTTCTTTTCCCTAATACATTTTTCTTATGTATTGCTGTCATGGGTTGCAGTGTAGGATGTACACAAAGTATTTATTCTATCACCATCTTCATGAACTGTTGAAACCAGGTGGGCTAGTGTTTTCCCAAGCCCCCTGCCTCTTCTGCTAATGGCCTTTGGGGTGTCTTCTGCTAATGGCCCATTAACGCCTGGCCCATGAGTCACAGGTAACTCCCTCCAGGAGTTATCTCTGTTTAATGGGCCATCAAGGACCCATTTCACACTTCTCATCCTATTGTGAGATGCTCTGCCCAGGGGGAGGAGCCAAGCATTCTCACCTGGATATAAGCTGGTATGTGGGACAGTGCANGCTCAGGTTGTATTCTGACTCTGTCAGTGATCCTTTGTGTTACTGCATTTATTTTAATTTATTTTTACCTTTTTACCTTTCTTCTTATTAAACTATATCTCTGACTTGGAGCCTCTCATTCGTTTTGCTTTCAAACCACAACAGTTGCTTTTATGCTTTTATATTGTTCCATCTCTATAGATAATAATAACCAAAATGGCTACATACCTGCTTTCCATGACAACCAAACTGTTCTAAAGTAAACCCTACATGTATATATTTACAAACACTGTTCATGCAGAGCCTTTTCACCCTAATCCACTCCAAGGGACATATTAACAAGAACCTGAGTTACCCTTGACTTCAGGGATGGGTTCTAACAATCCCAAGAGAATTTAAAGCTTTGCCTTTGTTAAATTCAGGTTATTTATCTATTGTTAATTCTCCTCATACACACTGGCAGGGCACTATTAAAACTGCAGTGCAAGGTACTATTAAAACTGTAAACACTGTGTTTTCACATATATTTTGTGTCGTACTAACATAAATTGCACTTTATGTAATTTCTTTCCAAATCACTTTGGGGTACCAAATCTGGCAGCCTGGCTTTATTCCAGCTTTTTCTCATGCCAGTGTGCATTCTTACTCTCCCTCAAGTCTTTTCTTGGATATGTTTGTTGGGGGTGTTTTTTGCCCCTTCTCTCTACTTAGCTCTTTTATGATATTTTTACCCCAGAGAATTTTTATTTTCTTTGAATATTAAATGATAATTGTATAAAAGAGTCAATCATGCAGATCCTTATTGCATCTAAGTTCACCTGTGTAGCTTTACTGAAAAACAGCCTTTCATTAAAGTCTGAATTGGTGTTTCTGCATCTGCATTTCTGTTGTCATTAGTGGGAACAAATCCTGTATTAGATGCATTTCACAAAATCCCAGAATGGGTTAAGACTGGAAGGAACCACAGTAGGGTCATCTGATCTCACCTCCCTTCTCAATCAGGGCCACCCCACAGCACAGGGCACAGAATTGTGTCCAGAGGGGTCTGGAATATCTCCAGTGAGAGAGACTCCACTCCCTCTCTGGACAATCTATTTAGGGCTCAGTCACTGCCCAGGACAGAAGTTCTTTCTCATGTCCAGGTGGAACTTTCTGGGTTCCGTCCCTGCCCGTTCCTCTGGTGCCATTGCTGGGCCCCCAGAGCTGAGCCTGGGCCCTGCTCTGACTTCCTGCAGACGAGGTGTCCTGGGGTGACTTTGTGATGCCTGTATCCCCACTCACCCACTCATCTGTTCTGTTTGTGTTGGATATTGTTCTGTACCTTTAAGAGAGAACAAAGGGTTCCAAGAGCAAAGGGGGGGAAAGAGAAGCACCCAGTTTGTTTTCAGAAACTGCTCTCCTCCACATTCCACTCCTGGACTGTTTGTCTGAAACATGGACAGACAATGGGACAGAGATCTCCTCTGTCTTTAGTTGGTTTAGCTAGCTGAGGCAGAGAAGTCCCCTGAACTGGGTGGGTTGTGGTTGTTTTTTTTTTTTTTT
>VWZU01005873.1:55827-70428 GCA_013397095.1 Sterrhoptilus dennistouni
TCTCCCTTTTTCTTCTCTATTTCTTATTTTTCTTCTAGCAGCACATAAGGTTTATCTATAATTCCATCAATACCTCAAGGCAAACTGTTTGATGATTATAATAAAAAAAAATCTCATTTTGCTGTAGTTTGTGGAGGGAGTTTCATTATCGTATGTCACTTGGTTACAAGATTTTATGGGACTGTAACTCCTAAAGGACATTTTAAACATACACTTTTTATGGCAACTAAACTCCACAATAAACGAAAGCATTAAAATAAGATATTGGAGTTGTTTCCTTTTGTCTTTGATAGATATGAATTGGAGACATAAAAAGTCTTGTTTTACCCTTAAACCACTGCAGCCTCCCCTTCCCTTTTGAGCAGGTTGTGAGCAGACAGACGAATGCATTTTCTGTGTGAGTTTGGGCTGAGCAGCAGCACAGCAGTGACAAAGCCAAAACTTAATCCTGCAGCATTCAAACAGGACTTCCTAAACCACAGGGTTTGCTTTCCTTTTCCACCCTGTTTTAACCTTTAAAGGCAGACATTTATTTTCACCAAAAGGAGCTACTTTTGTTCTTTTGTAAAGGATACCTGTGCTCCAGCCATCCACTTCATGTTATGCATTTACCTCTTTATCTCACTCACACAAATGCAGAAGCCACAGGAAAATTCCAGAGGTAGTTTCGAAAAAAAAAATTAGTACTGGTGGCATCTGAACTAGCAAAGAGTTCCAGAGGGCTTCCCGTAAGCTCATGTGAATGATGTTGGAAAGTGTGTTAAAAAATTAGAGTAAGTAACTGAGATGCAGAAATACACAAGCAATAACTAAAAACCTTTTATTTTTTACAGGAAATTTAAGACATAAAATTCCTTCCTCAAATGTAAGCAGTGCTTATGATAATCTTCAGCCTTTTTTTCTGCTTAAACACAGAAATAAACAAAGCATAGAAACTGAGAAGGTGAAATTTTTTATGAAGGTGGGTATTTGGAAAATCACAGGATCAAAGTGCAAGGAATAAATAGAAGAAGAATAGACTAGAATAAAATAAACTTTTCTATCACTTTGGAAAACACTGTACCAGCAAGACTAGAGGCTTTAGGGAATGAAAACACACACTGGGACTCTACCATTTCAGAGGACAAGGGTAGTTATAACATCTTGTAGCTCTTTGAAGGTCCAAAGTTTTGTATGACTACACCTTCACTTAAAACATCTATTTTATTCCATTCTTATTCCATTCTGAATGCTGCAATGTTTTGAACTTTTTAATCTGCCTGTCTTCCAATTAAAAAAATCTCACCATTTGTTACCCTTTGTATTTTGCAAGTGACTAATGAGTGATGTTCAGCTACCCATGAAGGCTAAAACATAACAATGAGGATTAATATTTAAATCTTAATTAGAATAATGACTCTTTTAGATTTGAAGTCCCCTGAAATCAACAGGTCTGGTGCATTACTGAGCCTCCAACCAGCTTCAAAGCTATCTTGTTGTAATAGCAGACATGAAAGAATATTTCAGTTGAGCTCACAGGAGCTTGCAGACCAGGTCGAAGCAGAAAGAAAACTGGAGTTTGATAAGCAAGTGGAGTAGTCCATGGAAAGCAAAGAGCGTTGGTAAAACAGAGGGTAGAAACACAGAATCCCAGGATGGTTTGGGGGAGATCTTCAAGACCATCTTATTCCAACTCCCCCTAGCATGGGCAGGGACACTTTCCACTATCCGAGGTTGTCCCAAGCTCCATCAAACCTGGCCTTGGACACTTCCAGGGATCCAGGGACAGCCACAAGTTCTCTCTGCAACCTGTGCCAGGGCCTCCCCACACTCACAGGGAAAGTTTTCTTCTATATATATAAAACAAATTTCTCCTATTTCAGTTTCAAGGAGCCTGCAGCAGCAGACAGAGCACTTTATAGATGACTCTCAGTCATAGCAACATCAAGGGAAGCTCCCTTAGTTTTGCAATAAACTTAGATAGAGTTTAGATTTTAAATAAATTTTTTTCTTTTAAAATTTTGTTTCCATTCTCATTATTCTTTGTACAACAAAACATGTTCAGCACTTAAACACAAAAGAAACATAGACCACGGGAAAGAAAAGTTTCAAGGGAAAGAAAACACATACGTAATCTTTCCCACACAGAGTCAAACAGTACAAAAGGAAAGAAAAACATCAAGGGGACAAACAAGAACAGGTATCAGATGAGGGAAGACAGAGATTTCAGGAAGAAAGTCATTCTGGCCACTGCTGTGCTGGGACTGTTTTCTTGTCACATGGTGCTTAATCATAATAAATTAAGTTTTATTTTGCATCTTGTAGCATACTAACTTGGCTCAGCAGGTAATGGGAGGAGCCCTGGGTCGCCAAATGGTGTTTAACAGAGAATAACAACAATTTCCCCCCTGCAGGCTGGCATAAATAATGAATGCAAAATGTGCCTCTTTTGAGCAGATCATTCCAGCTGCTCCTTGTTCTAAAAGCTCTTTGGGAGGTTTAACACCAGAAAGTCAGCCCTCCTGAAACCACAATTATCATCCTCAAGCAGCAGTCCTGGGAAATCCTGAGTTTGATCAAAACAGCTCCATGTGATCAGAGATGAAGAAGCACAAGGGCTCCTGCAAAGTTCAGTGAAGGTCCAGCCAAGGTGACCCACATCCCACTTGAAGGGCTTTTATGGGATGGATTCAGTTTGTCTGCCATGGGTCTGAAATCCTACCACATCTGAGAATTGCCACACCTTCCCACCTTCTTTCTGCCAGCCTAAATACCAGCAGGGACATCACAGATTGAGATCCTGACCAGGCATGTAAAACCACAGAGGAGATTTAGGTGAGACAGCACCAACGGAAAAATAAAATCCCATTTTTCTAAGGCTACATGTAAGTAAACATGGTGAGAGATTCCTTGGGGAAACAGAGAAACCTCCAGGGCTGCATTGGGGTATAAGAACAGGTTGAACAAGCAGCAGTCAACATTTAGGAATCATTTGCCTGCCTTTGAATGGAAGAATTGATGAGACAGATCTTTGAGATCCCTTGCAGCCCTGTGTTCAGTGATTGATGGAAATTATGATATGCTTGAAAGCAGCTTGCTCCCAGGTTCAAGAGGGCTGCATTCAGTGCCTCTTCCTGTTCTCTGGAGTTGTTTTGCTGTTGTCTGTGCTAGGAGCAGGGTCAGATCTGTAATTAAAGTTGTGATTGGCTGCAAATATATTTTCCTGTGACTAATGAAGGGTCTGCCACTTGTTACTAGCAATTTCCCTGAGGGTATCTTCACATTAGAAAAAAGAATGAGATCAAATGACTGCACAGACGGCACTGGTGGGTCATTAAGTAATGGAATAAATACATATGAGTATTTACAATTTTCTAGGATTTTGCCCGATTTCTGGAGATGGATGAAGGGGGGGTGGGGGGTCCCTTTTGTGCCTCTGAACTGCAGCAAAATATCCCTGTCAAAATCAAGCCTTAGGAGAATAGAGAACTTAAATAAAAATTTCAATCCATCTTTGTCAGCAGAGTGACAGACAGCCTTAAATGCAGCTTCATGCCTATGCCATAGACCTAGGATTAGTGCTGTTGAAGCCCAGTCCAGGGCCTGAAGCAAAAGACTGTTGCAAGGTACAGACATTTGTTTCCTACCCTAAAAGGAGACTATCCTGAGATTTGCTCCTAAACCAGATGGAGATTAGCTGTGTCAGGAAGCCCTTGTTACAGGGTAAAGTGCCTCTGTGTCAAAATGTGTGGCCAAACTCAATCGCAGCAGACTTTGTTCTTATTGGAGGAGTTACTTCTGGGACAAGTATGTCTAATTTCTGTTCTACATTGCTCTGTGTACTGCATTGTAGGGGTGCTGAAATTGTTTCATAGGTTTGTTAGTTGTAGGTTTGATGTGATTTGGACTTTAACCCCAGCCAGGTAAAATTCTTGGTTTGGAATGTTCTTATCAGAAGTTGATAAGAGTTTCCAAGGCAACCTAATCCTCTGCCCAGGGTTTCGACCATCCCATTGTCTTTCTCCCTTACCTCAATGCATCTCCCCTCCCCACCCATCATCTCCCAGGCCGAAACCTTTCTCAGAGAGGTGTCAGACAGTGATTGGTGGATCTCCCAGGACCCCATCCCAATTTACCTGATTCGTTAATGTTGTGTATTGCATTTGGCCTTGCCCACCTTGCTTTGTTTCATTGGTCTTGTAACTGGTGCCCACCCCTGAGATTGCTGGGGAACAAAAACTCCTTGCAAACGAGGCCCTGGGTCACTCTCCAGAGGCGCAGGCCTGGAACCAGGGACTGCCCCTGTGTTTCCCGAATAAAACCTTCTTCCTGAGCCTAAGAGTGTCCCCTCTTTCGAACCACGGCCGTGACAGCCAAGGCGAAGGCACTGTGGAGCCAAGACCCACGCAAAGGTACTGTTGGGCGTATCAGAGCTAGCAGGGTGGTCCAGCCGACCGCTGGGCTGACCTGAGAGACAGATACGCGAAGCAACACTGCATTTATCTCATTTTATTGGTTTGACCCTTATTGCTTTTGCATCTTGGTACTCATGAGCTTGATTTTCATTCATGCAGCCTCCTGAAAGGAGGAAAATTGATGCAATCCTTAAAGAGAGAAATGAATTCCCACTCTGTAATGGAGCTGGCAGACACAGTGTTCTCTGGTTACTCCAGCACAAATCTTAATTACTGTGGGTGGTTGAAACACAATCTTCTTGTCCAATAAGGGTTTGACACTTTATTCTGAACAGTCTGAGTAAAGATGGAGGGGTCCTGGAAGGGGGTTTCACAGGGGTTTGTTTTCTGCTGAGATTAGGTGTGGCTGGGCTCAGTTTGGGCATGATAATTAGTCTGGGGAGAAAAACCTGAATCCCAGGGTCTGATAGTCTGTCTCAGTAGGGATTCTCTGATGTCTACTCTGTGGAAAAATTATGCTGATACTTTTACCTTCATGGACCATGAATGGGGTTTCTCTAGGCAGATGTCTGTCTTTCTGAATATTTTTTAAATCTAGCTATACTTTTTTGCCTTTTTAATGAAACTTTCCTGTGAGTTTGGACCTATAAATATGAATGAGCTCCCTCAGGAAACATGTTCACTTCTCTCTTTAGGAAACGAGAGTGATAACCATCACTGATGGGAAGTGTGTGACTTTTAACTGTCAAAAAAGGTGACAGGCTAGAAATAATATTCTTCTCCTTCCAGGTGCCAAATTGGCTTAAACTTCATTAGTGCCCAGACAGAAAACACAAATTTTTTCCATATAACTATGTATTTTTCATTGCCATGAGTTACTGTATTTTCTTTTTATGCTCTCTTTGCTTTAAGTGTCCTTTGTATATTAACAGCAAAAATTAAGACAAGGCTGTTTTGGAGAGAGGATAAAAAATAGAAAAAGCATGTGAATTCAATTCATGGTCTATGTGAAGATAAATGAGACTTTGCCAGGATTTTTTAATCCAGTTTCAACAATACCAACATGTCTGTAGTAATTCACAGGATATAATGTGAGGTTTTATAGAGGTTCTTGGCACTACAAACTATATATTATTTGAGGGAAGAAAAATATTTCTGGTTTACAAATGTTTAGCGCAAAATTACACCCAGTTTTCCAGGCCACACTGAACAATATAGCTCTCATTCTTTGATGTTATTTATTTTAATAGGATATTTTTAAATTAGGCTATGCTCATCCTGTTTAGTAACTGTGTTCCCATAACAGTGTGTCTGGCTCTTTTATGGCCAGGAATCCAGGCCCATACAAACACCAGTCAAGTTCCAGGTGGGAAAGAATAAAGTCAGAGATTGGTAAAACTGAGGCAGAGATGATGGAGGCTGCAGAAGAGGGAGGTGAGTGTCTGTAAAGCTCCTTGGCAAGGGCCTCACAGGGGAGGGTCTCATCCAGTTTCTTTCCCCAGGTTCAGGGGCATACCTACAGTTGTGTCCTGAGGAGGATGTGAATTTGTCAGTGACACCTTCCCAGCTTAAGAGAACAGTCTGGTTGCCTTACATGCACCCAGTATCTGCACAATAATCCACAAACCATGAGTTTATTTCCATAAAAAATTGATTTCTATAGTTCACCATCCCCCAAGAATCCCTCTGGTTCAGAACTGCTCTTCCCCTGGGATGCTGAAGACCCCTGGAACTTTTGGGGGTTGACCCTTGTGCATGGTGGATCACTGGCTGCCCCATCTCTACTGGGGAATCCACTTAGCAGCTGGCCTCCCCTCCCCTCCCTTCCCCTCCCCTCCCTCTTTTTCATTAGATTTTCAGATTCTTAGAAAGACATTAATTAGTTCAACCCTTTTAATGGCAGCAAGTCGTGTACATGGAGACCTAAAATTCTAAGATCACTTTAGAAATTTCAAAAGGCCACTTTAGAAATTTCCTCTGCAGCCTAAAGGGCAAATATATTGAAAAGCCTTTAGAAATGTCACTAATCTTAAGTGCGTAAAAGTTCTCATTTGAAATTCTATCAAATTAGGGAATGGTGTTGTATGCATGAAGGTAAGATGATTTAATAAATATGTTTTGGAAACAGGGAAAGTAATCCATTAAATGGGGGTACTTGGTCTTGTTTTAATAGGGTATGGAGCCTTGTTGCAGGAGAAAATAATCTATGCACTGGAAGGAAGGAGAAAATGACAAGAGAATTTTCATGGGGGTATACAGTTAAGAAAACCCCTAACTGAGTAGTCTGGAATTTTCATGATTTAGGATTGTTGGAATTTAAGATTGCTGCGAAAAAGCCACAGAGCAAGTGAGCACAGAGTGGATGAATACATGGTTGTAATGTTGATGTGCTAATGCACAAAATTCATACCAAGGTTTCTGTCCCAGCCTGGTGATTCAGCTGGAGACAACCAGGAAGATTAAAGGGGAAGATTATTAGGTATCACTATGGACGGACCAGGAAAAATGCCAGTGCAAGATCTGTCAGTACAAGTAGAGATAGAGAAATATTAATGATATTGTACAAGGCACCGCAACATCTCCATGGGAGTTATGGGGAAATTGGCCATCTGTAATGGAGAAAGATGAAATAAATCTGTAACAAATTATGATAGAGAAAAACAGAATGTACCTGGGAACTGCAAGGGGATGAACAATCAGAGTTTCTACTGAGAACACTGGGATCTATGTCAGGAAAAACTTGATCTTGGCTGGTTTAGACTATCACAGAAAGATTTCATACCACAGATACAACAATGCAGTCAAAAGGTGAATGGCATTTCAGGATGGGTGACAAAGAGTTTTTGTCAGAGGTAGAGAAGGGGCAATATTATTACATGAAGTAAAGGTTAGACTATGTGCTTAAACCAGAAATCGGGTAAAAAATCCAACACAAGAACAACAACAAAAACCCACTTCTACTCTTATACTGCTATACAATTGTTATTAATAGCCGTGTGGCTGAACATCAAGAAAAGAAAAGATGTAATCAGACTAGAGGAATCTTTTCTTTTGCCCAAGAGTAAATGGATGTGAATGAGAAATTACTAAATATATGTGGATCATCTGTGTATGCTCTCTCGCTACTAGAACAGGAGGATTACAGAAAGTTGCTCTGTGGGGTGGAAGAAAAGGAAAAAAATCTTGGACATAAAATGGAGTTTATAAAGTTTATGGCTTGAAATTAGAGCATAAGAAGCTTGCAGTGCTACTGAGCTGATGATGCGAAGTCAGGGACTGATGCTGGAGAGTTATGGACCTCTCCCCTGGGGGAGAGACTGCAATTCCTAATAATCCTGGCAGTAGTGATACAATTCTTTCCATATACTAAATGTTATGCTGTGATTTTCAATTAGTTCAGAGCTTCCTTTAACCTACTGTGGCCATATTTTCAATCCGCAGCAAAAAGCAGGGATATCAGTAATGTTAGAATTGGATCTGTGACTAGATTTTAAATTTGTATTAAGGTATGCTATAATTTGTGTCATTTTGTTTGTTTGTTTCTCTTCTTTTGCTCTGGAATGGATTTTGAGAACAAAAATATTAATTTAGTTCAATACTTTCAAATATAACTTCACTGTAAAGGCATTTCAAGGAGAGTGACAAGAGAATGAAAGAGGAAGACAAAAACAGGGAAAGAATGATTTTTTCCCATCATCTCAAACTGTATTTTAGATCACTGTCTTTACAAAATGTTCTTGGAAGTCTAGGGAAAAAAATAATATACCATATACCATAATGAATATTATCAGCTTGTTACCTAATTAGCACTAATATTTTTGTAAAGGCCTGGAAAATTGAATTTTAATATACAGTAATCACAGAACCACAAGATTGATAATTTTCTCTCTGAAGCATCACTTTATTGCATTAGCAGGCTAGTTTTAGAAAGGATAATTAAAAATCATGTCTCCTCTTACTTGATTTAAAATAAGATCTCTGTTGCATTTCCTATTCTAAAAAATAGCAAACAATAAATAATTAGAAATAATATGTGGTATTATCTGAAAAAAAAAAAAAAAGGATATTTTAGTGGAGGAGACAAACAAATACCCTTAATCTGTCACTTTTGGATTGCACATTGAATGCCATGACTTCTTGTAAATTATTATGATTATCTGAAAAATTCTCCTTCTTGTCTCTGCTTTGTTGCAGGCTTTCTCAAAGAAAAGCCACTTATCTCTCAGTGACACTATTTCCCCTGTGTTTAAAGGAAATAATATCATTCCTTGCCTTGCCAGGGTTGCTAAAAGGGCAAGTGTTTTAAAGATTGAAGCTCTTTAGCTGTGGTGTAGGAGTTGGGACATATAAAAAAATAAGAGCTGGTGCAGCAGACTCAGGTTCATAGCTGTGTAAAATCAAAGCTTTCATCTGTCAAGAAAACACATCTGGAGGGAATGAAGTGCAGTTGGATAATGTGATGGTAGAATTAGGGTGATAGATAGCCATAACCAAGCATACTTTCTCCATCTCTGGCAAAAGAAAAAAAAAAGTTTTAAACCCAGTCACCCATCTAAATATTATGGTGATATCATTATAGAGTCCACACCCACTGACAAATGCAAGGCACTGTAGAAGCATACACAATTTTGTCAGAGGTTGAAAAGTTAATTCAGTCCTGGCCCCACTAATATTACTTCTAATTTTTTTATTATTTTATTGAATTGGTTTATAAGGTAATAAATAATGCTCTTTAATTTATCTGGAGTACATCAGTTGACAACAGGAACTTTGAGTGATGATAAAGCCTTGGAGTTTGGATTAATATAGTATAATATTTATATAAATAAAAATTCTTCCTGTAATATAACCACATTCAAATGAAGCAGTGGTTTCTGCTGGGTTTTGAGCCCTGCTTGGCTTTTAGAGAGTTTTCAGTGTGAAATTGCTAATGTAACTTGGAAACCAACAGAGAATTAATTGACTGGTTTAATTATTTAATTATTTAAATTATTTTGTAATTATTTCATTTTTTTCTAAACTAATAAGATATGCATTACATATGCACCATAAGGTATACATTATATGCACAATTATATGCACAGAGAAATATTCTCCTAAATAATGTGTGTTCAGGATCCTGTAAGTGCTAAAGATACACCCACCCAAAAATCCAAACCAATCACTAAAAAAATTAAAACCCAAACAAACAAAAGATGAGCCCAAACAAACAAGAAACACAGGGAAACCATAACAAAAGTCTGACTTCTCTCTGATATAGCTTTGTATGACCTTTTTCTGTACATGCTGTATCTCTTTAAGCTTATACTTCTGAAAATTAAGAAATCACTGTCCCAGTGCCTTTCCATGGGTCCAACATATCTCAAGTGTCTCATGCATTGCTTGAGGAAAACTTTTGGGCTGAAGATCTGGAAGGCCCAGCCCTGTTTGGGTTTACATTTTGCTCTCCTTTCACATTGTTTATTTTTAAACACATTCTGATTTTCCCTGCACCAGTAGCCTCTATTCATTTCTTTTCAGATAGCAATCATCTCACCCAAAAATCAGAGAGATTCTCTGGTCCAGGTCTAAAACAAGAACCCACACTGCTGAAGTATCACAGCATCTCCCTAATTTTGGGTGCCTTGTGTTGGCACATTCCAGAAATAGGGATTGCCTAGGAATGATTGGTTCATAATGCACTGGAAAACATGTGAAGAAGCTGTCAGATATTTTTTCCCCATTTTGATCATCCATGGTATCTACTAAGACAAGATACTAGTGCTGGCAGATTACCCAGAATCCCCGTGATGATGGTGTGTTTCTCTTCTCTCCATCTACTTGGAATTGTCTTATTTAGTAAGTTTTAGCTCTGCAGTCAGGCAGATAATATCTCAAGGATGCAATTTCCATTGTCATTTCAAGGAAAAAATCCTGATATTCAGTCTGAATTAAAAAGCAATACACTTTTAAAGAGATTAGAATTAATAATTAATCTTTTATCTCTTTCCATTTAGTAATTATTCTCTCTGAGTCTAATCCAAACACTTGTTTCCCCCTCCCAGGACTCTAAAGCAATGTAGGCAAATGTGGACTTTGGTGTCCTGATGGTCAGGGCAAAGAATTTTATTTGGAATGATGAGGAGAACCAAGACCCTGGAACCAGAGGAGAAGAGTCTGTAGAGTGAGTGAGCAGCAGAAATGACCACACACATGTACACTTTCCCACTGCTGAAACAGCCAAAAGTCAGTGTCTAGTTTGGAAGGTGAGAAGGAATCCCTTGCCATAAACCTGTCACTATTTAAAACAGCAGGTCACCAGACTGATGATAACAAGCAGAGCTCTTTACAGTCCCATGATCTGAGCATCTCAGCTTGCCCTGAAAATTGTCTCAACTCCTACCTCTTTAGTAACCAGATCTCAGTTTTAATTGTTACCTATTTGTTTGTTTGTTTGTTAATTTTATTGTTCTCTCCCACAGAGGCCAGTAATTGGTGAAAGAAGATATTAATTATCAAGGAAAAAAAAAAGAAAAAAAAAAAGAAAGGAAGCTCAGGAAAGAGCTGAGTTGACAAAAACAAAGACAAAGAAGAAAGCTCCAAACCCCATAATTATGATGTATATTTTTGATGCCTTCTGTGTTATTTTGTTAGGAAAGACCTAAAAAAAAATGTTTATTTTGGTTTAATAGATGAGGTGTGGAGTAACATCCGTGGACGGTGGGGACAAGGAACTTTGCAGACCTGAGATATTCTAGGAACACGTGGCTTTATTACAAGGGTCATGGGTAAAGAGGGCTTTGCCTTCAGCCACCAGCCTCGGCTGAAGCAAAGCNGAGCAAGCAAGAGAGTAGGGGAAAAGAGGGGAGAGGCAAGAGAGGACAAGAGGGCAGAGGGGCAGAACAAGAGAAGATCATGAGAGAGAGGGGAAGAGAAGAGCAAGAGGCAAGAGAAGAAGAGCGTAAGAGAGTGATCCCCTTGTTACAATACATTATATCTCTTTTTGTGTTGAATATTCTAATTTACAGTGACCAACCCGTGCAGGATACAAAACCTAAAAACTTTGCATGCAGCCTATAAGAACTACTATATTACCATGTCATTTTATATTCTAAACTCTAAAGACTACTTTTCTTATCTGTTTTCTCCCTAATGCCTTTGGCAGAGTGGAAAGGCAACATTCCTGAGTCCTTTTGTTTTCCTGTCCTTCAACCCATCTTCAGCTAATCACCATTTTCCTGCCTCCCATGCCTACATCTCAAAGCTGGCTTTCATTTCTATTTCACTCACAGATTTTACATCTGCGGTATTTCTTACCATACAATCATATCCATAAGTCCTTCCTGTCCCATCTTTCCCAACAGAAGTGTCTAAGGAAAAGGGTGTAATTATAACGATTCTAGGTAATATATGTCAATATATATGCAAGAAGAGAGAAGTAACAGTAGCCCAGAATGGGCAGTCCTATGTGGAAAGGGCACTCAAGGTGTTGGCATTTCCTACAGTAATTTCTGTGGATACTTGGTTTTGTTTTGTTTTCTTAAGTAGAAGGAATAAATCATCCATTGAAGACCTGGCTTTTGGCCTTTGCTCCCCTGCAGCAGAAAACAAACAGCTCTTCCAGCTGGTTTGGTGGCACAGTGAAGCACAGGTGTCTCCTTTTCTGCTTGGAGGTGGAAGGGGAGGTAAAGGACAACTAAAATATATAGCCAAACCCTAAATAGACACCGGGAGATGACTTAGTGGAACAGGGCTGGAGTTTGTCATACTTTGTTTTAGTTATCACAAATATTATTTAGTTTAAACAGGCCATGATTGTTCATTATCACTCAGTTCGTGGAAAATTGAAATGTTCTGTGAGACTGCCTCCAAAAGAGATGGGTAGTTTGGTTTTGGGGTACCCTCAAGAAATTCAGGAAAAAAAACCAAACAAACTCTAGGTAATTCTGCCTTGATAAATCTCAAAGGAACTTTAGAGATCTTCAAAATCTTCATTTACATTTTTCTTTTTCCTAATTTTACTGAGGGGGAAACAGAATAACCTCTATTTTGTCTTTTACTTTGCTTAGCAGGTACCAACAGCTGTGGATTGCAGTGTTTGTGCCTGGTGCTGCACATGAACTGCAGTTGTTGCTGTCAAACTGACACTCCTACTGCTGCTGTTAAAAGATCATGGTCTTTTCAGAGGATCTTTCTAGCTCCTTGCTAACTGTGCTTCTATGAATTATCCAGGTTAAAAAAAGTAATTGGGATCATCATTTGCAAGTTTTTTTCGGTGCACATCCAAGTTCTCCACAAGCCAGTCCTTCAGAAAACAAAAGCCTCTGTGCTTTTTCTCTGCTTTTCTCTTGGTATTCTCTTTATTAGATTTGTCTTGACCTCTGACACTAGGAAGAGTATGAAACAATTTATGAAACTTTTTTTTTACTTTTGGTGTAAGATACAATCCAGGTCACTGCAGCCTGCAGGATTGAAACATTGGGATCTCATTAACTCTATTTTATTTCCTTTCCTTCCTTAGTCACAGAAAATAGATTAATAGGGTAGCACTTTGCAGTAAGTGGACATTAATTAATGCTAAATTACACCAGAATTCCATTGGAATAACATATTAACAGTCACAGTAAGTCCAAAAGACCTTGCCATGATTAATGTTCTTGTAAGGAATATCAAAAAATTAATAACTATTAGTCACTTATAATAAAGTGTTGCCAGTTAATTTTATCCCATTTTCTCTCCTGGTTTTTCTGTAAAAATGAGGTGCTGGAATTTTAAAATCTGATGTTTGACAGAAATGCAAGCTTCTACTTTCTGATTTGCTCAGGACTATTCAGTGCAGCTTGTCCTGTTGATGCTCTTGGTATCAAGAAATAGAGCAAATGTCTCTTGGTTTGGGATGCAGAACATGGGCAAGAGAAAGAGTTATTTTAATTTCTGTCCCCCAGCTCACTCCTCAGTATTGGAAATTCAAATCCTCAGACTACTCATTAACTTGACAAACATGTAATGAGTGCAGAAAATGGCAGCACATAAATCCATTCTCTTGACAAAGAACATAATGAGAATGGGAAGTGACGCAAACTAAATATATCACTTTACAGTCTGGAGACTGTATATTCTTGCTTCTTGTGTAACCACAGCTCTCCCCCACACGCCTTGCTTTTCTCTCTCCCTGTGCCTTTCCAGGACTCCTCTTTAGAAACAATAACAGGGCACAAGGAAATGGTTTCAAGTTGCACCCCTACAGACTTAGATTGGGTATTAAGAAAAAAAATTCTTCACTGAAAGGGTTGTCAAGCTTTTATCAAGCCAGGCTGCCCAGGGCAGAGGTGGAGTCCCCATCTTTGGGGGGATTTAAAAGACATGTACATCTTTCAATAAAGGCGGTCCTTTCTGAAGTACACCTCATCTTGGGCTTCCCACCAAGACTTAATTTGGCAAAGACTAGTAATTAGTACTATTATTTAATTGCACAGCTGAAGTCTTAGTGTTTGCAAAATGCTTTGAGAACTTTACATAAAAAAAAAAAGAATGCTAATTTTACTATCAACTGCATTGCCTTTTTCCACTAAAAAATATCCCAGTATCCAGTGAAGGAATATTTTAATTCAAAACTCAGCTTGCTTTTCTTCGTATCAACAACACAAATCATTTAATATATTATAAAGGCCTTCTTGCTGCTGTAGAGTGAAATTTGAGCATTTATTTGAGCCTTTCTTCTTCCTTTTTTTTTCTGAAGAAAGTGCTCTCAGGGAATAACACAGCTTGCTTAACTGCATAATGCTTCATGCAGTAGGTACTTCAATTTTCTGATACTGAAACCTGAAAAAATGAAATGTGTGAAACAAAGTATTTTTCTAAGTATTCAATATGAGAAGAAATTATCAAAGCTTAGGGAAACCAGGAAATAAATAGACCAAGCACAAACAAGGGAACATTAAAGATGAATCCCTAATTTTGTCCCAGTGTTGTGCAAAACAGGCTTCCACCGCCTCTGTATTCAGTTCCAAGTCCTACATGACCTTCGGCTCTAAAGATGAGAGTCATATATTTAACTACAGTATTTTTTATTTACTATACAAGTTGAGATGCAAAACACTTAATCTACATCATAAAATGGAAAGTGGCTGGGTTTGCAGTGACCTTGAATGTTTCTACACTAAAAGTTAATAATTTAAACCTAGTGCAGCCCTTTGGCTGTGCTAAATTGGACGTAAGTTCATGACGG
>VWZU01005873.1:70461-83389 GCA_013397095.1 Sterrhoptilus dennistouni
TAAAAGCTTGTATTTTTTTTTTTTTTTTTTTTTTGGTGGAGAATCAGAGAATACAAAACTAGATGTTTTGCATGCATTTATTTTTGAACATAGATATTCTTTGCTTAAAGAGCAGCAAGGAGGAAATAGCAGTGGGGGGTGTTCAAGAGATATGTTTGCTTAGTCCCTACTGACTTTCTGCTGAAATTGGATACTGAGCTCACTTTTATCAATATCAATGTACCAAAAACTGCAGCGAGAAGCATCAACACCTTCACCCACTAAACATATTGAGGAAAGTGTTGATTAAAATCAATGATAAAACCCCTTTCACTTCTTTCCCTCTTGAATATAGAGAGGAAGCAAGGAATCAGCAATTTTCTTGGGTGAAACAGTGAATTTCTGCACAATTTGTCCCTTCAGTTAAAGCAGTGGCTGATTTTTGTATCTCCTATTTCACAGCATGCTGGCTCTTATATAGCTTATAAAGCTCTGGGTTTATTTGTTTGTTTGTTTGTTTGTTTTGTTGTGTTTTTTTTTGTTGGGTTTTTTTTTTTTTTTTGGTTTGGGTTTGGTTTTTTGGTTGTTGTTGCTTTTTTTTTTGTTGTTGTTGTTGGTGGTGGTGGTGGTGGGTTTTTTTTTTTCATATCTTAAATATGACCCAGGCAAAAACCTTGTGCTACATTGCTAGAATTATGATTTTACTAGAATAAACACAGACTCCAGGCCAAAGAAGGCAAATGTCAAAATTCCACATTTTGGGGCTAGTCTTGCCTTTCCTGCTCAGTGCCCCTTTCATATTCTTATATGGTTATTCATGCTTACCATCCCTTTTTTCTTCTGTTTTAAGTTGGGGGTATTTTATGTGACAGTGGCTTACCTTTCGCTGCAGTGGTGGAAAATGTCCTAGTTCAGGCTATCACCTCGTTCAACAAACAGAAGGCTGTTGCAGTCTCTAGAAGCAGAAACATAACACAATGTGTGTGTTTTTTCATGGTTGAGTTAATTTTTTTCAGGGTAGCTGTGAATGGGGCAGTGTTTTGGATTTGTGCTGGAAAGAGTGTTGGTCATCTCATATAAAGATGTTTTTTTAATTCCTGAGCATGGCTTGCACAGAGCCAAGGCCTTTTTTGATCCTCACCCCATTCCTCTAGCCACAGGGCTGGGGTTTCACAAGGGATGGGGAGGAGACACACCTGGGACAGGTGACCCCCAGATGGCCAAAGGGATATTCTAGACCATGTGACATCATAATTAGTACATGAGGCTGGGGGAAGGGGGAGGAAGTATCAGGGGGAACATTTGTAACATTAATATTTGCATTCCTAGTCACCACTGTCCATGGTGGGCCCTGCTTTCCTGGAGATACCCAAGTTCCTGTCTTGGAAAGGGGTGGATGAATTCCTTCTTTTGCTTTGCTTGCATATTCTCCTTCAGCCTTCCCTGTTAAACTGTCTTTATCTCAGCCTGTGAGTTTTCTCATTTTCTCTGTTCTGGTTCTCTCCCTAAGCCATGGAGAGGGAGTGGGCATGGGTTGTGTGGGGCTGAGCTGCCAGCTGAGGTTAAACCACCCCAGAGGGACACATGGGATTCACTGCCAGACCTCCTGGTGTCTAACAGCAGTGGACGAGCAGCATTTTCAGACTCTGGAAGATTTGCCCCATTGTGCCATTTAGTCCAGGCTGTTTGTTCAAAATATTGCATAACATTATCATTTAACATTTTTAAAATGTCTAGGTGCAAGAGGGCAGTGAAATAGCTTTCCCATGCTCCCAAACCAGGGGATAATGGATGTGGCAAAGAGGGACATTAATGCATTTAAAACAATGATTAGAGGCTACTGAATCCAGTGTGATAAACTGAAATAGATTTATAAGGTTAATACCATTTTCAGAGACTACAGACCATTTTATAGGATGTGCTATATAACTTTTGTTCCTTCACCAAATATACGATCTTTACCAGATATTTGAAACAAAATACTGTAGCAATTGGATTCTAAAGGTCAATAAAGGAAGGAGAACGACGAAAGCAAAAATCAGTAGTGAGGAAAAGAAAAAAAGAAAAGCCAGGGGAGGGTATTTCATTCATTCTGTTTCTGGTGCTGTTGTTTTGCCAATTAAAGTGCTATAAAGATAATAAAAAAGAATGCATCTCTGGAAAATAAAGGTTTGCCTTTATGAGGAAAGATATTGTGACTTCTAAAAGCCTTTAAAATTATATTTCCTAATAAATAAATCAACAAATGGTACAAAGTCACATAAAACACACTGCACATCTCATTAACCTTCGGGATATTTTAGCAGGTTTTTTAAGTGAACTAAATATTTGCTGCACACAGTTTGTGTGCAAATTTGTATGCCATGCTGTGGGAGTGTGCCCTGCCTGGAGCCAAAACCAGCTGTGGGGTCTATGGGGCTGCACCCAGCTTACTGTGGACTTTGGGCAATGGTGACCAAAGTGTTTTGCAGGTGTGAAAATATGACTGACTGGGGACATCTCAGAAGGCTGCTCCTCCAAGATGAGAGACTCCTTGCTGCAGCCGAGTTTGAGGAGTGTTTGGACAACACTCTCAGGCATGTGGTGTAATTGTTGGGGTTTTCATGTGCATTGGACTCAATGGTCCTTGTGGATGTCTCCCAGCCTAGTCCTAGGATGTCTCCTAGTACATTCTCTGATTCTGTAATTCAGTTCCATGAATCTGAGGTAAGTGATTAATATGATGGCAAACTTTGAAATCATAGCTGGGATGGGTTAGGAACATATAAACATATTAATATAAATCATTGTCCAAGCCTAGGGCTAGGAGTGGATCCAGCTGCATGCAGACTCCTGCCTAGGGAAGTGTTTAGAAGACCAGGGGATCCTTTCTGAGCCTTGTGTCTCAATCAAATTTTCCCTCTGATGGTTCTCTCAGGCCTTGTCCTCCATGCAGTAGATAACCAAGTTTACCTTGCCAATGAATCCTGTTAAACCACTGCTGCATTTTCTCTCAAACTTTGCTAATTTGCTGGTTTATATAAATAAACATACTGCTACTTGTCTCGTAATGAGTGAAATGCTTCATTCCATCCGTGACACAGGCTGAGGAAAGGAAATTTGCCTTGGGGCTGGGATTTTGTCTCCTTACACCAAAATGATGACAAGCATGGAGAAGACTAAATCAAAACAAAAAAACCCACCAACCTCATAAAAAAGAGTGATTAAAAAGACAGAGTTTTCTTATGTAAAAGTAAGAAAAATAAAAAGAAGTGAGGTGTAAAAATGCAAGCTAAAGAGAAGCCCAGTAAGAAGGCATAACTCCTTTCTTTTTTTTTCCTTCCCTCTGTATTTATTTAGTCATCTTGTAACATATAATAGCCAAATGTTTTGCAGTCCTGTAGTCAGAGAGGTATCACAGATTTCTTTCTGCTCCTGTGATCTGGGGAATACAGATCTGGGGTGTATGAGAGCTTTTCCATTTTTTATAACTGCTAGTTCAGCAAAACATCTTAGTAAAAACTTTCTCTTCTTTTTAGAAGAGAGAGTCAAGAACAATCTATGCTTTGATGGCAGAAGCTTAAAACAAGATGTTATAGGGACAAATTCAACGGATATTGGTGTGGTGGTGGGTAGTGTGTTTGAGAGACAGAAACGGATGTTATTTTTGGCAAACAAAACTGGTTTCCTCTGGACATTTCTGAAGCTGCTGATATCTTTGAATATCACAGAAATCTGAGAAAGGGTAAAAATATTACCAAGGATTGGCAGGCTTCCTTATGAAGGATGTGCTAAAGTTAAAAAAATGCCTGCTATGACTTCCTAGGACTTCCAAAGTTATAGTGAAAACTACTGATAAAGTTATGCAGTAGAGAAAGAGCTCATATGAAAATGGAGATGAAAAAATGAATCACATTAGGACTGCCTAATATGATGCTAAAATAAGGAAATGGCCCTCTGCAGGAAAACCTCACAGTACTCAAACAGAAACTGGGAGAGAAAAACCTTGTGCTGGTCCCATGTAACCACCAAAGAACAGAACAGGCTGAAAGGCCCTGAGTGATGATGGGAGAAAAAAATTCGGCTGCTTTTTTGACAGCTGAACAACCAGTTTTTAGAGATTTTCCAAATACTAGAAATGCTATTTTCACCAGACGACAACAACAAAGTTGGAATTGGGATCAAATATAACTTTAGAAAAAAGTGATAGTGCAGTGCTGGGAGCTGTTTTGGTGATATCCCATTCTTCTCACCCTAACCTTTAGCCAGAGAGGTAAAAGACTGTATTCTTAAGAAGTATTTTTAAATACAACATGTTCTCCACTGGCATATAAACCTTTGATACATATCTGGAAGGGAACAAGAGGAGAGATTGAAGCTATCTAGGATTAGTGACAGTCATTACTGGGACAGTCCCTGCAAGAACCAAGAAGCCTTTCTGAGGAAATCTGAGTTGGGAAGATACCTCCTCCCTCCACAGATACCCACACCTCACAGTGTAGTGGTTTGAAAGCAAAACCAGTGAGAGACTCTAAGTCCGAAATACAATTTAATAAGAAGAAAGGAAAAAAAAGTAAAATCAAATGAAATAAATGCAATAATACAAAAGACCACTGACAGAGTCAGAATACAACCTGAGCAGGATGGTGGAAGCAGTCCAGATGAGGTGCTCTTCCTGAAGCAGTGATCCTGTGGAAAGGTCTGGTAGCTCTGGTCCTCTGGGAATCCAGTAGGTAAGGGCTGCTTGCACTGTCCCAAATACCAGCTTATATCCAGGTGAGAATGCTTGGCTCCTCCCCCTGGGTGGAGCATCTAACAATGGGATGATGAGCTGTGAAGTGGGTCCTTGATGGCCCATTAAACAGAGATAACTCCTGGAGGGAGTTACCTGTGAGTCATGGGCAAGGCATTGATGTGCCATAAGCAGAAGATGGCCCAGAGAGAGAGGGCCTGGAAAAAATACTGTCCCACCTGGTTTCAACAGTTCACGAAGATGGTGATTGAAGAAATACTTTGTGCACATCCTACACTGAAACCCAGGACACACAGATATACTGATTTTAATAAAACTGTTCCAGCTGATGAAAAACACACTAGGAAAAACAATTCTGGCCAGTTCCTGTCTACAAGACATTTGAGAATGACATTCAGTGCAGCAGAGGAGATGTTTGTAAGTCCTCTGTGAAATAAAATCCCACTTCAGGCCTCAGTGCACTGGTAAAGCACTCCCTACATTTCTAGCAATATCCACACAGATAATGCAAACTCAGAAAGAATACCCTGAATGTGCATGCTATTTATGCTTTTCCCAGGAAGAAATAAGCAGGCATAACAACCTTGCCAAAGGTGGAATGTAAACAACATGAGAGATCTCAGTCAGAACAAGAAATGGAGTACCTTCCATCTCGTAATTGGAATTCAAATTTAATTAAGATAGAGAGAGAAATACTTATCAACCTTTTCGTGAAATGCAGGAGCCCTTGGTGCTGCTATCTAAACAGGAGAAAAACAGCCTTCCTACAATTATTTTTAAACAAACAAGTCTCTGTATAAGAAAAATGGCCTGTAATCTTAAATTTCAAGTTCATAATACAAGTTAGTATTGAAACTGATCATCTAAGTACCAAGTCCCTAATTTTACAAAATTGTCTCAGCTGGTCAGACTTTCAGAAGTTGCCCAGAGAAGTTGTGGATGTCCACCCCTGGAAGTGTTCAAGGCAAGGTTGGATGGATCTCTGGGATAGTGGAAGGTTCCCCTGCCCATGGCAGGAATGGAAGGAGATGGGCTTTAACTCCCTTTCAACCTGAACGATTCTGTGGTTCTATTCTATGATGTGTGCATGTTTTGTGACCTGATCAGATCAGATATAGGCAAGTATGTAACCCCTAGTGTTTGCTGAGCCCCTGGCCCCACTCCAGCTGCAATCCAGCAACAGGAGGTGAGAGGATTCCTCTGCCTGCATAAAACACTATATTATGCTACTACTCTGTTTCTCAGCGGTCCCTTAAGTATCTGAAGGGACCAAATTTTGGGATGGATGAATATTCTGGCAACCATTTTCTTGTCAAAATGCCTCTCAATGGGTCTGTAACCCTTCCTTGTCCATCTCATGGACTACTGTTCAGGTATGTGAGCCGTGCCTGCCTTTATGATTTACCAACATGCCTGCTCTGGTCTCATATCTGAAGCTTCATCTGCTGCAGAACCTGAGCAGGCTATCTGACTGCAAGTGTTGGTGCTTACCACAGCACAATTATAGTACTGATGCCTAAAACTAAAGCAGATCACTGTGAGGGCAGTAACTTCCCACATAGCAGACCCAGAAGCAATTTCACCTTCTTACTACTTTCTGAGGTATATAACTTCTGGTTGAATTGCTAGATATCTATTTATAAAAGTATTTAGTTTTGATTTAAGACTTCAAGCAAAAGTGAATCCATCATGCTCTATGACAAAATGTTCCAGTGGTTTATAACTTTCAGTGTTAAAGATGTAAAGCAATTTGTAGTTTGAATTTATCTTCTACCATGGACCTTTGAAACTCATTATGTTTCTCCTTTCTTAGATTAAAGAGCTGACTGTCAGTTATCCTCTTTTTTGCAGATTATTTCAGACTGATCAAATCAAACTTTAACCTTTTCTTGGGCAAGACTGAGAAGGGGATTTTCCTCAGCCTCACTAAAAGGCTTTTCCCCCACCCTTCAACTTCATGACCATCTTGCTGTTCTCCCTTGTGTTTCCACCCTTTTTTTGAAAAGTTCTGTGCCTGTTATGTACATGTAGGGCTGGATACAGGATCCCAATGTTGGCACTAATGATGTTTGGCAAGGTTATATGGTGATGGCATTGCATTTATGAGAATGACATTGCCTTTGTGTCCTTACTTTAATGACACCATTTGTTCCCCTTGATTTACATCCCAGGATGACCTGTAGTCTCTCAGATACCTAGTCACACTCAGAGCTGGTATTCCAGATTTTATATGTCCTCAAACTCATTGCAGAATTCCTTTTATCTTAGACACCATCCTCAGGCTGTTACCAGTGACCTAATGTTTGCTTTGTTTCTTCATGCTTGACTGGAATTTAACTGTAATATTTGTTAAAGTTAATACAACAGTTCATTAAAGAGGAATAAAAAATCCCTATTGGATTACAATGCATTGTGGTTAAAGACTTGAATTTGGCTTCAGGAAATCTTGGTGTTATTTTAGGCTTTTATTGTAAACTTCCTGTGTAAATCTTAAAAATCAAGAGAAGTTAATTTTCTTCTGCTCAGGTTCTGTTATATAAAATGGAGTAACAATTTTTGGACACAATTTTTGTTGTCTAGGCAAACAGTGAAGTAAAAAAAATTGGAAGGCTGAATAACAAGAACAAAGCAGAAGACTGAAGAGGAAATTAAATGAAGAAAGCACAAAAACAGAGTAAGAAGCTTCATAGTAGCACAGACTTGTAAAAAGATCCTCCTGGCATATTTCTTTCAGATTCTTCTATTATATCTATTATAATTTAATTTTTCACTCAGCAAATCCATTTTACAATGAATTAGGCTTCTCCACATTTAAAATCTCTTTTCTGACAATGTGACCCAATGACCATGATCTGAGTGTCCTGTTTGCCCTTTTGCCTTCAACACTCTTTAGCCTGTTATGCTCCTCTCAATCTGTGGTTCTTACACCCTCTATTTGTAAATATAAATATACTATTTCATAATGCCAATTCTTTGTCCTTGAAACACAATCCTTCAAAGAGAATCACATGCATATCATATATATATATATATATACATATACACATGATGTCACTGTATCTGCTCAAGTGAGTGCTTGGATGGATAATAATCAGGTTGGAAGGCAATACGGTAATAGTTAATCCTGCCAAAGCTCTGTTTTCACCCACCTATTTAAATCTGAAGCCAAAACGCTATCCAGGAGAGTGCAGGGCTATGGATCTGAACCAGAACCAGGTGGTCAGGGTTGGCATGTGGGTGTATGGCTGTGGAGAGGGGCTAGTGACATCAGGTGAGTGCTGTAGTGGCAAATATGCATTTCAGTCACACAGCAAAGGCTGACGTCTATATTTTAAAAACATTTATCCAGCTAGGCACAGTGCATAGTGATCAGGATACAAATGAGATTAAATCCTCCTCTCTGGAGATAAATCCAGATTAATTTGCTGTTCCAACAGTGCTGCACTTTCCCTCAGCACCTCCAACAGGCTATTTTTAAATCATTATTTTTTCCTCTTGCTTTGTAGACATTCAAAAAACAATTAGACTGTATCTATACATTATTGTAAATCCATTTCTAGGGCACTGGATTGTTTTGGGAGAAGTGGTGAAGTGTGGTATAAAATTTAAAGAAAGTGCAAATGGTTTAAGAAAGGGTCCTTAGTGTGTGTATGTGTGTATCGGATACGTAACAATTACAAATAATAAAAAAAACCCACAAAACCAAAAGAAACAAGAAAACAAACAAACAAACAAAAACACAACAAAAAAACCCAATTCTTTTCAGGCTTTTCTTTGAAATATTTTGGAGTCCAAATAAGATTTACTATTGAGCTTTCTTTCCTACTCTGAAAAAACGTTGTCAGTTGATTCATATTTGTTTTTAAATAAGTGATGGGAAAGGGCAAAACAAGTTATTGTAAATGTAGGGGATGCTTAGTTCTGTGCCACTCCTTCCATTCACAAATTAGGGAAACACGATTTAGGAGCACTTCCACAGCACTGATAATGCCAGCTGCAAAGCTGTAAAGAAATTCATCTGTCCCTGCCCCTCTCTCCTGTCTTCTCCTGTTGTCCTTGCAGGTGAACTTGACCAGTTGTGGTTTTAGTTGCAAACATTAAACTCCTCTGGCTCCGGGGTAAAAAGCAAGCAGGAAAATCTGCAGTTCATCCTCCTGGATATCTGATAGCCCATTTTGGTGTTTGGCTGCTGCTGTTAACAATGGAAGCCACATGTGTTCAGATGATTACAATCACTGCCCTCTGAGGACTGCATATAGAAGCAGCCATCTGTGGTATTGTTATTCCAAGGGAGGAATTATTATTTTTGTGAAACAATGTTTTTTCCATGGGGCTCAATGAAAGAAACTGGCTAGATGTCACTGCCATGGGAAGGAGGTCCCTGCCCAGGTTGTTGAGATGTCTTTGCTCTTTGGAAAGATAACATCCACAGGACACATCCCATGACCTGGCTGCCCCAGAGCAGGTCTGGCTCCTCCCCTTTATAAAGCTCTGGGTCTGCCCTTCTGCCAGTGTGAATAGCAGCAGGGTCAGGATCACCATCCTGGAGTATCAAATAGGTTCTACCTGTCATCTCTGTGGGGATTTCCTTGTTTGTCTTAGTCACACCACGCTTGCCCAGGTTTAGATTTTGTAGTTAAAAATACAAGTGATTATCAAAATGTGAACTCTCATGTGCTTAAAAAATCAAAGCAAAGACAAAATTAATTATCATGCAGTTCATAAATGTGACATTAATGAATTGCACCATAACTATTGATTAATCACATATCAATTACAGTGGTCTAATCACTGTGGCTACAAATCGACTCAGACCTATCTCTGGACTGATACTCAGTGCAAAAAATTAAATCAAAGGCTCTGAATGGTAGAAAATTGCAGGCTAAGGTTTAACTCTCAATGGATGCACAACTACCATGCTTGATTAACACTAATGGAAAGCTAACTAGGTATGCCTGCAGTGCACTGATATGAGAATAAACTTGAACTGATTGAAGACTCCCTCTCTATTTATCCTGTTTTGGGCCCTGTTACAGCCACCTCATTAAGGAGAAAGTATGACCTCAGCCTGGGTGTAATGGAGCTGCCAGTGGTGTAAGAAATGCCATTTGTTCAGCCACACTACTAAAGGAGCTAATTCTAAGTAAGGTTTATTTCTACAGCCCTATAGGATACCTAGTCTTTATTAAGTGCAAAAAAGACGTGGGGACTAATTTATGGAGAAATAATTCCTGAGGCTTCATTGAAGTGTTTAGCAGAATATATTTTCGAAGACCTGGCCTAATTCAGGAGGGTAAAAAACAGTGACTGGTGATGTAGGCACAGGCGTCATGGAGAGTAATTAATTTGAAAACAGCTGCTGAGGACTTTTGATAGAAAATTTAAAGGCAGTTTTGTTTCTCTCCCATATCTATTTGTCAGAGCTCTCTTAATTCCTGACATAAAAAACAAACAAACAAACAAACAACCCCACAAAACCCAAAATCAATAATAATAATAATAATAATAATAATAATAATAATAATAATAATAATAATAATAATAATAATAATAATATAATTTAAAATATTGTAATTAAGGCAGAGCCTTGCAGATGTTTAAAATGTATTTTAAAGTTTTCACTTTAAAATGGAAAAATTTATTTCTCCCAGGAAACCAAGAAATCCTCTCTGGCCATTCTTTTCTCTTCATTACAAAGGAGATCTGAGCAGCTTTGTTCAAAGATATGCTTCTAATTTGGGTGTCTCTGTTATACTGAGACACACAACTTGTAAGTAAACTGCTGGTAAAATAATTCATTTTCAAGGAACTGTTTGTCCTTCCAAGGAAGACAAAGCTTTCTGCATCCTAAAAGAAAATTACACCATTTTTATTTCAGGAGTTTAAGGATATTTTTATGTGTGCTTTCAAAATTATCTTTGTTTCTTCACTACTAGAAGATTAATATATTTTGCTCTGCACTCGTTTCTGTTGCAGTGAATTCAGGGAATGGAGTAATTTGGTCTCTGGGTGCTGCTCCAAGAGGTCTCTGTGTCAGAGCTGTTGCACTGGGTGTTGCATCTGATGTGGAATGGTCATGTACTTGAGAGTGATTGTACAGAACCCTGAAAACCTTTCTGTACTGCTCATCCTTTGAGGATGGAATGAGGCTTGGAGAAACCTGGTCTAGTGGGAGATGTCCTTGCCCATGACAGGGGAGTGGAACAAGATGAGCTTTAAAATCTCTTCAAACCAATCCAATCCCTGATTCTGTGATCCTGTGACTGCCAACTTCAGCATAACCATGCTTCTTAGATGGATTTTTTCTACTTGGTTTACATTATCTAAATGGTGGTGAGATACCAGGAAGCAGAAATCCTTTTTTTCCCATTTGCAGTCATCCAGGCTGGCTTGTGACCTTAAAATAGAATGTATGCTATGAACCAAACAGCATCCATACTCCATCCTCCCATTCCTAAAAGCAACAAAAGCCTAGTGGAACATATTGACTCACTATTGTCAACATAATGATAGTATTTGTAAAATAAAATCCTACGAAACACTCCAATAATTAGAATGTCTCTTTTCCCCCTCCCAACCTTATGTTCCTTCAACACAATGACATCAATGTTCATTAATTCTATATTTGAATGTTCATCTTCTGTGGCAGCTCTACCAAATAAACAAAGCAAAACAATATTTAACAATAAGAAGATGTAAAATGTTTACATAGGAAGGGAATAAAGCCAGTGATGGCAACAAAACTCTTAATCAAATTCAATTACAGAGACCAGGCACAAGCTGCCAGAGCTGACAGTTTGCCGACTTTACTTCTAGTGTTGTGTGAAAAAAATCTTTCATCTACAGCCCTACTGAAAAGTGCTTCTTTAAAAATCATGTAGGAAAATCACAGAGTGGGTGAATTTTTGTCAAAATAAGTTTGATCACAGTGACAACCAAGGAATTGTGGGTATAAATTAGATGTAGTTGTTCTCTCTGACACTTGAGAAGATATAGTTTGGGTCACTGGTTCTACATGTACATCTGGAAAAAAAAGTCAGTCTTTATCCCTGAGGTATATTTTAACAGCAGTGAGCAAGAGCTTTCAGGAAATAGAAAAAAACCTCTTAAACTGAGGAAAACCTAGCTACTGGCAACTTAACAGGATGTGAGGAAATTGCCTAAAGTTGTCACAGGTGAAATTTAGATTGGATATTACAGAATATTTCTTCATTCAAAGGGTCGGCCAGGCCTGGCACAGCTACCCAGGGCAGTGGTGCAGTCCTTATCCCTGGAGAGATTTAAAAGATGTGTGGTATTTGGGGACATGGTTTAAGTGGTGTCCTTGCTTGTGCTGGGGGAATGGTTGGACTTGATGATTTTCGAGGGATTTTCCAACCTAAGCTTCTACAAATGTATGAATATGACTGGGGTTTTGTATTAAACAAATTCATTTAACTGAAAATTCAAGTGTATTAGTTAAATAGTGAGGTAGAAAAGAATGAATGATAATACTTTCTAATCTTCTGTGTTGAAGAAACATGTCCTCTAGGAAGAAAAAAGCAAAAGGCATACGAGGAATGTATTTTTTATTTTTTTAGTGTATCCTCCTAGGACTGTGGCTTATGTTGGGCAGAGGACCAGCAAAAATCCTAAGGTACACTGAAGTTTAAAGGTGAATTGTGAGTTTGACCCTCCAAAGGGTAGACTAAGCTATAGGAGAAACAAAACCAAAACAAAACCAAAACCAACCCACCAACCAAAAAAGGACTATTCTGGTCTCAGAAACTGACCTTACACCTCGGAGATTTTACAAAGCTTGTGTATCCAATACCAATTTTAAGTAGTGCAATGTATTTAAATACAATGTTGCAGCATCCTGCCTGCATCCTACTCTCTAGAAAAGAATGATATTTTTTGGGTTTTTTTTCCTTACAGAAACTACATTGATTGTTCTATTTTTATAAGGAGACAATTCAGACTAATTATTTCCTTTGCACCACGGGTAGATTCTGTGTTATTTTATAGCTAGATTATATAGCTAGATTATACTAGCTAATATAGCTAGTAACAGTAGATTACTCTTTCAAAGTGTGCCTAGTGCAATACATATAAATAAGAGGAAAACATCAAACAGAGGGACAGCTAGCTATAATGTCACTTACATGACTTTCCTGTGAGAATCTTGTATGAATATAGAAGATAGACCACTAAAATTACTCAGTCAACTTCTGTTTT
>VWZU01005873.1:89265-114133 GCA_013397095.1 Sterrhoptilus dennistouni
TTTTTTTTTTTTTTTTTAAATTAGGGCAACACAAGAAAAATCCATTTTATAGGTGTTAGAATTTATGTGACATCTTTCTCCACATTTGGGTTTTGAGTGAGATGATAGATTCTAATGAAGACTTGTGGTTCAGGCACTAATATACCCACAGAATTGTAATTCTGTTAAAATATCTCTGTCTACCACAGCTCTTCAAAACAGCACTATGGCATCTGGACTAGATTTGCAAGTGTTCTTCAAACTCGGATGAAAAGGAAAGAATTCTCTCTGCTGTTAGCAACTTTATTGAAATGACAAAGATGATGTGTCCCAACTCAGGAAGGAGAAGGTAAATGATACATTAAAAATTGCAGCTTTTTCTCTCTGTTCCACACCTTATGCAGCATTCACAAATCTTTGAGGGCCATCAAGTGAAAATACTCTACAGCTCTAAGGGGATCAGACTGACCAAGTTTCAACATACTATCCCAAGATGTCTTTCCAAAATTTGTTCTGAGTAAGTTTGTACATGGTAGGAAATAAATGAATAAGCAAACAAAAGAGGAGTTGAAATACAGGAGCTATCTAAAAACCTGCAGCTCATCTAAATTTAAGCACAGGCAATAACAGAGCTCTGAAAATACATGCATTTGCAGAAAATGTGACCAAAATGCCTTGTTTGAACATGCTGCCTGCAAAGAAAGCACACTGAAATTAACCAATTGTCTCTTCTTCATCTCTACAATGAGTTAATTAATTTAAATCTCCCTAAAACACACACCGTCTTTTTGCATTTTTTAATTTGCTTGTAAGGATTTCTTCACCTTTGATTCACTTCCAGTTGTTCTTCTTCTCCCTGCCATCTCCTCCCCTTTCCCTACTTTGAAGACAAGTAGGGGAAAATTTGGTCTTTCAGTACCCTGTTAAATTACAGATAGTGAGCTGAGCTCTGTAGGTGTTAGCATTTCTTGGAAGCAGGGTCCCACTTTATTTATAGGTCTGCTGTTTAGCCTTCTGTGTCTTTATGCTGTGGTATCCTGCCAGAATGCCTACTGAATATGCAAGTTCATAGGCAGCCTCACTAGCAGCTAGTTTGTGACTGACGTAGGGGATGTGCTTGTAGCAATCACACAGAGATTTAGCATGGGTAACAATTTGATGAGAATCTGATAGGATTTGGTACCTTTTTGTTTTGACATCCTATTTTGGTATGTTGACCTAGTGCTTGACAGGAGAACCTGAATGAGTCACTCCTGCTCATCAGGAATAAAACATGGTTCTTCTGTCTTTGATATGGTTAACACATTTTGCAATGGGCAACTCTCTGTCAGCTTAACAGACTAAAAGAGGGTAATTTCCAAAATCTGCTCTAATGGACCCCCTTAGTCTGGACAAGCCCACACATAACACACAGCTTATTTTTGAAATGTAACAAAACCCCCACCCCAAACCTTGAAACCTCACTCCAAGAAACTCTCACCCCATGCAGTAGGATCTAGAGTTTGGTTAAAATATCCAGAATCAAGTGTCTCTATATAAGTGACTACTTTTGTGCTGGATGGTGAAGTTGTCTTTACAGTCAGTGGAGAGCTTGTCAGGGTAGTTGGTCCTGTTGAATTGTTGGCACAGATCACTATCACAAACCAGCTACTCATGTAAATTCAGAGAGTCATGGAATCCCAGAATGGCTTGAGCTGGAACAGACCTTAAACCTCATCTAGTTCCATCTATCATGGACAGGGATACCTTCCCCTAGACCAGGTTCTGCAAAGCTCCACCCAACCTGGCTTTGAATTTGTGAAATGAATGCCAATGGAATTGTATTATCTCATTCCACTGACAATAAAATAGCTAAGAAATCTGCCCCACATACAGGCACCTACATCAGAAGGCCTAAATTGCACTCAGCTAAGACCAGATCACAGACTCAGTTGCTTGAACAACTGTGCTTGACAACTTGCACAGCCCAAACCAGCAGGTGCTTAGGTTCCACCTTAAGCTCTCTTTTGGGAGGCAAAATCTTTTTGTTGTGTTTGATGGTCTCCTACACATATTTATTCCTATATGGCTTGTACCTACATCCTATACCTGGGATTTCTTGAACTAAACACGGTTCACAGTTCCTGAGACTAAAATTGCTGCCTCTTTGTGCGATGTTTTCCAGTCTGAGCTAGCAGAAGCTTGCTCAGTGGTTTAGAATTTTGAGTGCTTAGATACACAGGAGATGCATTTTAATGCATTGCTGTCTACCTCATGTCCCTCATTTAGTCTGCTGCATGATTTTACTGGGTGCCACTTAATATTCCTCTCTGAAGCTGTTTGCTTTTTACTGAAGGATACAAAACACCCAATTGCACATGGCAGCTACTTAAACACCACCCCATCCCCAGCAGCTGGCTTAACATACATTTTACTAATGAAACAAAATCAGCAAAGGGTCGCAATGCAAAATTAGGGAGGAGTTGAAGCAGAAACACTGAGCAGCTGTCAGCTCCATCTGACTGAAGACCCAGGTGTTGGGTCCCCTCCGGGGACAGCCTTGTAAGTGTCCTGTGAGCAGTCCCACTCACTGTTTGAGGAGGGCAGGATGCTTCAGTGTTTGTAATAAACTGTGTCTATTTCTTCTCCCAAGGTGAGTTTCCCATTGCAGCAGATGCAGCAGTAACTCATAAAAGAGAGGTTTTCCCTGTATTAAAGGAGCTACGAATAGATAGAGACAAAGGACAACGGAAGTGAAGCAGAGTTGTTCTGAGCTGACAGGTGGAAACTGATTCACAAATAAAATGTTGCAAGGCTCAGTAAAACGGGGAACAGATAGTGAATTATAGGTTTATGGTAGAATAACAAGATAAGTGGTAAAGACAGTCTTGTACAAGGATGATCTAAAATCCAATTTAGAACATTGATTTATTAATATATGTATTTATATTTTTATAATATATATGTCTATGTTATGGTTAGTGGTGTTATTTCTGCCCACCAGAAACAGTATTTTCTGACAGTATTTTCTTCAAGACATTTCATATATATGATTGTTACATCCCAGTTCCTAGAAATTATTGTTTTTAGATAAAGCTGTGTTTGAAGTGGAAAAGGTTCAGAGGTGTCATTTTCATGTCTTCTTTTACACGAAGATCACAAGAGCAGTAAGATAGTATGATGATCAGTAATATAGGTCATTGTAGACAAGTTAGCATGATTTTCAGATTAAATAAATGGCACTTCCTTCTGCATGATCTGTGTCTTCAGTCCTTGAAGATTTCAAAAGACAAACTTATCCAAAGCTAGCAAACAGTGTCAGCAGTTGTTTGGTTCTTCTTTAGAAAAATCACAAAATATGAATTTCAATGACTTTTGACAGGATTCGTGATTTATTATGACAGCTTCTATACAGCTTTAGACTTAATAATATTTTGTACCCATAGTAAAGTTATTCTTAATAATGAAATCAATTTTTTTTTCCTTTTGCAGCTGGAAGAAGATCTGCCAATAGTATGATCACATGCTAATCCTTTGATATCTTCATACTTTACATTTATTCTTCTACAAAACACAACTTGCAAATTATTCCAAGTGCCTTGAGCTTCTGGAGGGAAGGAGCCGCTATGTTATCATGATGTTGCTATTAGAAATCACATGCTAATTTTTCCCTGTTGCTCTTGCAATACTATTTTCATCCCCAATGTAGGATAACTGCACTTGAGGGCAGCATCTACTCTTAGTCTGTGTGGGAGGGACACCAGATGGATGTGACAAATAAATGGAGGAAACGCAAGGTACCAGTGGCTAGATTATGATTTGTGTAGTAAGTGGCAGTCACAGAACTCCCACTGTCTAGCTATTGTAAGGCATTTTGTAGTCATTATGGAACAGCAGGTAAATATTAATGGAAAGAGATTACATATTGTGAGACAAAGCATTAGCATGTGTAAATCACAAGAACTCAGCTGATGTCAGTGGAGCTGTAAGATTTCAGACCAGCTGAGGGTATGGGCCTTAAATTCTTCTCAAAAGAAAACATATATCTTGAGTACCTTCAATGATATGCCCCAGACCATTCTCAAATAGCTAGTTCTTCCAGTATACATGTGTATATATACACTTAATGCCTGAGGCATCATTATTTTGGAGAAGGGAGGGCAGTACACACTACGTACGCCTGAGGGAAAGGTCTGTATCTGTCAGAGTCAGCAGTTCCTGTAATTACACCCACTGTCAACATCAGCTCTGGGAATTCCTCTTTCAAACAATCCACTTTTGTCCTCCTTTATCAGCAAGGCTGAGTGTGACATCCTCTAACAAGGTTGGTAGGGTGGTTACGCGACTCAATTATTAACTCAAATGCAACTCGCGTACTGCAGCAAATAGAATTTCCTCTGACAGGCTGCTTGTCATATTATGGCCTTATTTGATTAACTCACCCCTTTGGAAGTGTTCATGATCTCATTATATCTTTAATGATAAAATTCCTTTCTGCTATGTGCTATTTTATATTACGTTAAAAGGAATTAATTCATTTTTTGCTTGTCACTTGCATAATTGGATAAATATTTAACAGGGGCAAGTTGATTAAATTTCTGCTAAAATTGTACTCACCACCAAAATATATTCAACCTTAAATGTTGGTCTGTAGGCCATTGGTGGAGCAGGTGGTAAATCCAATGAGGCTCCCCATCTAGAAGGTCACTTCTGCTTACATCTGTGAAGACACAAAAAAAAAAAAAAAAAAAAGAAAAAAAAAAAAAAAAGGATAACAACAAACAATTTAATTCCACTAGTAAAAAATGGGTTTAGTAGATTACAGTGCAAAACATTTAAATTAGAAGGTGGGAGCCATTACTGAGGTGAAATGCAGCTGAATTCTCCAGAAACAAGAGCTATAACATCATGTGGTTAAAAGATGAGATAAGCAGGGTCACTGTTCTGAGTCCTTGACACTGAATTACAAAGGCCAGGAACAGATTTTTAAGCTCTCTTTGAAGTAGTTTTAATTTATATCAGCAAATGCAAAGTGTATGTACTCTTCAGGTCCACCTGACTCCTCCCATGATAATGTTTGGATGCCCAAATATTTCGATTTGGACATATCTATGTGCGGAGGTCGGCTTCTCAGTGGCCTCGGCCGGCCCTGCCGACTCCACAACCCGGGGTTCCCTTTGCTAGAGGGGCAGCCAACTCCTATCCCAAGCAGCGCGACAAAATAAAGAGCGGGACTCTCGGGATTCCAACCAAGGTGCAGGGTTACCAAGGTGGCGTCCCAGAGAGACCCCAATCCTTGGCAAACCCGACTTTTTATTAACAATGAGGGGGTGGGAATGGGGTAATGACAGGGGGTGGTCTCTCTGTAACAGCCAATAAACTTTGTACAACAAGTGGGGTGATAAACTTTTAACCAATGATAGCAGGCTGGGAGGAGAAATGTATCACGCGAGGGGAGGAGAGATGCAACGTGAGGGGAGGGGGAATTATATAACTCGGGTGATGGACAGAAAACGAACAGGGAGTAAACAACTATTATGGGATAGGGATAACTATGGTAACTGGGGAAAGGCGGGAAAACTCTGAGGGGTAGGAAGCCATTTTGGACAAATGCAATTCAATAATAAAAACTCATAACTCCATTAACACATAGTAAAAACAGACTGCAGTTCAAACGCACACCTCCACATCTATGGAACATAGGACTCAGTATACTGTCAAAATTGGCAGCAAAATTTGTATTTCAAGTACTTTATTGGCTTGGGGTATTGATGTCAAACTGGCTCTTAAAGCTTGAAAACATGGTCAAAATTATGGCTTTACAGGATTCACAAGTATTTCAAAATTATCTTTTTTTTTGTTCTTTTCATTGAGAAGAACAAAATTTATGGATAGTGAAATAGAACAGAATTCTATTCACTATCCATAAATTGATATGATGTTAACACAGGTGGATAAAAAGTTTCTTTCATTTACTTTTAGATCTTAACATAAAAATCATTGGAGAAGGGCATGTAATTAATAAACAACTTTATTTAAAAGTTTTGTATTATGCAAAATGTCAGATAATATAATCATTGACATTTTGTATATTGACAAAATAGGGGTAAATTTACATTCTTCAAAACGGAAAACTATAATTTGATTACTTTTGTTTTCCAGGAGGGTGGCATGAAATTCCAGTTATAAGATTTTAACCACTGCTATTCAATAAAACTCTGGGCTCCAAATAACAAAAATAATCAGGGTCTCAGTAGGTCTCTTGGTCCATTCTTTTGCCCCAGGAAAATATCAGCAGGCACAGGCTGCTATGTTTGCATAGTCTGTTCTCAAAATACTCTCAAAATGCTGGAAATTTCACAGCTTCCCCAAGCAAACCACCAATGTTTCCTCCATCTCTGCCATGAGATTTAGTCTTAAGTCTTCATTGTGTATAAACTCAACTAATTTCAGGTATACCTTTTGCTCTCTCCAAATACAATTTATTTTATAAAGTCAGGAAGTAAAAATAGATTTAAAAAATTAGAAAATTTGAATTAGAGATTTTTTTTTGTATTAGATGAAGAGCAGGATTTTCCAAGCGTCATGAGGATCAAACTGTTCATGACTTCCTACTACATAAAGACAGCAAAACTGCTCGCACATCATGACATTTCTCTAGATGAATCTCTGGAGACACATATTTTTTTCCATTAGCTACAAACACAGATAGCTGAAGATGGTGTCAGGTGACCAAATTATATGCCTGAATTTTCTTGGATGCACCACACTTTTCTGATCATAAGTAAAATTATTTAATCATCAAAAAGCACCACTTGTGCATTCTGCTCTCCTCAGAGGTTTTAATTGCCCAAGAGCATTCCCAGATTCTGAAGAATGGCCTTTCAAACTCTTAGTAGAAGTTTTACCTTATGTGGCACTGACCTGGGCTGACTCCCAGTCTTACAAACAGGGTCCAGAATAGACTGGAAGTTTTCATGGGCAGGAAGTCAATCTCATCTGGCAGTTTACATACAGCCACTCAGGTCTGGACAGCAAAAAAATATTATTTGTGTGAACTGGGTTGATCCTTCCCTGTTGGCCTCACTATCAGAGAATAGCACTAGAAACATCTAATTTACCAGGACAGACATAGTCTATGGTGCACAGCCTAATTCTGAAAGTTACAGGGAAGGTTACAGACAAAGGTCATATTTGGACATTTGACACAAAGATATCTATCTGTAAATAAAATTTATCCAGAGGTCTGCACCAGCTTGAAAAATTTTAAGGAGCTTGTCATTTGAGGAGAAAAAAAAAAAAAAAAAAAAGAACACATCCACATATTCCTATTGATCATACTTCCATTCTTTCTCTTCAGTGATTGCACCAAACAGATTAAAACCCTTGCCATAGGAATCAGATGGGCAATCACAGAACAGCATCCTGGACAACAAGCATTTTATGCTTTTACTGGGGACCTGCCTAGGGCTGAAAATTATGGAATGAACAATTAACAATAAATAAATTAATAAACAAACCCATTAATTAATTACGGAATAGGGAATAAAGAATAGGGTTAATTGCTATGTGATTTGCTCCCTGAATAATGGGCCTACACCAGCACTGAGATTTGGTGTGCAGTAGAATGATCTGGCTTTTACAGCATCTGATTGAATGCATGTTGAAGTCAGCTAAAAGATTCTCAGCTACTTCAGTGGACTTTGAATTAGGCCCATGGGACATCATTCATTGTTATATCTTCCCATGCCCTTGGAAAGAAAGTCGTCGTTATTTTCACTTCACAATTGCAGGGGAAATTGCAGTACAAACAGAGAATGGCCATGGTTGTAGAAAAGGTCACTGGCACAGCTCATTGACACAGAACAGATGGAAAATGAGAAGAGTCATGTCCATGAGATTCAATTGCTATATACACAGAAGTAATAATCATCCATAAGAATCTGGGATTGATTCATTTGATACTGGGTATGAATCGGTGAATTTGGAGAACAGAAGATAAAGTTTGGAGTACCTATAATATCATGTCAAAAGAATTCTTTTTTAAAAGAACATTTTTAATCTTCTAATAAATAATTTTTGATCTGCAGTGTGAGGGAAAAAAAAAATCATCTGCCACCTGAAGTCCTGACCAATCCTTTCCCAGGCCATCATTTGAAACCAATAGGTGACAGTTGTACCATTTCACCCAATTTCATCTGCTCTTTTAACCTATGGGGGCCAAATAAGGGAGGCAGAATACCTTTTGTTCTTAACAGATCAAAGCAAAGAAAAACAATGGTGAGAAATGGGTTTTGTGCTGCCCTCTCTCACTTATTTGAGGGAGGGGAGATTTATTCACTGTAGGGGTCAATAAAATTGCAGGTCAAAGTGAGTTTTCACTCTGAGCCCCGAATTGACTTTATGAACTTAGGTAGGAGTTTGCTGTAAACAAGGTAATATCCCAAAGAATTTGTGAGTATGAACTATGCCTAAGCTAAAGCAGACATAAGGGCTCTAAGGGAAGGGGAACCTCACACCCTTGCCTGAGAAAAAAGTGCCTTGTTCTGCTGCTGGTGCAGAGAGCATATGGCTTGTGGCAGATGAGACATCCTCCAATGGGCATGAGTTGAAGGTGATGGAGAAGGAGTGAGGATTCAGTACAACCCTTATTTTTCCATTTTCTGAGACTAAAGAAATCATTGCCAGCACATGGTCCTAAAACAGGATATTTTTTTCTTTCTTTTAAAATAATTTTCCTAATAAGGTTGGAATGTTGATAAAGATATGGGTCTTAAAATGACAGGAAACAATATAGAGCCAATGCTTTATGAATTTTATTCCCACATGTCCTTGGGTGTGATAGATACTGTCACAAACTCCTTTAAAATAACAACTTGAGAAAAATGTATTTCACAAAATCAGAGAATCACACAATATTTTGAGTTGGAGGGAATAAGAAAGGATCATTTAAGTGTAACTCCTGGCCGTGCACAGGAAAGTCTCAAGAATTATATGTGTGAATCACATCATGTCTGGGTTACATTAGATGTTATCATGTATAACAAAAGAAAAATAAAAAACTTGGCACCAAAGATAGCAAATGAAAGCAATTATCCACCACATTTCAGGTTTACAAGTTGATCTCAATAATATGCACAACTCCAAGGAATGAATAGTCTAATGATGGAAATAATGAAAAAATGGCATAGATAAAATCAATGTCTTTCTCAAATCAAATAGTTTTTTGTTAAAAAAACCTGTTGCCAGTGCAGTAGAGCTAAATCATAATATTAAGTTTAGTTGTTGTCACATAAGATATTTTTTGCTAAGAAATAGAAAATGGGGATTCCTTCAAGATTCTTTAAAGAGCTAAGAAACAGTATTACAAGAGGTAATAGAAGGCTATAAATAGCCTACTATTATTCTGAAGAGGCTGTGGTCATGCATTATTAGTTTTTTAAACAATCTTGACATGAAATACTAGAGATTGCTTATGAAATTTGCTAATGACTTGAAGGAAGAAGACATCATCAATGCAGAAGAAAAATTTAATAAAAGAGGAAGAAAGGGTTAATGTAGTAGTCAGGGTTAAAGATGGTTAGGTTTCTTACCACAGTGTGGAAGTTCATGAGCAGAGGGAGTAATAGCAAAAACTTCTTGCACAAACTACTAGGTCTTCACTTAAAAACATTTTAAGCGAGGGAAGATCAGGATGTTCTTGACAATAGTAGGAGAAGAGTGCTCAACAACACACAGACTTGGGAAAAGTTGTTGTGATTGCTCAGCGAGGCATCTTTACTAGAGGCAAGCAATCACTAATTTTTCCTGCACAGATTTGCAGTAAGAGCTCACCTGAAATTGCAGACAGTTTTGACATGCAGATTAGATAAGAAGGAATAAGCTGGAACACGTTTAGTGATAAACCTTTAGAGAAAGAAGATGTTATAATTTGTAAATGAGAGGCTTACATTGTGTCTACACTGCTTTTACACACAGAGCCCAGCTTCAAACCCACCACAACCTGTGTGCTCACAGATAAAGAGGCAGCATCTCCGAAGTTACCACTGGCAGCGTTTCAGCACAGATTTGTTACCTCAGTAATGTAATGCAGTAACTTGCAGCCTCAACAGAGAGACCGAAAGTGAGAACAAAGGGGTGCTTGGACTACAAATTCCTTTGAAAAGTGATTATGTTGTTTAGCTGAAGCCTACGGGAAGCAAAAACTACTCAGGATATTTAGGATGCTGTGAATAAAAAGGGTAAAGCCCTCGGAGCCAAGGAATAACTCTGACACCAAATAATATGTGTCCAGTTTATAAAAGGGCTGTTTGGATTCAGGGCTTTTCTGGTTCTGTGCTGACTTGGGAGCTTAATTTTTCTCTATACTCTGGGTCCTATTGCAAGATATAAAAAATTGTCTTAGTAGTCAATGACCTCATTAATAAGTAGCACAGAATGGTTTGGGTTGGAAGGGACCTTAAAGCTCCAGCTCCACCCACTGGCATGGACAGGAACACCTTCCACTTTCCCAGGGTGCTTCAGCCCCCATCCAAGCTGGTCTTAAACACTCACAAGGATGGGGGAGCCACAGCTTCTCTGGGCAACCTGACCCAGGGCCTTGCCACCCTCACAGGCAAGAATTTCTTCCTTCTATCTAACCTTAATCTCTAGTTCTTCCTAATATCTAACATATTTTGGAAAATATTATGATGTTTCTGTGACTTCCATCAGTTATGCAACATTGGCTGCTTCTTGCTGCTTTGGCTGCCCTTGTTATCTTCACAGATCTGGTTTCCAGCTCCGCTGATACTCTTGTTACTGTTTCTTCCATCACCCAACATGCTTTTAGTGGCCATGCTGGGGAAGGATAAGGGAGAAAAGTGGAAGCCAGGATTGAAGCAGGAGGCTTCCCAGAAATATGTTCAAGGATTGAATTAGGTGCTTAATCACAGATATGAAGTAGCCGCCTATCCAGAAAAGCACAAGTATTCTACAGGCTCTGTGTCACCTCTGTCTGTCCTTTGTGGATGTCTTGTGTGCCCAAGACCACCCCAAGCTGTGCCAAAGGTCTCTGGAGATAAGGGAGGCAGTCAATTCTTCACTGTCTCAGCTCTCCAATGGATCATCATTATACCTCTGCTGATGTTCAACCTGGATTCTGCATTTATTGAGGAAAAATCATCATCCTACAGGCACAAGGGTACAGAGACAGAGTGGTCTTTTTGAAAATTTAGGGTTTGTTTTAAGACATACATACACTTGAGAAAAGAGGTGCAGGGGGAAAATAGGCCACTGAAATAAACAGATCAATATGATTCCAACAGAAGCCATTTATTGTTTACATAAAGCCACAGTTATAGTTTCTAACACTACTGTTCACACATACAGGAGTCTCTCAATTGGCTAAATCATTTGTCCATCAGACAGGCGCACATCCTTCAGGGCAGCTAATTAGTCAAGTGTCCATCACCACGCTGTGTGTCTTCTGGGTTTTGCATTTCTTGCAGACAGTTTCCCAGGCTCTTGCTCATTATTTTTAAACCTGTTGTTGTTCCTGTAGCCTTGATGAATCCTTGAGAACTCTGAAAAACAAGACTGCAGGTGTCTTTTTATCTACAAACAGTTTGCCTGGTACAGGGAATGGCCTAAGTTATTCAGCTACACTGCTACAGGGAGGTGGGAAAAAAATATCCCATCCTTGGGACTAGTAGTAGGACTCAAGAGGCCAAAAGGATCTGAGTAACTGAACAGGCCAAAGGCATCAAACTTTTAAGCCTAAGGCTTAATATGCCAGCAGTTTACATTCTCCAAAAATCAAAATTCCTAAATTCCTAGTGCTAGGAAGCCAAATTTTTGACAGCCGACCTGTGCAGGAGTGGAATTTGAGTCAAATTGTGAGATCATCTCAGGATGGTGTCATTAACATTCATCACCTGACAGCTGTGGAAACAGTCCATCCTAGATGTCCAAACTCACACCACAATCATTCTTCCCCTCTGAAGCCTTCAGGAGATGCTTATATGAGTGTTACTTAATGTATTTTAGACCCTCTTTAAAAACAGATTATTTAGTTTTAGAAGTAAGAAAGTGGCAGCAGACAGGCCCATATTTTGTCTGCATTGGTGCAGCTTTTATTTCCATCAATGCAGCCATATCAGCTTAGACAGGGCCTACATTCCAAGATTGTACAATCGAATTATGAGCAAGACAAATAGAAAAAAATAACAACCAATGGCAAGAACAGCAGATGAGAATAAAAATTATTCAGAAGTGCAACTGCTTAGATTTGTTATCTTCACGCCTTAGAGATTCTATTAAGTTTCCAACGCTGCCTGGCTGCCTTTTTTTTTTTTTTTTTTTTTTTTTTTTTTTGAGTCTACAAGTGCACTAAATATCCACAGACATAAAATGTACCAAAAAAAGTCTCCTAAGCTGGAGGGAATAGAACTGTAAATGTGTGAAACTCTGTGTATATGTGTCAAATCAGTTAAAAAAGAAAGTGTAGTCTCTTGATTGCCTATACAAGCTCCATTTACTAAAAAGCAAAAGTACGAGACATACATTTTTCAGGGAGCATTTTGCTGGCCAAACGTCGCAAAAACAATTTCAGAGGAAGCCTGCCCGCATTAGTTTCTTGAGATCTTGATTACAAATTTATAAGAGACATACCCTAGACATTGAGAGATGGTCTCAAAGATTACTGTCCTTCCTGCCATCTGCACATTCCACTGGGAACATTAGAAACCCTGTCCATCAACCAAAATAAACAGCTTTTCTCATGAACAGGCCCAAAGAATGCCCTATAAATCATATCTGTCAAAAATGCTAGTAGCATTGCAGAAGACAGAAATCAATCCAAAACTCATTAGTTCATCTGACAAGTGCTTAATCTTATATTGTTTAATGCCAACGTGAACAACCCAGACAGAATGGAACCATGCAAAACACTGCCCTGATTTTCTGTTACGGAAACTTTCTCAGTGATTATGGCTTAATCTTTCCTTCAGATCTTTTTCCTTTTAATGCTCCTGTTCTCTTCACCACCTGCCAACAGATATTGACTCCAACAGAGTTTTCTTACTTCTGCAGGGAGAGATATATCAGAATTGCCTCATTCAGTAGCTTGCTTGATGGTACCTCTACATTTCAAACATGTCCTCTGCTAATCAGGATAAGCAGCTACATATTGGATTATATGTGGAGGTGTTTGAAGAAGTTGCTAAACTGAATGGCTATATTAATCACTTTTTATTAGATTGGTACTAAATCTTTTAATCTGCCAGCATGGAATAAAGTGTGAAATAATTCCTAGATTAAGGAGATAAAGGGAAAATACAAGGACTTCAAGAAAATCAAGATGTTTTGTTCACAGCTTTGGGGAAAAAGGTGTATTACAGATCCACACAAAACTCATAGCTTTTGAATCTCTTAAAGTATTGGAAGAAAGGGTAGTTCAGTTTCAGCAGTTTTATTCAAGTGATTTTAATGTGATGAGGGCCTGTTTTTTTCCACTCAGACTTGTTGGTACGAAATATGTGGCATCCATGCTGTTGGACTCCCTGCTTCTCCAATAAAGGATGTATTCCCATTACTAGTTCTGAAAGGGCTGCTTACAAGAGCCCTAAATGGCAATGACCAAAGCAAGATGTACAGGATGAGTCCAACAGTTGTAGCAAAATCAATGGCTGACTTCCCATGTGAGCTAAATTTATTAGTGTATACTTATGCTTGCTCTTTCTCTTTAGTTCACCAGCATACAGAGACCCATAATGTCAAAACAAAAATATTTCCTAATGTAAGAAAATAAATTTTAGGAAGAAAGGCATAATTCTGAGATAGTTTTTAAAGTGACACTAACAACATCCATGTAGCATTAAAGCCATGGGTTTGCTGCTCATTTGCACAAAATATAATCTGAAGCTTCAGAGGAATCAAAATGGAATGCAGAATGGATTATGATTTTAGATGCTCAGGTGGTGAGTTTGACACATAGTTTTTCACACTAATGTCAGCTGTCCTTTTGGATCTGTTTACATCACAAAAAACCACCAGAAACAACTCTGAATCAAGGAGTGCATAAAGCAACTCATACACAAAGCCAACCGCTCCACACAGAAATTTCCTGTAAATTCCAGTGAAGACCCACTCTGTATGGAACATGCTCTTGGTCAGGCCTGAAGACACAAAGCTTTCTTGATGAAATCTCTGTGGATTTTGGGTGCCAGAGTGTATGCTGTAGGAGGAAGAAACCTCCCTGTCTTTTACTGTGTGTTTGTGAGTGTTGTGCATACAGTTGAATTACCAACTGTAGTTATAGCAGGGATGTAATCAAGTTTTTACTTTTTTTCTTTCTCATTAAAGAGCCAGTTCAGTTCTTGAAGCATAAGGACCCTTTGTCAATGATATACATTGCTGCAGAAGTTAGCAAAATCCATGAGATGAGGGAAGTTAAGTCAGACATTAGATCTAATTCTGGGACTGTAAGTGCTAATTAATTGATTCTTTTATTTTAGTCTGTTACATGTTGAATACAAAGAAACTGGCTTTTATGAGGGCGGAATATCTAAGGGCTTGCTTTAGGATTGTGGGAAAGAGATGAGAAACATTCTGGAAGAAAACATGGTTTGATAATTGAAATATTGCTTTGGAACTGGGAAGAAAACAAAAAAACAAAACAAAAAAAAACAAAACAAAAAACAAAACAAAAAACAAAACAAAAAACAAAACAAAAAACAAAACAAAAAACAAAACAAAAAACAAAACAAAAAACAAAACAAAAAAACAAAACAAAAAAAACAAAACAAAAAAAACAAAACAAACAAAAAAAAAAAAAAAAAAAAAAAAAAAAAAAAAAAAAAAAAAAAAAAAAAAAACACACAAAAAAAACAACCACTCACAAAACACCAAAAAATCCCCTGAAACAAACCCCCAAAACCCCAGATCTGGGAGTCATTCAAGGGAGAACAGCTGAAAGATGAAGATATAAGGGAAGAGATTGGTGCCAATGCTGGATCAGAACAGGGTGAAAAAGCATATTCAATTTTGACTTCACAGAGATTGTATCAAACAGCTCAGGACATCCATCAGAATCTGATAGCAGATGCTCAGGAATAACTTACAGCCTGTGCTACTATAGGAACAATAAGTTCCGTAAATATATCTCCTGTCTGCTTTTTACAGAGCAAAATAATGAGAGAGAAGCAAAACAATAGAATGGTATTATAAAATGCTGCAGCAGTAGGAGTTAAGGAAAGGGAAATAGTGTCTGGTTTCTGTGATAGGCCCAGGAAAGCATGAGGACTGCTTGATGGGGCTCCTGGAACAGTGGGTGATTTTCAGTTCCTTACAGTTCCCCTTATCACATGGTTTATTTTAGGACAGAAAAAAATGGTACTTTCAATTGAATAGTTTCTGTAATAATCCTTACAGATTTTACAGGTGTTATCCTCTCAATCCTTTGCTCCAATCTCCTTTTCCTAAACCAGCTTCTCACACATATTTTTCAGCCTTTTTTTAGAAACTACTTTCCTTGGGGAAGCTGGCCAGTGGTGTCCCTGATGTCCCTGAAGTTGCTATTTCTCCAGACTGCTGGCCAGCACCAGTTCCCATCAGTCAGTAAGGAAACCAGCCTCCCACCCCCTGTTTACCTGATCAGAATCTTTCCCTTGTACTTGAGTCTCACCTGCAGCAGCATCCTGCTGGTGGTGATTTATCTCCTTGTTCTACCATTGCCTGGCAGAGGAAGTACAACTGACACTGACAAAGCTAGTTAGTAACCTCTTAGTGCACTGACCTTTTCTCTGTACCTTCCCCATGGGCAGCTCAACACAACATAGAGTCCTGCTCTGTACCCTTTCCTATGTCTTTGCTCTGCAGGACCAGATAACGCCTTCCCTTACATGACCACCCAACCCTGTTTGTCCCTCACAGGGCATCGTACCATGCCTGTCCCTGGAAACACTGCTTGGCCCTTCATCCTCACAGCAGAGCCAGCAGACTCCAACTGACTCTCAACCAGCCAACCCGCTCTTTTATTTCATCCATGCTCCTCGGACCCAGCCTGTGACCTCATTAAGGGCAAGGCTGTTTCCATTCTTTAGCAATCAGTACAGCTGCAATTCATCGGGGGAGATTGCCTTCAGTACTATCCCTATTCTCTTACAATTTGTCATCCCACGCTCACCCATCAGAAAAATGGATACAATGGCAAAAAATGATATGTCTATGTCTTCAAGATTTTAGGTGTGTTCTGGTTTTAACTGGTATTGCAGTCAAGCATTTTTATAGCTTCCTGCTCCTCTTTTATGCTCTTCCTAAAGATCCTCTGCAGCCTGCTCTTTCTTATCCTCATCACTCACCTCATCTCTGTTCCTCCCATCTCCATCTCCTTGTGGAGAGGTCTGCCATGAGTTTGAGAATATCATGTCCTTACAGTTACCTGGAAGGGAGCAGGGAGGGCAAAGACCTCTAAATGCACAATTACCTTAGGGTTGGCACCCTCTGAGCAGCTCCAGATGACACAATGCCTTTTTTTTTCACTCCAGTTATATTGATTTGAATAACAAATTTTCACTGCATCTTTGGGGAGAAAATCCCACCTAAAGGTTGGATTAAAAGTTCATATAGGAGCAGTGATGACAGAATAGGGAGTGTTCAGTGTCTAAACTTCTACTTCATTTTTTGCAATATACCATTTTAATTGCAACAACAACAGGAAAGAAAAAAAGTAATAATAGCACTCCATTGGGTATCCTTGGAGATACTCAGAACTCAAGTGGGCAAGGTCCTGTGTAACCTTATTTAATTAAGCCTGCATTTAGTATCAGACTAGATTGGATAATATTCAGAGGTCCCTTCTGACCTTAATTATTCTATGAAACCATGCTTAGTAGCTGTTAATAGCAACGCCCCTGAAAATGGAATTAGAAATATACACAGGGAATGAGATGATTATTTATATACCTTTTTGTGGATCTTGAACTTAAATTATTTACTGATATGTCAGCAACATGATGTTTAAATCAGGAGATAATTTCTTTTCCCAAGGGGGAGAAGGAATCATAATTTTTCTTTAGACACATGCCCGAATGTCGTGGAAATCAATAGATTTTGAAAATGTGCCTAATGTCAGGCATGTGTTGTGCATTTTCTGGAGTTGTAACCCATGGTGGGGAAGCAATATTAATAAAAGAAAGTGCCAGTTCCTGGAGATTTAGAAGAAGCTTATATCTCTCAGTACTTCACCTTGGGAAGTCTTTAACCATTCCTCAGAAAACAAGACCATTATAAGGAAAAGTCTTCCCTTGTCAGCCCTTGAAATCTTATTAGTAAATGGAATCTTTCTTTCCCGAGGGGCTTGATTGACTAACAGGAGAGGAATGATTCCTGCAAGGTTCATGCAGGGAGCCAAACTCTTGATACTTATTTTGTGGGCAGCAGGAAAAAAAAATACCAGTGGATTTTTGTCCCATGTTTCACTTTATACTCCATTTCCAACCAGATTCAAGAGATGATCCTCTAATATTGAAAAATATTTTGGCATTCTGCTTAGTAATTGAAACAGAAAACTCACATCTACTACCATGAAGCAATAATTATTTTGTTTTTCTAGGGAGGATTAGTAAGATAAACACTTCACAGATAAAGTTCTAGGGCCTCAGGCTAAGATATTTATTGACTTGGAAAGTACTTATCTCTTAGTTCACTCCCATGTAAAAAATATAATGATAGTAATTATGTTAAAAAAACAGATTACTTTTTAAATTATTTAAAAATGCTCTTCCAGAAGGTAAGAGGGTGATAATTGCTTCAGCAGTTTTTATGACCTCTGGGGAAAAAAATTAGCCACAGGGAAAAGGAAGATACTAACCTGCTCTTTATTGTTAATTCCACTTATTTATTTATTTATTTTTAGTTTGGCATCTTCATTTCAAATACGCCTGGCCTTTGGGGAAATAAACTGAATTCTGAGGATGGGGAAAGATTCAAACCCCTTGAAATTGATTGTTATGCTAGAAGTCTCAAAATAGAGAGATACCAGAGAATTGTCAGAGTAGATAAAACACAGATGTAACTAATACTTGTAGCTCAGAATGTTAGCATCTCATAGAAACTCATTTGATTTTTTTTCTCATTCCAAAACAGAACAAAATATCAGAAACTGAGGACCCTTGCAATGTTTTTATCTATAATGAGAGTTTCCTTATTCTGATTTTTGTTTAGCAGCTCCATATTGTCATTAGTACTGCAAAGTAAATCTTGTAACAAAGATCATTATGTTGTTTGAGCTTGCTTTTGCAAATTTATTCCTCAAACATCCTTGGAAACATAAAACAAAGTGTAATGCTTATATTTTTACATATTTATGAAAAATAAAAAAGCAACCCATATGGACCCATAGATAAGGAAGAGATCGGAGGATCAAGCTGACAAATAATTTCCTCAGAGGGACTAGAAGGCCTACGAACTTCGCTTTTTCCCAGGACACCCTTCACATCTGCCCCTGGGTTTTGAGAATTCCACCTGTGATTTTATTAAACATGTTCTGAAAGGAATTTAATCAGATTACCTCAGGTTGATGTGGATACTCAACTCAAAGTAAATTGTTTCAATTTGCTGAGCATTATAAATAAATAAATAAAAATGCTGATCCTAAGTGATGTTTGCTGTTCTGATTTGATTTCATTTCTGACCTGAAAAAATCAATTACTTCCACTGCCAAGTTTTATCCCCCTTTCTCCTCTAACTTCATACTTAAGTTAATGGACTGTAGAGTCAGAAGGGACCACTGTGTTAATGTAATCTGACCGCCTGCACAGCACAGACCATGGGAATTCCTTGCACTAATTCCTGCCTGTAGTAAAATACTTTATAAAGAAACAAAGAAAAAAACTACCATCTAGTGCTAACTCATTTTCATCTGTCATTGTAAGAAGCTCATTACTACACTGAGTAATTCATTCTAGCCAGGTCTACCTCTGTGTGCAAGGTGTGAGAATTTAAAATATATTACTTACTAAAGCTAAATAAATTGGTTTTGGGTTTTGAGTTTTGGGTTTGATAGCAGGGAGGGGTTGTTTGTGTTTTAGGTTTTTTTTTTTTTCCTCAGTGAAGACACGTTCATTTAGATGCTCTCATTATTCCACTTTGACGGACAAAGCCACAGTGGAAAAACCCCCACCATTCTCTCCTGAGTCTAACAATTTTAAACTTTCAGCTGTTATTTTACCCATTCTGTTTAGGCAGCAAATTTAAAGAACAGATCTGCACAGGAAAATGCACTTTCAGAGACAACTAAAACTGAAAGCATTGTAGCTGTCAGTTTATACATTATTTACTGCAAATTTAGCCCAGATATAGGTCTGTAGTCATGTAACTACACTGCTTCTAGAGCAGAGAGTGTCTCTGCATGGCATTATACTATACCACACAAATGTATCATCTCATTTAGAGGCAGCTCTGGCATCTCTGCATGGGATGCTGTTGTACCAGGTAGGCAGCTCTGCACTGAGCAATTCAGGGCAAGAACTCTCTTTTCATTAAATGCATGTATGTGTAACTGCCTCTCCCTGGGGCCTCGAGGTATTGCTGTGCTAGAAATAAATTATAATAATGAATAAGTGACCTGGACACACAGAGTCCAGGAATCTCTGATGTATGCAAATGGCACTCAGTGCAAATGGCTCGAACTAAATTCAGGTGACAAAGTTAACTTACAGTTCTTCCCCTGTGCATTTTAAATTTTATGTCAGCTTGTTATGCAGAGATTTTTGTCCCCAAAAAATAAAAAATAAAGTAATAAAGTAATAAATAAATAACAAATGATAGCATCCACTTGTTAAATATTAGCAAGAGCACAAGAAGATTCCTGAACGCTCCTGGTAAACTGTGACAAAGGAATACTCTGGCTATAAACCCCACTGACAGGCCCCGAGCAAATTATTCCATTCCAAACAGTCAGCTATATATTTGCAAAGTTATCTGCTTGTGAATTTTATGGGATGCCCAGCTCAGAGACATTGGGCCACAATTATGCATGAGCTGAGCACATGTAAGGGCTGGGATAAATATCCAGCACAGCCCCAGAGGGGCTTTAGGGGTGTCCTTGTAGGGCTGCAGAGTCAGGGGGAATGTGCATGTACCAGGAATATCACCTGGCCAAAGTCCTTCAAGTGCAACCCTTCTTTTTCATCTTTTTTGTTCTTGATACTGGTTTAAAGCTTACAGCCCTTCAAAGCAGAGTTCACAGTTAGAGTTCCAATGACCTGATGCCTGAAGGAGATGATTGAATTTCATGTGATTACTGGAAATAGTGGGTGTCTTTTACCTGATTTTTACAAATTACAAGCCAATAGTTTCCAATGTATGGATGGATGTTCAAGGTCCTGTGATGCTGTTATAAGACCCATGAGATTCTATGATGTGTTGGACTACTCTATACTTGTTTGTTTTCCAAGAAATATAAAACCAAACCCATCAAATTACCATTACAGCAGAATCACACATAATTTTTCAGACGAGCTGAACAAGAACAAAGGGAGAAGCAATAGTTACCTGCAGGAATCACACATTCATATGAGAAGTGTGGAGATCCCCCTGGCAACGTTTTCACAAATAATTCATTTTGTGTTTGATTTTTTTTTTTTAATTTTTACAGGCCCAAATGTATGGAAAACCATTAAGAGCTTGTTCTCCATGTTAAGCAAACGCTCAGGTCAGACCTTTATTTATTAGACAAAACTGAGGCTGCTTCTGTCCAAAGATTTTCTATCATCACTTTTTCTCACGCCTTTTAATATGAAATATTTTAATATTGATGTTAATAAAGTGGTCAGTCATTCCTGGACTGGCACTTTGCATTTTGGACCAAGTAACCTACTGTGCAGTGAGTAATTAAGGTAATAAAAACCTTGTGCACACCAAAAAATTACCCACAAGGGTTTACAAAAACTGGTGTAGAGTGAAGAAGCTAAAGAGGTGAAGCGGAATAAAAGCCACCTCCTCTGCACGTAGAAGCCATTTGCTAGTCAGGAATCACTGGCCAGCATGTATTTTCAAGTTCTTGCAATCAGAAATACAATCTGTGTCTGTGGCAGAAGGGTAAGAAATGCTATTTATATGACTTCCTGGATAATTGCCAGTCCTCTGAGTTAAAATTCACAATTTTGGCTTGGAATATCAGAGGCATTTAAAAACCTATGCCTTGGTAACTAGCTAGGCAGGGAGAGATTCCTAATCTGCCAAGATTAAGGTTTTTGAGACAGAAAAAGAAATCTGTTCTTATAAATTGTAAAGTAAAATTTGGGGCATTGAACTGCCTAAAAAAACTGTTTTCTCTGTTCGCAGTATATAGTGATGGCCTTAAATAACAGAATTGTGTCTGTTCATATGCATATATATGTGTATTTCAGAAAATGTAAAAGGTTAAAACCAATTTGAAATCCTGACTGATGATAGAAATTGCTTTTAAAATAAATACTGATGAAACATTCATCTTACAATGAGGAGTAAAGCTCCTCCATAGCTGAAATAGGAATTGGATCTTTTAAAAAGAATTAATCCCTGGCTTTTTGCATTATTATCTGAAAACATTATACTATTATATTATTCTTCACAAAGTATCTATTCCTGCTCTGCTGCAGAAATTCATTCTTTAACCTGCAAACATGATATTTGTGCTCTTTTACAACAGAGGCTGCTCTACAGCACACCCCACAGAAATCACTGAATGGGGAGAAATAAGCCCAGTTCCCCTGTCATGCTGTGAGTGCATCTCACTATCTTCTGCAAAGACACAGCATGATTCAGTGTGACCGCATTTTCCATGAGAAGAAAGATGCAAGAGGGTCCTATGGTGAGAGAATGGTTACTCACATCCAAAGGATTAAGGGGGTACCAAGCAGTAATGTGGGGTGCTTTGAGGAATGTGATAGCCTCTACATCTCTCAAGCAAAGCATCCTCTGGCTTTTTGCTAGAGCTCACCAAGATCTTCAATACTCTCTGGCACCAAAAATCCCCTGTATACATTAATACATTATTCTGGGGGTTTGAAGCTTTTTTGTAGATATTGTGGTGACTACAATGGAACAAGACCCTTATCAGAAACTTCTGAGATGAGAAAGAAAGCAGCTGAGCAGTTCTAGTGGACATCCCAAAGTAATCAGGGCCTGTGCCTTGTGGGCAAGGTTTTGGAGTCAGCAAGCAGAGCAGTGTTTTCTCAGGTGAAGGAAAGGTGTGAGGAGGGAGGAAAGGACAGATCCTGATATGCACATTACCTCAGTCAGCCTGCCATGAAGTTTTCTTGGCTCAGCAATCAGACACCAGGGATTTACCTAAGAGCAGGCAGCTCTTGAAAACTCAGTGGGGCTGTGTGTGAGGGGAGCCTCACCCATCTGCACCCAGCCTGAGCTGGGGGTGTGGTTCTGTCAGCCTTGCAACAGCAGGACCAATCTGTTCCTTTTCCACCTGCAGTTCCCTGAGGTTATGTCTGCGCTGCAAATTGATTGAAAGAAGGAGTGTCCCACATGGGATGCTCCTCTAAATGGAGAGCTTTTATGCTGCCTGTGGTCAGTACCACAGTTTGAAGATTTCTTATCTTCCAGAACATCCCAGTGCACAATGCCATTAGAACATCAGATTTGGTCTGTGTGGGAGAGACAGGTTCAGACATGGCTGCAGAGCTTCTTGACACCAGGCTACAGCTGCAAAAAAAAAAGGTAAAAAGGTACATTTAAGTGTGTCATGTCTCCACATCTCTCCAGAGCCATGGGAATGGGAGCCATGAGGAATCCAGATAAATTACTCAGGTGCTCAGGCCTGAATCACAGCAGCCCTGGAAAACTTGGATGATTGCATATACCTTTTTAAACTTTGAGAAATAATACACTTTATACAGGAATCAGTACTTATTACCATCCAGCCCCTTGCTTTAAAGTTATTGCAGTTGAAGATGAAACAATACAACCATTGAGCAGCAAGTACTTAGGTAACAGCAAAATAATTGTGATCAGTGTGATAAGCCCTGCTGAAATAACTCCTACTTTCTCACCCTTTTCAGAGATAAAGACTTCATGATAAGAAGGCAGCTAGGAAAACTAAATTTATTTTTCTCCCTAGAATTACCAGTAATTTATTCCTGAAAAGTATAGAGAAAATGCTGATATTACAGCAGAAAGTGAAAAGGGGAGAAAACCTGCTAAGTTCCCTGCAGATTTCCTATGCCTTCCTATGGTTTTCCTGCAAGGGGCTTAAATCACAGATGTACAAGGGGTATGGGAGCAGTTTGGATAATGGCAATGCTTCAGTCAGATTTGCATCTCCCATGGCAGCGAAGGGCTTTACCATTTCCAAGTATTTTTATTAATTTTACTCTCCTCTCTTAGAATATCTCTTCTGGTTTACACAAGACAGTGACCCCAACACTGTCTCTGTTAATGTCCTGCACATCCTTCCTGCCCTCTCCATTCATCCTTCTGAGAAGGCCTTCCTGGCCAGATCCATTAATACATCATCAGGAAATCAAGCAGAGAAAAGATGCCTGTAAGAGGAGTGGATTTTATACCAAGAGCTGCTGCTGCTAATGTGGATAAACCACTTTTGTGACCAATAATCTCTGCTTACACTGAATAATGAAGTTTTATGTAGAGCCCTCATCACAAATTCTGGCTGATAGCTATTCCTACCTAGAGCAATGAATCTGAGCTGGCACGGTCCTTCCTCAGAGAAACAGTGAAGGGTTGAGCTGCTAATCCAGGAATAATCATAGAATTATGGAATAATAGTATCACAGAGTGGGTTGGGTTGGGAGCGGCTTTAAACATCTCCCAGTTCCAACTCCCTGATATGGGCAGGCACACCTTCCACCAGACCAGGTTGTTCCAAGCCCCATCCAACCTGGCCTGGAACACTTCCAGTTATGGGGCAGCCACAGCTTCACAGTGCTCTCAGTGCATAGTGTTATCTATTTGGGGTAGCTTAAGTACCTGTGTGCTGCATACTTGGTAGAGGTGAATGGGAAAAGAGGTTTTTTATTTGGTATTAACTATGAAAACAAACTTGATACATGTGTCAATTGTTCAAAAATATTTGAAGAAATTACATCTTTAAAGCTGCTTTTTCAGTCTGATAATCCTTATGTAAGCATCCTTGCTGAACCCTAAGGCAGAGCTCCTGGGAAGGGGATAATAGGAGAAAAGTGGAGCCTGAGCAACAGGATCTAGTGGGTGACATCCCTGCCCATGGCAAGGGGGTCAGAACTAGATGACATTTAAGTTCCCTTCCAATACAAACCTTTCTATAAGTCCGTGATAAAACTCCCATTTAAAGAAGCTCCCTCCTGCATATGCACAAAATCAAAGGCTTCTCATCTGCTCAAAAGGCCTTTCTGCAAACAGGAAAAAACTGGGAGCCTCATGTCTAAGGGAGGCTGTAGAAAATATTAACTCCAGTGTTTGGAAATTGTAATAGGGAGCATACTGCAGCTGCCGTCAATAAAAGCGGGAATGAGAATGGCCTGTCTGTGGCCGGATCGACGAGGGCCGGCTGCGGGCACTGCTGAGCCCCCCCCTGCAGCCCAGCGGGCTACTGGAGCGCAGTCTGGGGAGCAGAGTTATCAGAGCAGCTGCGGCCTGCCTTGCAGCGAGCACCAGCATGGAAATTTCCGCGCGGGCCAGAGTGGGGCCAGCAGGTGGCGCTGCAAAGTAGCCCAAGACCAGCATCCCGACTGCCTTCCAGCATCCTGGCTTCACCAGCTGCCGGCGCTCCCCGGGCTGAGGCTGCTGACGGACCACAGAGTTTTTATTGTTGCATTATCTACACCCCCTGCTCTCTTCCTCGCCCCACCCAGCCCCACCTCCCCCCTGGATGAAAAGTGCAGTAATCAGCATGAGTGGAAAGGAAAAGCAAGAATATACGAAAATATACTTAATC
>VWZU01005873.1:123993-135028 GCA_013397095.1 Sterrhoptilus dennistouni
TCAGTAGTTGCAGTGAACTTGCAGTGAATTTTCTTTTATAGGGCTAGGATAACAGTAAGTATAATTAGCTCAATTACCCGCTAGCTAATTTTTAGGTTTGAACCAAGGTGGATACCTTTTCTTAAGAAATCTCCTAATAGTTTCTCTTAAGAGTGTTATTAGAAACCTATGGCTAAATACTGCATTCTGGGCAGAAAATCAAAGTAGGCTTAACCTAAATCTGACCAGCTATGTGCCTATATTTCATTTTATATGTTGACTTGATGCCCCTTGGTGATAACAATTACTTGGATACCTAATTCATATATAGACTGTTCTTTGTAGGTAGATCTTCACTTCATACAGATGAATATATTTGAGGAATAAATCTCTTTATGACTGAGTCATCTGCAGACTTTCCAGGAAGGACTTGATGATCAATAACAGCTCACCATTTCTTATTCACTTACTTACTCATATTCACAGCTCTGTACCACAGGTACTATTTGTTAGTCTGTCTCCCTGCGGTTGCTTGAATCAGCATATTCATACATAAATACCTCGTGTTGTTGTACGTACAATTCCTTAAATGCCTCTAAAATGTTTTGACCCAAGCATCTGGCCTCTAAAGGTCTGTCAGCTCCTTATCATATTTGTTTTCAGATTTTTCTCCAAGAAAAAGCAATTACTGACAGAATGCCAGACTTTTTGTGCCTCTCTCCTCATTTCATGTCCTAGGTACCCTTCCCAAACTTTGTAATGGCAACTGGGCCTGAAAGCAAAACCTGATCTTTCTCCCTTCATTTAGTTCCTTATTTTATTGTTTAATTCAAAAGGAATTGCATCTATTTTTCAGTTCTGAGGTGCAACCCACTTCCCTCCACATCCTCTGTGTTACCTGAGGATGTGAATTAAGCAGTCTAGTCCTGCTCTGTGATTCACCTTTTCTATTCCTCATCCACCCCTCACATTTTCTTGAGTGCTTCTGCTGCCTTGTAAAGGTTAACTCTAGGAGCTGTACAAATCCTTTTTGAAGGTCCCTCGGCAATTCAGTTGTCCATTTTGACCACAGCTGTCTAGTTTACCCAGGACTTATCTCTCTGCCAACTTAGAGGTCTAACCTTAACCTAAGTCAAACTATAATTCACTTGCTTTTTCCCTGACATTCCTGTCTAAGTGTAGTGGACTCTCGACTATGACAAATATGCTCAGGCAGTGCAGGAAACACTGAGCCACAAATTGTCTTGTCACAAAAATACAAAACCACCAGTTTTGCTCATTAGCAGGAATCCTGAACAGAAAGAGAGAATATAGAGCAGAATGGGGGCTATGGTTTTCATTTCATTACAATGATTTTGCTTTGCTTATTAGGTAATCCAGATGATGAAATACCTTTAAGAGGAAGAGGTTAAAACTCAGAATAGGGGTTGATGCAGATGTTTTGTGGTGAGTAGAGAGGGACTAGAAACAGGGATGGGAGTATAATTCAAGGGAGAATCCTAATATGGTTGACCAGGATAATTTTAAGTGTGTACTCTAGGAGCTCACACTATCAATACAATCTGAATTTTGTGAGGAAAACTGAATGGGTATTTCTCCAGGAATCAGTCCTGAAGAAGGTACCAAAAATTATTCATAAGAGATCTACCACCATAAGTGGGTTCCTTTGATATGAAAGGAGCTGCTGGAGCCCTCACATTTAATCCTCATTACATGAGGGATGAATAATCTATCTTAGTGTAGCCAGTACATTTTTCTATATCAATGATATACGAAACAAAGAGAAAGGTACAAAGTTAAAACCAAGATAAATTGCCCAGGTTTTCATAGAGGTTGTGAAAAGCAGACAGGAATATCTGTGACCAGAGCCCTAATTTTGCAGAAAATACCTATAAGAACAAGTTAAAATGAGGAAATGTGGCAACCAGTGGTGTAGTAACCAGAAAAACATGATTCGAGGAGACAGTGTAGTAATTAGTAGTCATGCCCTAAAACGTAATTGTGGACTTCAAGTTGCAGTCTGATTCACATTTAAAGAAACACAAAAATGACACAACAATCCATTGGGGGAATTAACTGATCCATTGGGGGGTTACAGTGAACTGTTAGTTCTGGAAAACATTCATGGCTAAAGCAAAGAGGAAAAACACAACTTGGGGGTTTAAGCTGGGATTTATCCCTGGCCTCAGATCATCAGTTTGTGGGACACTGCTCAGCAGGTGACGGGATAGGGCTTGTAGCAGTCCAAAAACAGTCTGAGGTAACCAGGAACATACTTCAGAGGAGTCAACCCTGTCAGAAAGTCAGGACAGTCCAACTACAGGTTTAACCTGAAACATTCGGATCAGAACCATAAACTCTGAGTTCCTCATTGGATTTCATAAACAAATCAACTTGCTCAGCATAACCTGATGCAGTTGGTTCAGGCAGGGTGACACAATGCTGTCCCACAAGTCACAAAATTCCAGGCTAGCTGGGAAGTAGCAGAGGTGTTGGAAGCAGCTCAGGCTAACTCCACTGTCTTCCCCCTTCAGCTACGATGTTGAACTGTGGATAACACAAAGTCTATGGTGGGAAGCAAATTTTTAGCAGATGAGAATCTGCCTAATTACCCAAACACAAAATGCAAATTCTGCTGCATTTCATTTACTACGTGTACACCAGTAGCTCACCTGTCAGAGTCCAGCCACCCATATTTTTGGGCAGGTTTCTGATTCCATAGGAACCTGTTTCAAGGGCAAGAGATCAGAAACTGTGTGAGAGGAATATATTTTCCTCAAAGTCATAAGGAAGCTCAAGAATCTATTGATTCATGAGAGTTTTTTAATCTAAATTTACTCAAAATTGTAACCACAATTTTGTGATACCACACAGTGGTGATAGCTTAGCTGTACACAGTTACCACAGCTAAAATAACTTCTCATTGGAAACATAACGTGCAATAGTATCATGTAAGAAAACAGCTCTAACTTCCACTATTATGAAGCAGTTTGTCAAAGTTCCTCAGGGAATCCTTATCCTTCCTATCACGTTTTGTAACAGGGAATGCCAGCTCTGTAACTCTCAGTTCACAACTGGCACATAAAGGATGTGTACTTACAAATGCAGCTTGTATACATGAACTGCAATTGTCTAAGTGATACAAATTGGCTGTCTCTGAGGTTTTATTAAAGAGAACTTGATGCTTGATGATAGCCTTCCATTTACATAATTAAGACAGATGTTGCCACTTCAAAAGGCTCTCCAGCATACTGTTACTTTTGTTGTTTTATCATTATATCAATTGGTTGCTTATAGGGTGGTTGGAATGTTTGGAGCTGATATTTTTTTTTGAATCCTAGTACCTGTTCATAACCAGGTCTGCTGTTGTTACTTTGTTTTATTTTACTTATTTTAGAACAAGTCCTAGATCCTGCTGTGCACTATGAAGTTAATGAACAGGAAGATAGTTTTAAATAAGCAAGAAAATATTTAATTTACGAGTTAAAAGTCCTACTTTTACAATGACAATTTAGGGGAAAAATAAAAAACCAAAAGCCAAACCCAAGCTAAAAATTCTATCTATCCCAAATGGAGAATCTTTTATCCTGAAAGAAGAGGTTCCTTTTCAGTCCAAGCCAAATTAGACTAAACATCATTATCAGCACCAAGACTTCTTATCAGCTTTGTTAGGAAGGTCTCACTTCTCTGCTGGTTTATACTGGCATGAAAATAATCTGACCCCCTGGTATGTAAGGTTCAAACACTCAATGATCACTATTTTGTTTTTAGTAGACATTTATTAAATCTAACCCACATCAGATTCAGCAGTGAGAATTAAATAGGTTTCTTGCAAATAGTCTTGCTTTTGGAAATAGTCTTTTGGTAGCTAATGAGCTGCTGGTAAAAGATACACTTTTCTGTTCAAAGAGTGTGTGGTTGCCAATAATGTAGGTTGGATCTTTTTATCAGAAATTATTAACAAAAGACTTTGGTTCATTGTGCAGCAGCAAACATACTTGTCTAGGGTCTCTGTGCCCAGGACTGATCATTAGATTCTCAGTTCCAATTTCAAGATAGCAGCCGAAAGTCACTCTGAAATGCACAAACAAAAGCCTCTAGCTTTGCTTCCCCTACTTTTTAAATTATTTTATTTTACTTTATTTTATTTATTTACTTTTAAATTTCTGTTTCCCCACTGTCCCAGAATGAAGAACTGCAGGAATGGAACTACCAGTGGAACTAATGCAGTGCAGAGGGCTGAAATATTTGGAGTGTGAGATCTTAAAGACCACCTCATTCCAACCTTCTACCATGACTAGGGACACCTTCCACTATCTCAGGGGGCTCCAAGCCCCATTCAACCTGGACTTGGACACTGCCAGAGATGGGGCAGTCACTCTCACAAGGAAGAATTTCTTCCTAATATCTAATCTACTCTTGGTTTGAAGACATTCCCTCTTGTCCTGTCACTCCCGGGAAGTTCCTCTCCATCTTTCCTATTATGCTTGCATAATAGAAGACAGCTGGGCTCTCCATTATGTTTACAAAAACATGGAAGGCTCATCTTATTTATTTTTACCATTGGTTTTGTTTTTTTTATTTTACTTTTAGGTGCATTATTTCTTGCCTCCATACTACATCAGATGGAATAGTTCTATCTTGTATCCCCATTATTTAGAAAACAAGCAATTCCACACTTAAAGCCTTTAGTAAATGAGTTTTACAGAAGATGAAAAAGTAGACTGGGTGAATTCCCTGAATTCTTTATCATCATTAACTATTACAGGCATGCTCACAGCACCCTTTTGATCTATCACTAAAATCTAAATTACCTTCTCTCTGGCTTTCTCCATTTACAAAGCCTTCAAATCAAAGCAATTCTCATATTTTTCAGTGTCTGAAGTCAGTTAGATTTGGCCTTATAAATCCTCATAAAGGTAATTTTTGGTAAAATACATAGTGTATCTTAGGTCATCATCAAACTTTAAAATCATAGAAAAATCAATGGGTACATTAGAAATTATAATCTTAGCTAAGAAACTACCATGAAAATTTACAGGATTAAATTCTGGACACCTCTTTTACATGCTTGTGTTAGTTCTCTAGTAGCTACAGTATTCAGAGATAATTGATAGGGAGTAAAAGTCTAATTTAAGGTCTTTGAGTTCTACAGTGATTTGTTTCTCTTTATAGATATATATAAAGGCTATGGATACCAGCCTTCAAACAAATATATCTAAGTAAAATTTTCAGTTAAGCAGATCTAGTAGGGTTTTTTTTCCTCCATCCGGCATGAGTTCCAGTTACAAATCACTTTTACAGAGAACTCTTTAACAGTTTGGGAATATGCTGGTAGATAGATATCATACTCTTATTTATCCATCTCCAGGACAGGTGCTACTATGAGGGTGTCCCTGATGAGGAACTGGGAGTTGGTCCCTGGAGTGGACCTCGAAGATAATCTAGATTTCCTCTTGGTGAGTCTATGTTGACTGAAAAAAAAAAAAAAAAAAGGAAAAAAAAGGAAAAAAGAAAAAACGAAAAATAGAAAAAAATAAAGCAGGAAAGGAAAGACAAAAAGAAAAACAAAACCTTGTTTCTCATCTCCTTATTCAAAGTGGTTATACAAGTATGTTTGGAATTTTGTTTGATTTTGCAACCTTGAACCTTTTACCTAGGAAATTAAAAAAAAAAAAAAAGAGAGAGAGAGAGAACCAAGATATAATAAAATATTGATGCAACTCAAACTTCTTATACAGCTACTCAGGAATCTTTCAGGAAAAGTTTCTCAGGTTTCTCTCTTTTCTTCCTATTATAGTATTGTTTGTTTGTTTGTGGGGTTTTGTTTGTTGCTTTGTTGGGTTTTGTTTGTTTGTTGTTTCTTTTGTTGTTTTTGGTTAGTTTTGTTGTTGTTGTTGTTGTCTTAGTTTTTAATCGGTAAATAAACATGAAATTGCTTCAAAGACACTACAGCAAAAATTTACAAGTTGGACTTTTGGAGTTTTATCTGGTTTCCAAATAAATTTGTCTCTCTTTCCAATAAGAGACAAATTGTAAGCAATATATCAGTAAGTATGGAAAAACAAAAGATTCAAGTTGTGCCAAGCCTGTTTAACAAATTATATGCATTTAGTATTATGGAAGAAATTGAGCAAACAAGGGATACAGAGAGAAATCAATACTGTTCACCACTGAATAACCACAAATCATTTACTAAAAAATTGTATTTCATTTTATAAAATGGTGGCAGTTGAAGCCATTAGCTGCTCAAGACTTTTGTTTAACTGAAAATGTCTGGCTTTTGGAAGAAAAGTTGGTTTAAGCAATACATTGTAGATGATGCAGTAGAAATTCTCAGTTCATGTATCTTAAATGTAGCAAGGACTGGAGAAAGGAAAACTATGAGTGCAAACCAAACATGTGGGTAAGGACTTGCTAAAAGCTCTGTGGAAACAAGCAATGAATCTGGAAGAATTTCTGCAGGTCTACAGCCTGCACCCCTAAGAAATGGAGTAATTTTTGGCACCCACCAGAATAAGATACTATTTTCCTAATTCAGATGATCAGGCTTTTGGTAGAGAGATCTCCAAGTAGAGGTCTCTAGAAGATATTTTCTGCTTCCCTTTCACTGATCAGGGAAACACAACACTGATTTACGGACTACTTTACTAAGTGTCCAAAAATTAAATACAGCTTAGATACTCAATTAAATCAACTGAGTATGGAAATAACTAACTAACTAAATAAATAAATATTCGAATGAGTAAAAGTAATTAGAAATAGTGAATGCAAAAATTAAAATCTCTTTCTTTCAGGCAGTAGACATAACTTTCTCCATGCTGAAAACTCTCTAGTGACAGTAATTAAACATCTTTGTTCAAAAATGCATCTGCATGTCCTTGAAGCAGCTCTCCTTGAAGACAGCAGTCCAGCAAGGCTAGTCCTGGTGTCTTAGTGACACAGTGCCTGCTTTACCACTGAACCCAGGCAGATGAATGTTTTCTCTGCAGAGGCACCAAGCAGGACATCTCTGAGACATTTGTAGACAAAAGTCAGTCATGGGCTTGGGCAAAAAAACATTGTCTTTTAGATGGCTGTGTACACAGCTTTAGATTGGAAATTGTTCAGCTCTGAATGGCTCAGAGAGTAAATAAAATAATTGATCAACGTTAGGGCTGGCTGGGTAGATCTACCTATTGATCCACCTACAGGTATGCCTGCCCCTCTTGAGATAACTAATGACATTAGCTAGACTAAGATTTGAGACCCCTTTGAGTCTAATCACGGCCCAGTTATCAACAAGCTGGTCTTGTAAAAAGTCATCTGCAAACACATAATTTGATAGAAATGTTGACACAAAATTGGATATCCAAGAAGATACCTGATGGTTCTGGTGAGTAAGTTCTGTGAAGCAGCTGAGGGAGCTGGGAAAGGGGTTCAGCCTGGAGGAAAGGAGGCTCAGGGGCTTCTGGCTCTGCCCAACTCCCTGACAGGAGGGGACAGCCAGAGGGGTCAGGCTCTGCTCCCAGAGAACAAGGGACAGTATGGGAGGAAATGGCCTCCAGCTGTGCCAGGGGAGGTTTAAGTTGGACATCAGCAGGAATTTCGTCATAGAAAGGGTGCCTAAGCATTGGAAAGGACTGCCCAGGGGAGGTAAAAAAGTCATCAATCTTGAAGGTGTCAAAGGAACTACTGGACATGACACTCAGCTCTCTGCTCTAGTTGATAAGATGGGGATCAATCAAGCTGGACTCAATTATCTAAGAGGTCTTTTTGAACTCAAATGTCTGTGATCTGTGATTCTGTGACTGGGGGGCGTGGGAAGGGTACCATGACAAAAAATGGATATTTAGAAAAGAAAGAAGCATATTGGAAAATAAATGTCTGTTGGGGCAGGACATCTTTGCAAGAGAATGCAATCAGTGCAGCAGTCAAGCTACAGCATTTACAAAATCGCACAAAATATTCCTCTATTATTATAAACCTAAGAACCTCTTGGGGGGTTTTTTTTGTTTGTTTTATTTTCTTTATTTACACTTGAATTTTGATTTTTTTTTTAATTTGTTTAGCAATAGGAAATCTCAGAAGCAGTGATCCTGGACCAGCCAGTGACTGCTTCATATTAAAATGATGACCCAAATTTCTGTGATGTCATTACACCCTTCAAGTTTCTCAAAGCCCAATAATTTTGGAAAGCCCAAAGTAATTTCATTGCCTTGAATTACAATAACTTCCCTTAATTTACTAGAGTACTCTGAAATCCAGTTATGACAGCGATCACAGCAAGTCAACATTACCTACCCTCTGTGAGGGACATACTGCACAAGTCTGTTAAATAAGAATAATTCAGCCAGTACATCATTGAGGACCAGATATCCCATGGTGGAAAATCAAATTTACCTTAGGAAAAGTAAATCCCCAAACCCTAGAGAATCTACAGTGAACCAATATGAATCAATATAAATTGAAGTTTTTGCTAGAGAATCCTAGCCAATCTCCCTGCCTTTGAGAACTTTTCAGTCTGACATAAAAAGATACAGATCTGTGGGAAAGTAAAGCAGCACTACACAGCTCAAGCTCCCAAATAGATTTCATTGTTGCCAAGAAAATATAATGCGTGCTACATTCCAGTTACCAGGGTGGAAAAATAATAATAATTCTCCTTTAAATCCAGTGGCTTAAAAGTCTGGATAAAATTAACTTTGCAATTAGTGTTATGATTCAGCACTTTAATAAATTTCCATTTATACAAACCACTGGAAGAAAAGAGATGGCTAATTATAATTGATGAGGTGGAGCATCTTAGCAGCCCACTTTCTTAAGAAGGAAAATGCTTGGGACTTGGCTGTAAGAGAGCTGTGGTTTTTCCAGTAATTGCTGTAAACAGCTCTGGAAAACTAGGTGATCGTTGAGTAAGCCAACTCCTCCTCTAACAGCAGGAGATTGCATCTGACCTTAATATTCATGCCATGTGATGATGATTGCACACATTCTTGCCTCAAAGAAGTAAGAGTACAATCAAAGCCTTTAAAATTACATCATGTGAAGCATCTCTGCCATCCCTGCTCCCTGCACAGCAGGGTGTACAGGCAGCAGCAGAACTCATTCCTGACTTGCTGCTGAGCCTGGGGTTTGCTGAAAGTCCTGTTTGGGAGATGCCATTGCCAATTTGGTCCCAGAAGTGAGTCAGAGGGCTTTGAAAACAGCAAAATTATGTGAATGGGTTGCTGTCGTGGTTTGAAAGCAAAACGAGTGAGAGGCTCCAAGTCAGAAATACAATTTAATAAGAAGAAAGAAAAAAAAGTAAAATCAAATTAAATAAATGCAATAATACAAAAGACCACTGACAGAGTCAGAATACAACCTGAGCAGGATGGTGGAAACAGTCCAGATGAGGTGGTCTTCCTGAAGCAGTGATCCTGTAGAAAGGTCTGGTAGCACTGGTCCTCTGGGAATCCAGTGGGTAAGGGCTGCTTGTACTGTCCCAAATCCCAGTTTATATCCAGGTGAGAATGCTTGGCTCCTCCCCCTGGGCAGAACATCTCACAGTGGGATGATGAGCTGTGAAGTGGGTCCTTGATGGCCCATTAAACAGAGATAACTCCTGGAGGGGGTTACCTGTGAGTCATGGGCAAGGCATTGATGGGCCATTAGCAGAAGACACCCCAAAGATGGTGGTAGAATAAATATTTTGTGTACATCCTACACTGCAACCCAGGACAGTTGCTTAAAGATATGCTGGTGTCTGGGCAGAAGCTGAGCACTGTGTTCTCTGCAGCCCCCACCAATTGCTGGTCTGGCACTTAGCAGATAACATCTGCTTCTGAAAACTAAACCTGTTCCCAATCTTTCCCAAAAATGTATTAGTGGATTGGAGCTTAAACAAACATGATAGATTTTCTTGTCCACAAGTGTGCTTGAGAAGTTTATCTACTTCCATGTCCTACTGAGACATTCAGCATGTTTTACTCTGCTAATAAAGTCATGAGTAAAGCATAGAAATGGCAATTAATAATAATAATAAAAATAAAGAATAATGAATTTTAGATGTACTGATACAATATGAGTTCAGAATACTGATACAATATGAAGTTCAGAATTACCTCCCACAGCTTATGGCAGCAGCTAATTAGTCCAACTTTAGTGTTAGTTTAGGTCTTGTATACATGGAAGGAGTCCAGAAAAAAAGTTATTTATTTTTTGTTCTGCCTTTCTAAAATCCTTAAAGGCAGTGAAGGTGCATTCTCACATTTGAGATTTTGGAGATCCCATTCTACTGATGTTCCTGGCTTGTTCAGTCCATGGTATGCCTTAAAGCCAGGTGGAACAAAGGCTGGAACTTTCGCCTTCCCTACCTTGAGTATTCCTCTTTGAGAGGAAAGGTTTCCATTACCATTGGCAAAGACATGAGGTACATTCCTCACTTTCTAAAGAAGATCCATATACTCAAATGAGTAGCATTCTCATGTTCATTGGCTTCACAAAGGTTTCTTCCAGGCTGGGATGCCAACATTTTTAAAATTTTGACTTTCTGTTTTATCCAGGCATTTGAGTGGATGAAATCAACCATAGTAGAAAGTACCCCTTTTTCTACTCCGGCTAGACCACTCTTCATTAAATAAACATCAGATACTGGATAGGCATTCAAAATTAAATCAATGTGCGGGGGTGTGGTGCCTCTCTCAGGAACCTGAGTTCCATTTCTGGCTAGCTCTAGCACTGAGCTTGCACTAAAAGGTATGGTTTGGTATGCTAAGATACCTTTCTGATCCCGTGGGTCCCCGCCTTCGGCAGAGGCATGAGCAGTGGTGAGGAAGAAGAGAGGGCTCTTGTGGGAGGTTCAGCTGGGGTTTATTCCACCCAGAGAATGAACCCACTAGAGTGAGTTCCTTCCCTTCTACCGCACCTTAAGTATGGGGGTGGGAAAGGGGAAGGGGACAGCCTGGAACCAATCCAGAAGACTGAGGGAGTGACCCAGAACATACACAACAATCAATAGAACCAATCAATTAAGGGGAGGAGGAGCCAGAGACTCTGCATATCATTTGATGATCTTCCTGGAATTTTCCAGACA
>VWZU01005873.1:135391-186406 GCA_013397095.1 Sterrhoptilus dennistouni
CTTGGTTCTACTTGCTCCTTGAATCATACAAGACTGGAAAAAATGCTGGAAAATGAACCTAAGGGAGCAATCTCACACTGGCAATTGTGCCAAATGACCTGTCTAGTGTTCTCCATCTGTTCCATCCCTTGCAGTGTACTTTTCATTGACTGGTTTCATTGACTATCAATATGAACTGGAGGAGTGGTGTGGATGTGGATATTTGTAAAAATGTTCCTGTGATTCGCCACTTTTTTGTTTTGTTTTGTTTCCTGCAGTACTCTTTCATTCTTTGACTAAAGGATGTTAATGGAAGGCATTTCAATTTAGGGACAGCAATGAGAGGGAAAGGTGGTATCTGGGGAACACTGCCAGGCCCTCTACACAACATCAGAGCTGAAACAGAGCTGTCGCCCATCACCATAAAGGTCTGAGTTATGAAGAAGTCTCTTGCTAGCCCTGAACTAGCATGGTGGCTTCACCCACTTTTCTTTGCAGTCAGATATGTTGAGAAGACCTACTTCAGGCTGCCATTAGTTCATTCAAGTTGGAAATAGGTAGACTAATAATTTTCTTTAAGGAGATATCCCAAGGTGTTTTTATCTCTAGACGCTGCTTTCACTGGGCTAATTTAAAGCACTCTGTGCTGGAAGAGGTCCAAATTAAACCCTCTCTGCTGATGTCTCAATTTCATGTGGATTTAATATAGAGTACCATTAAAATGAAAAAAATTGGCCTAAGTTTTCACTGCCTTTTAAAAACCCAGACTATTATTAGGTTAAGCTATAGGAAAAGATGTTAAAGATTCTTGAGAATCCTCTAAATTCCAGAGACTCCACTAAAGCCTCATAGATTGGAAACATTCTTTCTGTGTGTTCATGTCTTTAGAAGTCTTCATACTCTGCAACTCCCTCTTAACCAAGTAAAGCAGCTGCTGAAGGGGCTTTGGGAATTATTTTTTCCCTACCCTGTATTTCCTTCTCCCTCCTTCACATTACTTAAGAACTACTGCCTAGGAAGATGCTTTGAATAGAGACAGAGAAGGTTATGAGCTAGTTATCAAATTAGCATTAGATATCTTTATATCCCATTGAAATCCACAGGAGGAAGATATTTCTGGCTACTGCTTGTGTGGATCTTGTCATTTTAATTTCTCAGCAGGAAGAACCAAGTGATCACATTACTGAGCACCAGCCTCCCATCCAAACTATCTGCATGACCACTGCTGAGGTTCAGCTGCACTGGTAAAGACACCCTGCTCTCTGCTTCATCATGTGTAGCACAGCCATGCTCTGATAAAACACACCCATATCAACCTGCACAGAGGGCAAGTGCTCCTTTGTGCATCATGTCATGGTGTTTCAGCAGCAGCAAGGAAAAAAACAAACACTTCTTTCATGCCCCTAGGATACAGCGAGTTTTCAGTGCTGCTGTCTTTTAATTCTGGTCTATTACATGCTCCCTAAATCTCAAACTGAAATTTGCCCAGTAGAAATGTTCAGAACATATTTATCATGATCTCAGCTTGATGTATCCCTGATTTATGTGTTTGTGCTCAGGCTTCTCTCAAATCTATCTCTGTGAGGCCCCATCTATCATAGTATAGCTCTGCTCTGGGTTCCCCAATAAGTTAACACTGTTTTCCATCTGAGTCTAAGATGAATCCTTGTCTCTCTCTCCCTTTTTTTTTTTTTTTTTTTCTTTTTTTTAATCTGAAAGGGAGCTGATAGCTACTTTATGTAAGTATCCATCTCAGTTATTTGGCTTGCAATAACCTTCTTATCTGATTGTGCTAGTCAGCACTTAGAGAATTTCTTCTCACTTTCCATCCAATAATGACTGTCCTCTCAATTTTATGTATTTTTTATGATTGTTTTTATTCCATACAGACCGGTATCTTGGCTTTGCTTTGCCTTGCAGGACTTTCTGGGGATTTGCTCCCAGGAGTAACTCATCATGCTCATGCCTCCCTGCTGTTTCTCCTAAGAAAAAAGCATGTGCAGCAGCATGCTCAGCTTTTCCAAGACTTGCCTGAGTTGAATTAAACACACGGCCTACTTCTTCTCACTCGTAGATTGAAAGGGCAAAAGTTGGAGATATCTGAGTCCACCTATCATCTTTACATATACATCATATAACACCACTGTGCACTAACAGTGTTCCAAGACACTGCAGATCTTTCAATCAAGTGCCAGTCATCCCTAGTCACTCAGAATACATCACGCTTTACGCAATTACGTTTACAATACACAATCTCAGATGAGATGTTTCATTCTGGTGTATATAAGGATATACTGCTTTTTTAGGTATCTCTTCGTTGTGTTCCACTGTGCAGCATGGACTTGGTCCAGGATATCCATCAATCTTACACAGTGCTGTGAGTAGGCAGACTCTTGCCTGAATTAAAGCTGAAAGTCTGCAGCACAGGAGCTTATGCTGAAGAACCACAAGTTTATAGTAATGAATTTTAATACTCTGATGACAGTGTGTGGCAGTTACGTGCTCAGTTCCTTACCCTAATCCTTCCTAGACTCGTAGAATGAGGTTGGATCCAGAGAGGAAAAGAAGGAAAAAAACCAAAGAAAAAAGGAATAAAAAAATAATTAAAAAAAAAAAAAGGAAAAAGAAAAAAGAAATAAAAGAAAGAATTAAAAAAAGACATCCCTGAAAACTCTACACAGCCTGGAAATCATGTTTCGGAAGCAAAATTTGCCATAAGGAAATGAGATCATCAAAGCTTGCAATGGGAAGTCAGAAAGCAATGCACACAACTGCTAAGCCCTGCCACACACTGTTTCCACCTGTTGATGGTTATCCCTTAGGCAGGTCCATGATGGTCAGCAAACTGACAAGGAAATAGGAGAAGTGAGATTAACTTTATTCAGCAGTCAGATGAGTGGTCCAGAGTTTGCAATATTTGAGAACTGTCGCACAAAATGTGGGTCAAGACCTGAAGCCAACCTTTTGTTGACTCCCTGGCAACATGCCCTAATGTTCCTGTGTTAGCAGGACATCCCACTCTCCCTTAACCTGCCCCCCAGTACAGAAAACCGTGGGGACACACCTCTCTGGCTTGGAGAACTTCCCACTCCTCATGGCAGTTCCGTGATCAACCTGTCTGCTGCGGCTGGTGGCTGATGCCAGCCATTGGAAATCAAACTGACTGACACCAGTCAGTGGAAGGTGCACATCTGTCTGCAAGAAAGGGGTCTGGCACCACCAGCTTGTTTCACAGAGCCCTCAGAGTGGTGGCCAGATGGCAGACATGGCTCCTGTTCATCCCAGTTTAGATACAGATGATGGCTGGGTTCACAAATACCTCAATAGAGACTTTTGGGAGTGAAGCTTTCATTCAGATTCAGAGGTGGCGAATCCATCTTATGGCAGGGAAGAAATACATATCTGCAAAGAAAGTGATAAAAGAATAAATTTATGCATGAACTTATATATATGTACATACTCACAAAATAATATGTGTATGTAAATACAAGTATATAGATATGTACATATGTATGCTTGTATGACATTTCAGGGAATAACTAGGGGCAAAAAATTAATTTAATTCATATCTGTTTCTTCTGTTTCACTTTCTTCAAAATTGACAATGTTGCAAAACAGTCAGGGAAAACTATATAAAAGGAACCGAAATATTTTTTGCAGACAACATTAACTGCTCCAATTTCTTGATTGTGATTAATGAGGCATAAACATCAGAAAAGCTTTGCTTCAGAGGGATGTCCAAACATTCAAGTGATTATCCAAAGCTTGCTCAAAAATATGATCTGGAAGAAAGAGTTTTGTTTTTCTTCCTTTCTGGTTTTGAAATCACTTTGCAATATATGTATATTAATATTCCCCAGCTATTATGGGAATGGATTGGGACTCACTTTTAGCCTCCAGTTATAAATCCATTTGCAAGGGATTTCCATAAAGAATATAGAGATTGTAGAATATTTATAAATCACTGAATGGAAAATACTCCCCAAATTAATTCTTCATATATATTACAATCTTCTCAGGAATTCCTTCATATGTGGAAAAAAAATAGCATTCACATTTTTAAAGTACTTATTTTTGCAAGTACTATTTTGCACATTAACATTTAAGTATCAGTGGAACAAATTTACATGCAGTTATTTTATTATTTGCAATTAATTAATCTAATAAGAGAAATCCTGTGCCTCAAAGAGAACAACCAAAAAAGAGAGGGCAGAAAAAAAATAAGGAAAAAATTATTAGTATTCCTGCTACAATTCTGAATTTCCACACTACGAGGGATCTCAGAAGCCAGGATGAAGACTACAATATTAATGTTCACTGTAGAAAGACAAAAAATTATGAAGAGACTTGACATGGTAATACTGGATGTTTAGGTGTGACATTTTCAATTGAAATGATGTTTCAAGTGTTACTGAAGCAAAGTGGGTTTTTTCACCATATTGCATCAAATAGAACAGCTTAAGTTTGATATAAAGCACTATTTTCTTTAGGCTGGCAAGGAGAATTTGTACTTCAGTGAGGTCAAAGTGTTAATTAAAAACTTATTTGCTGTTATACCACACAACGGTAAAGCAAATTCTAAGGTTTTGAAGTAACAAAGGTTTGTGTGCTTGTAAAAGGCCTCTGCCAGCTGAACAGGGATGGGACAAAAAGCCAAGGGTCACGTATTATGATAGATTCAAGACAGATGGGACTGTAAGACTTCCTAAAATCCTTTCCAGCATATTCCTAGCTTGTGACTGCTTCTAGTTTCTTCCCATTGCAAAAGAGTTTTGATTTCCCATTACAGAAAGGGATGGAAAAAAGAGAAAAGAGCAGCTAAAAAACTTTAAAAGTTAAAACACTGAAAAAGTAATTTATTTAACTGTATCTTCTTTTTAAAAGCCAAAACCTCTACAGAACAACTCCTGTCACTTAACTACTATACTGTTTGATCACATTTCCTCAAAGATAATTGAAAAACCTAAAGAAAACATTAGGGATGAAATTAAAAAAAATCAAAATAATTTTTTTGAAAAAAGTAAAAAATTAAAACATGGCTCTGACATGACACATTGTGTGTATGCATCCGGTTGTTCCTTGAACATCTCCAGGGAGGAGTACTTCACCCCTTCCCTGGGACTTACAGAATTGAGACAGAAAATGTGCTCCTGGATGCAGTTTTGAGGACAAAAGAACAAGGAAAAGAGGTAAATTCACGGAGGAAAAGTTGCTCAGAATAATAAGGGTGACAATTCCTGAACAAAAGTGAGCCAAAGTAGGTGGTGATGGCAGTGCTACTGATTATTCTTTAATCTGGTTTGATCCTGATGTCTCAGAATAGTAAAACTGCAGCTGTGATTTCTCCAGACTGAGAAAACTGGTATTTTCACCCTTGCATTTGATGTCTCAAGTAAAACAGTCTAAGAGCCTCGAGTGAATGGAGGAAAGTGCCAGAGCCTTAATTTAGGCAGACAGAATCCTTCTCCTGAATCATTTACATAGACGTTTAGAATAACTTATTTTAGAATAATGGCTTTATTAGGTAGACACATCCCTACCACTTATAAATTTGGACAACATGGAGCATAGTTTAAGAACACTGAGAAAATAAATTAGATGTCCAACATCTTTCATGGTGCCCATCTCCAGGGTCAGTGTTTGTTGTTCTTGTGAAATATTTCAGATGGTTTAGAGATAACGAGAATTCCTTGATATGTCTGTGGAAATCACATTCCTAAACCCAAAGTCCAGTCTTGAAAAAACAAGTCTAGTGAGAAAATACTTACTGTTCAAGATAAAAAATTTCCAAAGGAGAAGAAAATACTTGTGTTTGTTTTTCTCAGACAAGAAGTGGTTGAGCGCTATGGCACCAGGGACCTTCTTCCACTATGGTATCTAGAAAATAAGTTCACATATTAATAGGTATTAACAAAGCAAAGAAAAATCAATGCATCATAGATAGATAGCAAATAGATAGCAAATATTTGAACAATGAACTGAATGAAATACCAGATGGAGGATTTATGATACTATAAAAGATCTCCTGTGGGAACTAGCTATCTTCTGTCATCCAGAAAAAGTATGGTCTGTGTTTCTGTCCTCTAATAAAAGCTCAGGCTAACATCGCAGGTTGTTTATATGTGTTTGGTTTTTTTGTTTGTTGTTTTTTTTTTTTTAAGAACATTTGGTTATTCCTATATGAGCAATAAGCAAAATCAGACTCATAAAGCTGATAACATTGATCATTAAACCCTACTGGGAAGTTAAAGTGATCTAGAGTAAATTAATTAAAATGCTATGTTTTCTGGTGCACTGCACAGTCTGATACATGGTGCAGATTGGCCAAAGACTCTCTTGTTGCCGCTTTTGCTTCTTTGCCTTCCGCACTAAGGACAGATTTTTGCTGGTGACATTATCTTAAGCTAAAGGGGCAAGAAGGGATATTATGGGTTTGTGAGTCATGTTCTTAGATGCCACTGCCAAACTCAGGGAAAAGAGAGGGAGAATGAACTGTATCTAGTAAAATGTGTAAGACTCACATGAAATGGGTCCAGCTGTGCTCTACTCTGCTACAGAAGCAAGCAGAAAATGCTTTCTAAAAGATTAAGTAATTGAGTAAGAAAGGAAAAAAAAAACAACAAAAAAAAACCCAAAAAAACCCCACAAACAAACAAACAAAAACCCAAAAAACTAAAAAAACAAACCCACAAACAAACAAACAAACAAACCAAAACCAAAACCAAAACAAAAACCAAAACAAACAAACAACAAAAAGAGAGAGAAAGGAAGAAAGTGCATATGAAAAAGACAGCTCAAAACAAACCTACCAGAAGAAATTATTGTGCCTTTAAAATGCTTGTGAATACAGGTACAAAGGCATGCACTGATCTCTCCCAGGATCCTCTTCTGGTTGCATACAAACCATTCATTTACTCATTTGGGCAAGAAACTGCCTTTTACTGCCTTTAACTGAGGAAGGAAAAAAAAAAAAGGCTTGCAAGTTTGATTTACTCTTTTGTTGCTACACATTTCTGTCAGCATTGAACCCAGTCCTGGATCACTCCCCTAAAGAAACAGTCCATGTCTCTTTGAAGAAAAGGCCACTACTTTTTGAAGAAAATGCCACTTCCTTTTCAAGCACCAGTTTTAGAGAGCTCTGCCCAGTCTCCAGCTGCTGCTTCAAAAGCCAAAAGACCAGCAGGTGCTGTGTCACATCTGTTGGCCTCATGAGGGCACCTTGGATGGTCTTGTGCATCTGAAATACATCAGACACTTGAAAGCCCTGAGATTTCTCCCACTGAGTTTAACAAGATAAAAACACCCTGCTTTCCTTGCTCCTCCCAAAAAAAAGTAGTGTACCGTAGCTGTATTTCATTTTTAACAGTGATTCTCCCCTTGACCTTTAGAGCAGCTTTTTGCGGCCATTTGTGCTGCTTCTTTTGCCTCACTTCCCCACTATGGACTAGAAGATATTCTGCTGTCCAGATCCTGTGCATTATAAGCTATATTTTTTAACCTAAGGATATTATTTGATTATATTCTCTTCCAAGCAAACCTTTATTGAATCTTTATGAATCTTTATATGAATCTTTATAATGGAAATAACTTTTGTGGGGGGGGGGGTTTTCTTTCCGAAAGAAGGACAATATTGAGCTTGGAGTTTGATTTTATGAGAAATTGTCGGTTTTAATGCAAAGGTTAAATATCATCTACCCGCTTCTGTCTGATTGCAGAGTTCTGATGGCATGCAATGTAAATAGTGGTTTCTTATAATTTCTGATTCTGTCATGAGAGAGAAAATTGCAGGGTTTTAGTTATTTGCTAATGCATTGCCTGTTTCCATAATTCCAGATGCAATGGCTAAAACAAGTGGATCAAAACTGTCAGAGTGCTGTTTTGGATAAAAAAGCAAAACAGCGACATTTTTGTGCAAAAAATGAGACAGCTGTACTGGCGAATATGAGCAAAATAGGTAAAACAGAGCCCAGTCTCAGCCTTAATCACCCGCTAGATTTACCAAAGTTACAATTATTTGCAATGGGAAGCAGAACTGCATAGCAAACAAAGTTTGTCACATTTCAGTGAAAATCAAAGAAAAAGCCCAATCTCTGACACATTGTGGAAGTGCCTGAAGCCTTATTTAAGTACTTTAAGAAAATATATGCACGTCTAGATGTGTCATGAGTTTATAATAAAGCATAGTTATTGGATTTTTGTATTTTGTGAGTAATGTTTTTATGTTTCTATGAAGAGATATTGTTATTTTATTTTGTCTAGTCCTAGCTCATTTTGTGTACAGAAACCCTTGGGACATTGTGCCATGCCATGCCATGCTCTGCCATGCCATGCTGACTGGGCTTTGCTCTCTGAGCAGACCACAGCCATAGGTCTCTCTCCATTTTTAAGGGCTTGTGACCTACAGAAGTCCTTTCTGGATAAAACTGCTGTCTATGCAATCTTAGTCTATGCAACATTTGAGGTTTTTTTTTAAATCTCAGAGTAAAATCTGTCTGTTAGATTTTATAAATCACAAGGGGAACATTTAAAAAGCTTTATCAGTAAGCCTTGAATAAAAGACCAATCTTTCTTGATCCTAAGGTGATTTTTTTTTTTTAATTTTTTTTCTTTTTTGGATAAGAATGATGTTCTTCTCTGGTGAATTATTTCAAGATTAATGCAGATGGTTTATTCAGCCACTGTTTAGCATTATTGACCGTGTCATCATATGAGGCATTGCTGGTTGACCATAATGTCTTGTTTGCAGTTTATAAAGATGCTGAACAGGATGTGAAACTCAATAATGCATCGGCAGCAAATGCAAATTTTCTGTATTTACTGGAGAAGGAGGAGGGAACCCACTACAAACAAACAAGCAAACAAACAGAAAGGAAAATATTAAGCCAGGCTTAGTGGGTTAATGGGTTTTGTCAGCATCCTCCATCATTTTGCTTTTCCAAATCTGCCAAGCTGCCAGAAATCTCCACAGTTATGTGGGGCTTTTTCAGGTCCCTGATGCCCCAGCATTGCCAGCTGCTGCTGTTGAGTCAGTGACAGGCTCTGATTCTTCTGTGAAAGCCAAAGGGCCAACTTATGGCTCCAAACCTCCCTTTTCCAGGTCACAGCTCCTTTCAGGAAAGTAAATGCTGAGTTGGGATGTGGTGGTTGATATTCCCCACAAAATCACTGCTGATGAGAATAAACACCACAGACAACACTTTTGTTTCTCTTTAAGACATTTTGCAAGAACAGGCTTTCAAGTGGTCCAGTCTTTTTGTTAACTTTGCAGATAGAAGAAGTTCTCATCTGTTTAATCTCCTTTTCCTAGAAGTTTAAGTCCTTACAATTATGAAATGGCTATGCTTGTTCATATCAGAGTATTGTCTCTTTTAAAGAGAAACTTTAACTGCATTTTTAGCTCTAAATCCCTGTAATTAATTACATTATTTTCTTCCATAATTATGAGAATTTAAATAGATTATCAATCCCTATGAAGTAAGTTTTCAGAGCCTAGCACTGTGGCATACTTTGAATTTCTGAATGAGCAGCAAATATCCATATGGAAGAAATTCAAATCAAAGTTTCAATAAGGTGTTTATAAATTGAGAAAGCTCATGGACCATTCTCATAGAATTATACCATTCTGTCCATATTGGATCATTTATATCCTTATATATTTATATAATTTGCATCTTTTTTATCAGAATCAACTAGGTTGGAAAACACCCTTGAAATCAAGTCTACCATGTCAACTAGATCATGGCACCAAGTGCCACATCAAGTCTTTCCTTAAAAACCTCCAGGGAAAGTGGCTCTGCCACCTCCCTGAGCAGCCCATTCCAAAGCCAAATCACCCATTCTGTGAAGAAATTCTTCCTAATGTTCTACCTCAACCTTCTCTGGCACAGCTGAAGACTATGTCATCTTGTCCTCCCCTTGTTCCCTGGGAGCAGGGCCCAACCCCCACCTGGCTGCACCGTCCTGTCAGGGGGTTGTGGAGAGCAGGAAGGTTCCCCCTGAGCCTCCTTTCCTCCAGGCCAAGACTGCCCCAACTCCCTCGGCTTTTCCTTGTAGGATCCTGTTCCTTTTCTCTGGACATGCTCCAGCCCCTCCTTCCTGAGTGGAGATTCTCTGAACTGGACACAGCACTCATGGCATGATCTCACTAGTGCTGAGTACACGGCAAGAATCACGGCCCTTGGTCTGTGGTCACACCATGGCTGGGACAGCCCAGGGGCCATTGGCCCCTTGCCCACCTGGGCACTCCTGGCCTCCTGTCCAGCCACTGGCACCAGCACTCCCAGGGCCTTCCCAAAGGGCCCTTTCCAGCCCCTCTGCCCCAGCCTGGAGCTGCAGGGGTTGGTGAGACCCAGGGCAGGACCCAGCACTCCTCCTTGGTGCCCCTCACACAACTGGCCTCAGCCCATGGCCAGCCTGTCCAGATCCCTCCTCAGAGCCTTCCTGCCCTCCAGCAGATCCACACTCCCACCCAGCCTGGTGTCATGTGCAAACTGACCGAGGGTTCACTCAATCCCCTTGTCCAGATCACCAACAAAGATTTTAAAGAGGGCTGGCCCCATCACTGATCCCTGGGGACACCACAGTGACTGGCTCCCAGCTGGATGCAGCACCATTCCCACCACTCTCTGGGCTGGGCCATCAGCTCGTTCTTAACCCAGAGAGGGCTGAACCCATCCAGGCCCTGGGCTGCAGCTTTTCCAGGAGATGCCATGGGAGAGACAGTGTCAAAGGCTTTGCTGGAGTCCAGGCAGACACATCCACAGCCTTTCTCTCATCCACCAGGCAGGTCATGGGCTCATCACAGACCAGGCTGTGTCTTGACCTGCCAGATCTGCCTATCTGAAATCCATTGAATGACGCTTGACACTTCTGGCTAGTTTTCTTACAGGGAAGCTCTGACTGATCCCAGACTTTGGAAGCACAAAGGGATCATAGCTTCTGGATATGCATTTGCTTTCCTGATGCTATTCCCACACAAAATAAGCTCTCAGCTCATGTACAGGCATACTAATATACCAGCATTTTCCTGTTTCAGCTCTTAATTTTCCACTTTCCCTGCAGATTGCTATCAGTAACCAATGTTATAATTATGTTACTGCTATTAGCCATATATAGAAAGAGAGGATTTGTATTTAGACTGGTTTTCTATCACACAGTCATATACTACTGTTAAAAAAAGCTTTGACTAAAGATCCTGAATCAAACAAATTTCAGTAGAATCTGAGTCTTGTGTTATTTATTATTAGCTTAAGGGAATCAACTCATGGGCTGAAAAACAAAGTTTAAAAATTTCAGCTGGATAAGTCAAATGGAAGTTGGAATAGTTAAGTTGAAACAAGTAGATGAAGATCAGTTTTGAGATCAATTACATTAATTAGGTCTGTCCTCTGCAAATATTTTTGGGCTAACATCAGATATGAAAACACGACCATCAGAAGTGGCATAGTCACATAACTAAACCACCATTTCAGGCATTCAGGCAGCTTTTCAGATTAATAAATTTTGGGTTTTCTTATTCTCAAGTAGTTGTAGGTGACAGAACACTTACAGAAAGCTCATTACAGTTTACACATTGCACTATTGCAGCCAAGACTGAGGACTCCACTTGACGTGATATTCAAAATTTCAGCTCAGTTATTCAAAGAAGATTTATTTCTTGGGTTGTTTTCTCTATTTCTCATCTTGTGACAGAAACAGTTGAGACTGTAACTGTGCACGATTACTCAGATATTATTGAAAATTAATGATAAGCAGGGAAAAGTATTATTTTTAATAACTTTTTTAAAATAATTTTTTTCTTAAAAATTTTCAAGCTATAGGTTTAAATTTCATTTGATGACGCTGGCTGCATTTGAATATAACATGGTTTCTTTGTGAGTTGTATTATACAAATGGGCAGTTTTCCAGATGGTAAAAGAAAGGGGATGAAGTTCAACTGATGTCACTGGTCACCAAATGATCCATTCCAAGCAGCACTGGAAGGAAAACAGCTGAATTAAGAAGTTAAGGGTGAAGGGTGGAGGTGGAGGGAGAAGCACTCAGTTGTAATGGGTCAAATCAGACAAGGTCTTTTACCAGTTTCATAAGGCAGGAAATGTGTTAGGATATTGATCATGTCAAAGTGTTTTCTTCCCAGAGCTAAAGTTTTACCAAGTACTGAAGGGAAGAAAAAAAGGCAGCACAGTAATTACTGTACTGCCTTTTATAAGTTTTTAGACTTCATCAATAGTTTTGATTCCACTCTAAGTTCTAGAAGAAAAAAGGAACCTCTCTTGAGTAATGTTTCACAGAAGATCTTATGCCTAAGGGAAGAAAGGTGCTTCAAATTATGACACTGGAAAACATTATTAAATAATACTAAAAAAATCTCTCTTTTATATTGTCAACCTTTTCTTCCTATAGAATTTCTCAAACTCTAAGCTAAAACTAGCCTTGGGAGAAATATGTGAAGATTTTTTTTCTGTTTATTCTTTTTAGGGTAGATATCTACCTAGATTTCTTTACACATAGCTGCAAGGTTTGTACGGAGGAAGATATAAGAATTATTCTATTTTAGTTACATTGTGGTCCTGTACTAAGCAATTTAAAAGAGAAAATAACATTGTTAAAGGTAGGTGAATAAAGCAAGAAAATATGAACTATCTGCAGCCCTTCTTTCTTTCCTATTCTCCTGCTGAAATGAAAAGCAAGAGAGTATGAAAAACAGCAAAGTTTTTTGTTTTATTATTATTATTATTATTATTGTTATTTCCCAAGGGCAAAAGCCTGCAAGTAGAAAATCTGTTTGTGAGGAAAAGAAATAAAACATTAGGTGGGTGGTATTTATTATGAAAGTAGTAAAATTGTAGCATCAGCTTTTTCCAACCTTGAGTATCTATAATGAGGCAGTTAAGCTACCAGGTAAATCTATCAGTAGGACACAAAGGCATTAACAAGTGCGTACGCTGGGTACATCCTTATCTCTGTGAAAGGAAAATTTGGGCATGCAAGCTGAAAGGAAACAGAACTGGGATGCCAGAAGTCCTTCCAGAATCACTGATGGGTGCCAGAGCTGTGGGGAAAGCCATGGCATGCTGCTCACGAGAACAGCAAACATCATTTGGGATTTGCAAGGATAGGATGGTGAATAAAAAGGATGGTCTAGGTCATTTCTCACATTAGCAAATTCTGTATGTTTTTATCCAGCATAAACCATCACCCTGGGCTCTGTTTCTACAGTAGAAAAGATGAATTTGATTCAGGAGCCACTTCATGAAATTCTTCAGCCACTTTCATGTCTCAGGTCAAACTATAACAATTATGGTCTCAAAATTATGAGTTTATAGCCTCAATTATGATATTACAGCCTCATTATGTTCTCAAAATTATCCAAGCTTCTTAGAGTCAGCACAGAGGTTAGCAAGGCTTGAAAATAAATGGTTACAAAGACAGAAACTGTTCTGTTAAGACAGGTGGTGTTTCCTCCCTTTGGGTGAGGAGAGAAATTGGATGCTGGAAAGCACTCTTGGCAACCTGTACCAAGTATTCTTATTCTTGAACTGAGCCCTTTTGGACTGAGAAATCTTTCACTGATGGAAAGGGGTGAAAACCTGTGGAAGACTTTTATCTGTAAGAGCCACTATTTAAATGGAGTGATGCTTTGCTAGGAAAATAGCGAGTATTATTGAAAATATTTCCTTGTGTATATTTTTATGTATATATATTTATACACATGCATATATATACAACATAATTTTATTTAATATAATTTCCCTGAGCTCCTTTACTTCTTATCTGTGTGGGTCAAAAAAATTGGTCTCAGTTCCCTCTTTCTTCCTGTGCCAGTTTGCAAGAAAAAATAATGTCATGGAGATACTGTGGAGATAGTGGTAGTAGAGCAGTCTTTTCTGCTTTACGGAGAAACCATGATGATGATGGCACACAAACAATCCTTGATAAAACAAAAATGTCCATGACACTTTCTCTGTTATACTAAGTTCTTTTTCTTCCAAAAAAATATCCATTGCAAAACCTCTCAAAGTATGAACAAGGAGAAAAACATGAGAAGAAACAGACACTAATCTGAGTTCTGTCATGACTTCATTGTCATAGTGTTAGAGCGATTAAAAAAAGCACTGTCTATAGTACTAAATAATACATTAATGTGTTTAGCTATTTTCAAAAATTGGCAGTGATTTCAAGCATCAGAGCTCAGTTGTAGAAGGGGGGTCTGACTGTCAAAAGGTGAGTGTTCTGTAATATTGAAATAAATGCCATTGAAGGTGTTGCAAAGCTAGAAGAACTGAATTAGGAGGGTTTTCCCAAAAGCACTAGTGTTTTGATAGACATCAGCCTTGACCCGGTCCCAGAGCCTCCTGAAGCATGCCAGCCCTTCACACCCTGAGTAAGATGCTGCTGTCTGGAGCAAGGATCCTTAGTGACTCGGTTACTGTCTGCAAGGATCCCATCAAAAGATCAATGCCATACAAACAAATAAGGAAATAAACACACACACCTCCACCCCCTCCTATTATCTCTCTATCAAGAAAAGAGATTGAATCACAAGATAGCTTAGTAAGTGTTACATTAAGTTTTAGATCACTTCCCTGACTGACATGACGGTCAATAAAATATCAAAAAATATTGTAGCTTCTGCAGTTTGTCTGGCATTGCTTTTGGCCTGATAAACTTGATGTGTTTTTATTCATTACTCTGTCAGTCAGTCCTTGAAAACTGAGAGATTTCTAACTTCTCCCTTGAAATGTGTCATGATGGATAGAAGATGACTGTAGGCATTCAAATGAAAAATATGGAGGTGGAATCTTTCTCTTTGCCAGTGACCCTAACCAAAGAGAAATGTGCTGGTTCAGAAGCAGGACTTTTGGCACAAAGTCTGATAAGGATGCTCATCATTTCCAAAGAACCATGGCATGGTTTGAGCTGAGAGGTCAAGAGTATTGCAAAGTTTGTTTAACCATTTAACAGAATTCTGGTTTTATCACATGAATATCCCCCAGAAAAATTACTCCCTGTAAGATAACCGATCCAAATGAAGCAACTGGAAGTCAGACAGGACACATTTATATCTTTCTGTTTAAACACACCAGGAAATTCTGCTGCTCTGTAACTCACACTTGGAATTGTTGGAACAGTCTGGGGTACCTTATTTGCCTGACACAACTGACATTTTCTCAAATTATTTCAGTGCACGATGCAGGAGTTAGTATACACAAAGGACCACACACAATAGGCACTTTGAATGAAATTACTCTCTTTCAGAGGACAACAAAGTTTAGTACTATGGGTATTCATATTTCAGAGTAGAATGGCCTGGGAATAGTGATGGATGTATCTGACCATTTATTAATATGGTTGTGGTCTTAGCTACTTACTGATCCAGTTTTACCTGGTAGTCTCAAAGGAGAAGTGCTGTAATTTTACTAAGGTTAGAAAGATACAATTCCTATAAGCAGGAAATACTACTAAAAGAAAAATCTGTGGTTTTGTTCCATTACAGGTTGCTCCTGTATAGACATTTGGACACATCCTTTAGACTGATTGCCCAGGAGATCACCCCTCCAGGGTCTCAGGTAAGGACTGATGCTCATTTAAAGTTTCTTCACCCCGTCCTCGTTGTGAAGTGGTGTATTATCTTTAGGATTCTGCCCATATTCTTTGGTATGCCCCTAAAACAAACTTATCATCTTTATGTAGGTTTTCTTATCATCTTTATGTAGGTTCCAGAACTGTGATTATTATTAAAATAAAAAAATCCCCAAAGCCTTCAGAAACTTGTTCAAAAGAGGACACTGTTTACATAAATGCACTATAAATAGGAAAAATCAAAAGGAGTTGACAAAAATTTCTCACAGTAATATCATTAATCCTTCTTAAAAAATGAATAGATACCAGAAATATCCAAAGATATATCAAATGTAGTACGACTTTTTTTTTACCCTAAAGACCTCTCTTGATTCATATTCACTACAATCATATAGATTAGGGCCCTTATGAATCTTTTCTTTGCAAAACCCAAAAGATTTACTCATTTCATGCTGCACACTCAGAATTTACTAGTTTTCATCACCTAAGTAGAATTTTTGTCTTATTGGATTTTTCAGGATGAGTAGACCTTCTTTATTTTAGATACTTATCAAGATGAATCCCTCAAAGTATCAAAATGTTGGATACTTGTCTTAACTTACATATACCTAACCATTATTTTAATCATTACATACAGCTTATTACCTATTCTCTCTTCTTTACCACCTGATGACCTCATATGATTTCTAGGACAAAGCCACATTTGACATCTCTTACATGCATTTTTAAGGAACTGAAGTTTTAATTCAGGTATCTGTGCTAGAAAGGCTTGTGTGGCAGTTTCCACAGTAGGACTAATACAGCAGAAGTACATGATAAATATAGTTTAGCACATTGCTTCAACATTTATTTGTTGATGTTCCTGAATATATATGTAATATACACAGAGGTGCAAAGATATATGCCACACTGCCATGAAATGAATCAGAGCATTTAATGGCACATAAATATAGAAAGCCATACTGTAGCTCATGGTTCATGTAATCAGGGTCATCTAGGCTCTCAAAATTGAAGATTAAGTTTTTAAAACTACCATAAATGAGTCAGAAACCTTCAATTAGATGCACTAACTTCTTCAATAACATTCAAATGAAAAGTAAGTCTCATTTAATAGTGAAATAGGGGGAGGACTGTGACTGGTGTAATATAGTATAATAGTGAAATATAGGAAAGATAATGACTAGTGCAGCCATTAGCTGAGCACATTGAATAGCTGAGAGAGAAGGCAGTGGCAATAAGGAACAGTATCTCACCTTCCTGCAGGGCCTTCCATCATATGATCTCAAAGAATCTCACCGAATAATAGCAGTGATTCACATCACTTCTGGGAGGGAGGCTGCCATCACAGCAGCACCTGATTATCCTGCTCAGCATTTAGAGCTCTAAAGCCTGGGACACTGAACTACCCATTCCCTGAATATTCCTAATGCTCCCTCTGGCCACAGGCCACAATCCATTTTGTTCCTCTCAGGATATATTTTGTTGCTTTTCTCCAAGCTTTTTTTTTTTTTTTTTTTTTTTTTTTTTTTTGAGGAAGAGCACTGAAACTCACTCTGCACCCTTCAAATCATGAGCTGAAATAACAAAATTCAGCTTATTCCACCTCATAAACTTGAGGTGGAATAAGGAGAATCACTAAGGAAAAATAAAGTGAAAAATAAAGTGGCTTTGACTTGACCATGCAACCCAAAAAATGGACTTTGCTACTGAGTTTTTTTCAAATCTCTATTGTAAAATTCTGATCTATGACTCAAATTTTAGGACTATACAGGAAATGATACTGAGTATTAAAAAATGTACTTCACAACTATAAAGTGACCCCAAACTCAGGGTCTTGTGTGAAAATACAACCTCAGAGTAAGCTGCTCAATGCAAGATTGCATTAAAATTGTATACTGCAACACTTTTTCTTCCTAATTGGTATGAATATCATCTGGCTCAGAAAGAGTAATTTAAATGATATCTCATCCTGAAGGAATCTGGAACTGGCCAGCATCCCCTCGACGGACTGCACATTTCCTCCAGCACTAAAATGCATGCTGACATGTACTTTCAGAAAAAAATTACCTGAGCTGGGAGTTACTCAAACTCAGTGATCATTCTTATGCATATTGCTTTAATTTAGACACATTCAAAAGGATAAAATACAGGCACTATGAGGCAAAGTTATAGCCAGGTCTCAAGATATACCATCTGGACACTAATCCAGTTTTTGCCCTGGAGTGTCAGATGCTATCATGATTGAGAGGAAAAAAAAAATCCTAAATGCCTACAGTAGATATTTACATAACTATCTTATTCCAATGAGAAAATATATTGGTGCATATTTAGAATCTTAATACATTTTCCTACTTGAAACTGTGCAGTTGGATTTCATACAGGCTGATTACAGGATAAAACATTTCCCCTAGAAACTTTAGCTTAATATTTTTATTTTTCTGGTGTTTCTGCACCCATATGTGTACTCTGCAACCACATAGCCATTTACCCATGCTAACACATCTTTGAAGATATAAATGTCAGAGAGTGTTAACTGTTTGCTGGCAATGTATACTGCTTGACAATACCAAATCAATTCATGCTCGTTGTCCTTTGGCAAATGAGATGCAATTTTTATCCTAAATCAATGATGAATTAATTGACAAGATGGTAGACAAAGGTTGCATCTAATACATCACTGGACGTATGTCTGTAGAGGGCCTGCAGCTTTAACAAAGTCGCTAGTGTTGCAGTTTCCCAGACCAAGTTCTGACCAGGGTGTGGTCAAACATGTCTTGAGGTCCAGCTCACGGTGTGATTTAAGTGGGAAAGGATAATGAGGGCCAGGAGGAGGCCACATGGATTTTGAGTGAAAAAAAAAATTGGAATCTAGTCTGAATGCCTTGATATGTGCCTATGTTTTAAACACATAACATAAACTTATTAGAATCTGTTAAAATTGTATTATGTTTCTGCATCAGGGAGATGATGAAATTATTGTGAATAATATTTTTTTTGCATCTGCTTCCAAAAGTCTTTCACATTTTACCCGATTCCCAATTGACAAGTAAGTTTTCCATTAAGAATTTGTTTGTTTGTTTGTGGTTTTTTTGTTACCTGCCAATGTAGCAACATTCTGATATCCAAAACAGAAATAAGGCGCTGAAGAAATCAATACCTAGTATTTAATGCAAATCCTTTAAATTAGCCACCAAAAAATCAATTGAGTTAGGATGGGAGGGGAAGGGTTTTTCCTGTTATGGAAACCATACAGACATCATAATAAATCCTCCTGCCTTTCCTATACCTCCTAATTATTTTTTTTTCAAAGAAGTTTATTTGTTTTGCTTTGGGTGGGGAATTAATTGCTTGGTTTTGGGATTTTTTTTGTGTTTGCTTGGGTTTGTTTTGGTTTAGTTTGGGTTTTTTTGGTTGTGTTTTTTTTGTTTGTTTGGTTGGTTGGTTGGTTTGTTTTGTTTTAAACCAAGCATCTTTGGGCAATTAAACTAGCCTACATACCAGTTTTCTCTTTTTGTCTGTCATGAAAAAAAGATACTTCCCTTCCTCTTTTCCCAGAACTAAGATTTTGGTCCGTGTCAATTCATCCTCTCTCCTATGCAAAAATTGTGAGAAGAATCTATGTAATATTGACATAAACTGTAAGGCAATATAAAGTCAAATTGACACCTAGAATATATTTTAGGATCCTTAAAAAGCCAAGCCTTTTTTAAGTCAGAAATACTTAGTTGCACTTGAATAATGACAAAGAGAGTCTGAGAGGAGCAGCAACTTATCGAGTAAATGGAGGGGTCAAATTCCCTGTCAGCACTTGAAACAACTTGAAGAATTGGTTGAAGTTAAGGAAAATTCTCCAAATCATCTTGTCTGCTTCTGCACTCTTGTTACCCCCTACTTTAGAACAAAAGAGCTTTTTTTTCCATGCTGAATTAGTGTGAAACATAGATGATCAATATACAGGCTTTTAAAAAACATTAATTTACTGAAGACCTTTAAAATTGCGAAATTAAGGAAATTCAATGGATGATTTAATCTCTTCTGAGAAGGTTTTCCTCAATTTTAGACCAGGGCTGGAATGTAGGTTTTCTTTCTTTTTTCAAAACTGCCTTATTAAGCGACTTTTATTAGTCCTTTCTACTGTGTTTCCTCAATTTTCCTAATTACAATATAGAAAAAATTTGGAATGAGGTAGGAGTTCTATAAAGACTTTGTAGTGTTTTTGTTGATCTATGTTTGGAAGTGAGATCTGCCACCCTTCATTTACTGCTCTGCTCCATCTCCTGAGCTCCTACAAAGAGTTTGCCATGCCCTGAAAAACAGAAAATTCACTTCAGTGGAAAGCAAGCCACAAAACCATATACCTTTGAGAGGTGATCCCTTCTCTCAGATTGAGAGAAAATTTCCAGGCCTGTGTCCAATGACAAGGAAGAAAGAGACACATAAATATCTACACTTCCTTCTTATCAAGGTTTATAGAAGGATCTCCATGCTGTTTGCTCTCTCCTCTCTCACGTGTAGTCAGAGAGCACTGATTATTCTTAGCTCACTCTCAGAGCCCTCAGCAGCAGCCTAACAAAAGCATTTCACAAAAGGCAGCTGAAAAGGACTCACCACTCCTAATTCTTCTAAGGTTAGCAGATTCTATTCCCCCATTCCCAGTTCAACTGTCTGCTTCTGTGACATCTATTCATGCCATGTCCTCCAAGGCACTTCACAAGAAGGAGTCCTGGGGCTGAGGTAGTAACTGAGGTTTCTCAAGCTTCATATTCCACCATCCTCTCTCCACTTCTCGACACTGTCTGGGATATATACATAAAAATAACTAATTTTCCACTGACAGTGCCAATATGGCTTGGGAATCACAATCTGGCCATCAAACTCGTGGGACAAGTATATTAGCTCTCAGTGTCTAATAGTAGTTTTATTCAAGTCTGATGAGAAACAGCTGAAGGAGCTGAGGGGTCTCAGCCTGGAGAAAAGGAGGCTCAGGGGGGACCTTCTCGCTCAGCCCAGCTCCCTGACAGGAGTGGGGCAGGCTGGGGGGGTCAGGCTCTGCTCTCAGGGAACAGGGACAGGAGGAGGGAAATGGCCTCAAGTTGCACCAAGGGAAGTTTAGACTGGATATTAAGAAAAACTTTTCTACTGAGAGGGTTGTCAACCATTTTGAAGAGGGTACCCAGAGAAGCAGCAGAAACGCCATCCCTGGAAATGTTCAAAAAAACATGTGGTTGTGGTGCTTGAGGACATGGTGTAGTGGTGGACATGGCTGTGTTATGTTAATGGTTGGATTCAATTATCTTAGAGATATTTTCCAACCTAAATGGTTCTACAATTCTGTGAGTTCTTATAGAAAATGTGGCGTTGCCATGGAGGAAAAAAAAACCAAGAAGTTTCAGAAGATAGGAACCTCGCAGCACTATGTGAACAAAGCTGCAAGTAAATGGGGTATGGTGTTACTAACATTGCTCTGGTAAAAATTAAAAAAGCAAAGTTCACAGCAATAAAATATTTTGATATTGTGATCATGCTAAAGCAATACTATGAAGAAATAGATCAGGAAAGTTCTATATAAACTGACATGTTTTGAAAAACTCAAAGCTCTGTGCAGAAACAACCTCATTTGAGAGAACTAAAGGACAGACAACTAAAATTTAGCTGTTACCTTAAAATCCTGATATAGATGATATTACTATAATGCAGGTACCTCAAAGAGTGATCATTCTCATCTATCCTAAGCTCCCGTTTAAAAAAAAACATTATCTGAAGGTGCTTATAATTTTTAACTGAGCCTGGGTAAACAGAATAGAGTCTGGTTTCCAATAAGAGCATTTAGTTAAGCTGTAAAAAATCAATGTGACCATAATAGTTCCTTTAAGTTAGTTATATTAAAGCATCTTCTCACTTTTCCTCCCCCATCACATGTGAATATCTGCTGCAGACAGCTATAAAACATGACACAGGACCTGCAGAAACCCTGCTCTCCCCTGAAGCATCAGCTAGAGGCCAGGCAGGATGACAGTCATCCTCCCAAATTGCACCAGAAATCCTTGTGGGGCAACTGAACTGAGCTTCAAGTGTCACTGCTTGACAGATTCTGCATTACGGTGATTGTGTTTTCCAACACCAAGCACTGTAGTTTGCTGCTGGACAAAATGGCAAGTTTTTGCAGATGTTTTTAAAATGTGAATGTCCAAACTTGCAAGATGGCAGGAAGTTAAGGCCAGCCTTTGAAGCTTTACTTTTCTACTTAGATGAAGAGTCACTGCCCTGAGCAATTTGACAGAAAGAGGGAGGCAGATAAGCTGGACAAGTCTTCAGAGGTTAATGCTGTGCTCAGTTAAATTTACGTATGGAGCTTTGGTAGTTGTATTAGTGGACTGGATAGCCCTCTTAAGGCCAGAAACTCATAGAGCTGGTGATGTGGAATCTAAATAAAGCAGATAGAATTTCCTCTTTCAGTTGTCAGGAGCAAAAGATAGTTTAGTGTCACTTTAGTATTAACCTCCCAAAGAAGAATAGAGATGACTTCAGAGGTTATATTCCTGGATCAGCTACAGTTTTAGTTTCTGATTTAGCTTCTCTCTCCTTGCAATTTCCTGTGAAAAAAAATACTTAACTATTTCTCAGGTCTGTTTTGAAGCTAAAGTATTAGATATTTGTTAAGAGCTTTGAAGCATTTATGATCATAAACTGAAAATTGCATTCTCCTACCTTGCTGCTATTAAGGTTTATTATTTTCTTATAGCTCTACACCTTGTTTTCTTTTCAGAATATTGAATAGTCTCCTAATAAAAGCAATATAAATGAAAGACAGACTAGTGCCATGCTTTTTCAGTAACATTTACAAAGAAACTGTAATTCACGCTAGTTGAGGAAAAAACCCCTCATCATTCTTTGTCAAAGATAAAAGCTATATTTAAATCAAGGCCGTGTCTTTATATGATATTCAGGTATTTCTGCAACAGGTTGCCTAGAAAAACTGGGCATGGGTCACTGTGGGTGACCCATCCCTGGACATATTAAGGCCAGGTTGGATGGAGCTACAATCTGGTCTAGTGGAAGGTCTCCCTGACATGACAGGGGGTACGAACTTCATGATCTTTAAAGCCCCTTCCAACCTAAACCATTCTAAGATTATGTGATCTTCTTTTGTCCTTATGAAGAGATTGGGTTTTTACATACATTTTCCCTTTCACCTCCTCTCTTCCTTTCTGTCTCTCTCCACCTTTTCCTTCCTCTCCTCCCCCTCTCCCATACAGCCACCCAAATTCATTGTCTTGGGAAACAAATCCACCTATCAACTTAAAAATAAACATTCAAGTCCACCACATGATCCTCCTATGCATTCACCAAGGGACTTAGAAAGTGGCAAGAAAAAAATGGAGTTTTCATTTTAGGACTTGGAGGCCAGGGTAAATGATGGGTTTGACACCCAGCTAACTGTAATTATGTTGGTGTGCTGTACCAAAAGCACTTTGTCTTTTGCCATCTGCAGGGATCTGGAACCAGAGAAACCAACAGGTAGAAGAAAAACCTACAAAACAGGCTTTTACAGGGAAAAAATGCTCTTCTCTCTTGGCTACTCAATTTTCTACACAGCAAACATATTGGAAAGCTTCAGAGCTTCCTCTCCAAAAAGACTAAATCTTGGTATATTTCTTTGGGTTTTTGAGTCTAGGAACCCTTCCTTATTTAATAATACTCTTGATTCAATTACAGAGCTGATTTCCCTTATCATGGTACGAAGATATTTTTGAGCTGTGGGGGTGGAACATGTACAGAAAAGAGATTGGGTCTCTTAAGAGTCACTTATATGCATTAAAAAACATGCAGCAACACAAACCAATAATCTATTGTTGAACCAGCCTTCTTTTTGTGCAGCAGATGGCAAGTCCTTGTCATATTAGAGGAATCAAGGAGATCTGCAGCTTACTGAAGCTAAGTGCAGCTTCGTTGCATGAGGGCGTGTGCCTTGACTTGCCCTGTACTTCTGCTTCTGAAACTGTTGTCTAGAGTAATAAATTGAACATATCAAAGAATGTTTCCAGGCAATTCACTACACTAAATTTTTAGGACAGTCTCTAACACATTTTTAATCTGTGTCAACAGGCACTTTGCCAAACTATTTTTGGGCACAGAAAATCACCCACAGAAGACCAGAGCCACATCCAACAGGCAGTCTGACTGCCACTATCTGGTTGACCCTGTGAGAAATCACTGATGTAAGTGCAGGTCCTCCTATGTCAATGGGAATCATAACCAGAGACTGATCTGGGGTAGATGCAATTATTTGTATAGATGCAGTTTCATTGTCCAATTTGGAAATGGCTTTTTTGCCTAATCCATAATCCCGAGAATCATTTTTTTTCAAGTGAAGAAATCTGAGCCAGAAGGGGACTACTGAGTATCTCTGCCTTTTCTTTGCAAAGAATTGGGATGCTGGTCCTTGACCAGTGTAGATTAATGTGACAATGTGGTTAGGGGAAGTAGCACCAAATGAAAAACCAGTATTTCAAGAGCTTCTAAATTTTAAGGGTGGCACATGACTCCAAAAGGAAGAGAAGGCTCATCCAAAGTATTCCTTCTGAATGCTTGCTAACAACCCCTGGTGTGTCACGGGGCTAGCAGCAAGAAGTGGCCAGTTCCCTTTGACTAGCTGTAAAAGACACTGGACTTGAGAGAGATGGTGACATTTCTGCAGAGGCACTGCCAAAATATTGCCAGTTCAACCTAAGCAAGGCTGCCTGCTCTTGTGTGCTGTATGGCCTGAACCTGAACATGGTCAGAAACAACCTGTTGACCATGCCAACTTGCCCCATCCTCTTTCTTTTTTGAAACATAAGTCCATAGCTTCTTTCACCCCAGTTTCTGCAGTCTAGTGATCATCAATTCTTCAGCTTAGTTGTCTGCATTTACCACACTGCTTCTGTCTAAAGCAGTGGATTCACAAAGAATAGCTTCATTTCTAAAGTCTGAAAAGCTCAAGCACTTGGGTGAAACCAGGATGCCTTCGACATCATGCAGCAGTAATAAAATATAACTGCACTTTTTTATTGTCTCTCCCAAGAGGTTGTTGTAAGTAGCAGTCATGATAGCCCACGAGTAGGTCTAGATTAAACAAAAAAGGCAGAAAGCAAAAATAAAAAAAAAAAAAAAAAAGCCAAAACAAACAAACAAAAATAAACCTCACTAAAAACCAAAACCAAAACAACCTAATGAAAACCAACAGAGTAATTCCCTTTCTTCAAGGGCAGGAGATAAACTGATATACACTCGGCCCCTCACTTTCAGAGGGCAATAAACTCAAAGTTGGCAGCTACAAAAAACAAGCTTTCTTTATTTTCCAATTTTAGGGTTCTTGGGCCACAATAAACTGGCAGTTTCAAGTCTTCTATATGTTCTTTAGTAACAATAAAACATACCTCTAGCCTCCCATAAGGATAACACTGGGAGTTCCTAAGCTCTGTAGACAAGCCAGCATAAAAGATTGTCCTTACTGTAACAATTCTGAAGTAATAAAACCTACCTTTATCAAACTGTCTGTGACAACAGAGGACATATATCCCAGGCTGCCTTTTATGCAAATGATGTTCACTGTTCTGCTGAACAGATTCCATCTGACCTGGGGGCTGAAACCAGCACGGCTGGACAATTGTGGAAACTGGCCAGACCTCTGGGTTCCCTGACATTGCTCTTACAATGTCATATAGTGGTATGTTCTAGTCAGTAATCAAATATTCTTTAAATACTATAGATCATGAATACTTTCAATAATTAAAATGTATCAGACATAGAGTATTTTTTTCTTCTAGTTTCTATGAAATACATTTTATTTTGCTTTGAGATCAGTTTGTCTCAGCCTGTCAGCATGTTTACACTCCCACTTGGTGTTTAACATTCACATTTTATTAAGCAAAGAAATCTTGAAAATCCAATTTTCAAGACTGAGGTAAATAAACAAAAAGAATATCAAACAAAGCGTATTACTTGGAATCATTTGTCCACAGGGCTGGACAAAGAGGGCATTGGCATAGTTTAAATTGTGGTGCTTGGAGAAACCAAAGACTCCCAAGAAGAAAAAATTTGTGCTTCATTTCAGCAGTTTAGACTTGCATACAGGACACAAGAAACTGTGTTTCAGGATGGCAAATATTGGTAGTTAAAGTTATGTTACCTTTCACATCTGAATCATTGTTAACAACAGCAGCAATAAAACCATATAATGCCGCATCCAAAATGGGAGGCTTCTAATATTATGACCTGAACATTTACACAGACAAGTGTTTGAATTTTAATTGCACAGACAAGTGAATCAGATTTAGTATGTAATTGAATATATTGTCTATTAGTAACAGCACAGGTAAAACTTGGCCTTAATTTCATGCTATTATACCAGAGTAAATCTCACAGTCTTTACTTAATTCTAATTCATTTAATAATTTCCTAAAATAAATGATCCATGAAAGCTATTTCTATTTTTTCTGTTCATTTTATTTGTGGAGCTGTTTTTTTAAAAAAACCCTGAAATTAATAATCTGAAATTTTATTTACTTCAGTATTGTAACTATATTTTGCATGCCTTCGAGCTATGGTAAATCAGAAGATAAGCATTGAACTACAGAGGCTGAAGAACAAACCATGGACCAACAATATCCACATGAGCGCTATGTAAAATATCTTTCTACTGAGCCTCTTCCCTGAGAACCAGAGAATCTTTTTAGCAATTCCCTTGTTTTCACTCCCATATTAATTTTTACTGTTAATAGAAAGATGCATTTTCCCTGTTTGAAGTAATATTTTTATGGTTTTTCATTATTCTTATACGGAAAACAATCTTATGAAGAAGTTTCTGACATGGCAACATCCCAGTCTTTCAGAAGTAGGACACAGCACCTTTTCTGCCTTCAAAGGATCAGATTTTTTGTAGAGGCAAAGGCAATTGATTTTAGTTTCTGTACTGAGGAAAAAAAAATCATGCAGCAGAGAGTAACTGTGATGCTACTGGTAATATGTGTTGCCATATCCATTCAAACACTTAGAATCTGAAAAAATATTAACTTTGCATAGGATTAACTGATGGATATGAAACACTTTTTTCCTTCTACTTCTGGCAACATAATTGGGAACGAAAAAGCTGTACATCTATAGAAAATTAAGAAAATTTAGATTTTTTTTTTCAGAAAGATCAACATTATCCATGAAGTAATTTTTTTTTCTCTTTCTGTGATTCTTTGTCTAAATGAGCTGCCAACATCATGCCCTAACAATAGGCAGTAAATCTCAATCACATTTTTATGTTATGACTTCCAAAGGAGCATTTAAAGTGGTTAGATGTGACTGTTGTCAAGAAGACTTTGAGAAAATGAGACAATATGCATTGCAGAACTTAGTTCAGTTTTGCTTTTCACTGTCTTCCTCTGTTGAATGATGTGGAGCTAACAGAACAGCAGGATGGGATGCCATCCAGATGGACTAGGGTAACCTTGAAATATGGGTTCACAAGAACTTCATGAAGCTCAACAAGAACTCCTTGAAGCTCAACAAGTCCAGGCAAAGTGCTTGCAACTGGGTTGAAGCAATCCCGGATATCAAGACTAGGAGAACTCATGGAGAGCAGTCCTGCCAAGAGGACTTGGGGCTGAAAGCGGGGAGAGCTGGATGTGTCCTGGCCCTGAAATCCCCCATGTGCTGGGCTGATCCCCCAGCATAGGGAAGGGGGAATTCTGCCCTTCTCATGTGAAACCTCACCTGAGGTGATGTGTCCAGCTCTGTGGTCCTCAACACAAGAAATAAATGGACCCCTTAGAGTGGGTCCAGAAGAGGCCATGAAGATGCTCCAAGGGCTGGAGCACTTCTCCTTATGAAGACAGGCTCAGACAGCTGGGTGTGTTCAGCCTGGAGAATAGAGAGCTTGGGGTAGAATTTAGAGCCCCTTTCAGTGGCGGAAGAGAGCTTATAAAAAGGATGGACAGGAACATTTTATACAGGAAGATGGTGACAGGACAAGGGGTAGTGGTTTTTACTGGAAAGGGCAGGTTGAAATTAGCACTGAGATCCTTTACTCAGAGGGTGACGAAACAATGGACAAGGTTTCCCAAAGAGGTCAAGAATTCCCCAGCCCTGAAAGTGTTCAAGGCCCAGCTGGATGGTGCTTGTAGCAATGTGATATTGTGAATGACATCCCTGTCCATGGCAGGGAAGTTGGAATGATATGATCTTTAAAGTCCTTTCCAACCCAAAACAGTCTAGCATTATCTGATTCTATGATTTATAGATGTAGGAACGGCAGAAAGGAAGGAATTCTGAAATACCCGATAGAGCTGCAGTAAATCTCCTTTCATGGTCAAATGGCACCTTACATTCTGTTACTACATTCAATCCTACATTCTGTTAATGATCAATGAATTGAATCATAGAACAACAGAATAATTTAGGGTGGAAAAGACCACTGGGGTTCATCTGATCCTACCCTCTGCTCAAAGCAATTATGCATGTTATCTATCTATCTATTCACATATACATAAAAATTTCTTTTCTTCTCTCTTTGTTCATTTTGTGTGCAAACAAGCACACACAAACACAGAGTTTCTAATATAAGACCAAGAAATTAAACAGACTCTCAGAAATGAAATAATAAATAAATAAATAGATAAAATGGAAATTTAATATCATGGCCTTTACCTTTATGGATTAAACATCCAGATTAAATGGCTTAATTAGATAGAGTAGTTGTTCTGTGTGCAAACTGGGAAATATAGAACGGTCTGCAGAGATCATCTTTAAGTAAATCTTTCTGTTCTATCCTTCTAAATGAATGTATCGTTTATATAAGTGGTTCAAAGAGAGAAATTTGTTACTTATTCATGTGGGAGATTTTTGACAATCCCTGCAGCAATAAGGTTTAGAACAACCAATAAGCTGCAAAGGCATGTAATGTAATTTAAGTACAGTAATTAATTAATAGAATAATTTATTTGGAAAAAACCCACACAAATTCACTACTTTAAATCTTGATGTAAGAACTTCTAGATGTTTTTCGAAAGAGATTCTGTCATTCTTGCAAAAGCTGTGGTCAGGATGCAACATTTACTAGATGATGCTCCCAGCCCCATGTTACTGTATCACTTGAGCTAGGTTACAGAAAGAGACCTTCCTGCTTTGAAATCTGTTTATCCTTGAATATTTTTCAACAGTGGAGGTCAGCAGCCACTCAGAACACAGAGTTTAATTGCAAATTTTAGATAAAGGCCTTCCCCCAATATGTCATGCTCTGGTGATCTAATGTAATAGATTCATGTCCAGTAATGAGGGTTTTTTTTCCCATGACAGTGAACTATGAAGTTATTCAACATACTTTTAAAAAATAGACCACCAGCCTTATAAATTAGGGTGGCAGATTTGTACCAAGCTTTATCTCCTATATCTAACGTCTAAGAATAGCAGCACTGAAATTGTGTTTCCAGCTCTTAAAGTAAAATTCTTCATTCTAAGAAAAGAAGAAATAAAAACCAAAAGCAAAAAGCAAAAACCCCTCGGAAATAGCTCAAACAACCCAAAAATAACTCCTACAAAAAGCAAAATGAAAGGGCCCATATGCTGCTGCCCTTAGTGATACTGAATAATCATTTATTTTGTTAATACTTTCTAATATATATCTATGCTTGGATCTGAATTTACATCCTGTCTGTGTCCAGTGTGCAGCTCACAGGGGGCAGGGGGAATATCCTCACAACAGTGCACTGCCTCTGTCCTAACAAGCAGTGTTGTTTATCACAGTTCAGCAGGGATTTTTCTGACAAAAGTTGATATTGCCCAGTGAAAGGATAATTTGGATTTTAGACTCACAGAGATCATGTTGCCTTACTTTGGACAGAGTAATTCAAGCCATGATCATCTGACAGTATTATATGGAAAAGTACTGCTGGATCAGGGTTAAAATCAGGGGTTTAACTGCCTATTTCAGTGATTCACTTCAAGTAACATACAATTTGCACCCAAATTGGATATACCATTGTGCAGAATAAACTGATTCTTTCTAGCTAACCTTACACTTATTCTCTGATTCCTTCTTCCTCAGGAAATTATGGATAAAGTTTTTTGTCTGTCTTTGGAAACAGATGAGATCAAACACAGAAGAGAAACAGAGGAAAGAAAGTTCAAGATAAGGGAAATAGTTAGATCCAAACCTATGGAAAGTAATTCTCTCAAGGTACATCCACTTCAGGCGTTATCTATCTCCATTTAGCAATGGAGAAGTTGTCAAACGGAAGAGTGTTAAAAAAAGTAATGATAATTCAATAGCCAGACAGGAAGAGCCATGAATGAATTCCCCCTTACCTGGAGAATTCATTTATTCCAGTAGAAAAATCTGCACATAGCTGTATTTTGCAGAAAATATATGCTGGTACAAATAACCGTGCAGCACCAAGTAATAGCACCTTAGACCGGCAGGAACTCACATGAGATTTCTGCACTGATAGGTGGAAATGCCACAGAGAAGTCATAATTAGAGCAATAGAAAGGAATACATTATAATTAACAAAATTATGTGTGGCCTTCAGAGCTCTGCCTGTGTTTCTGGAACATTGCATGGTTTTTAACTGACCACATAGTTCATTATCTACACACTCATGAAGGATTTTCATCCTCTTTGTATATAAATTAGTTTTCTTAATTTATGTCCACAAGGTCTTTAGACTTCCTCCTTAATTTATTCAGCAAATTTCACATCTTTTAGAGAAGAAATCTTAGTATTGAAATCTCAGGACCTGGGATTTGATTGATCCCAATGTAGAGCCAATATGTTACCACATTGCAGCAATGTCTGACAGGCACTAATTATGGACATTAAAAGGATAAGAGATCTCACAAAACAGCCACAGAACTCTGTGAAATCCCTAGAGGTCATGTCCAGAGAAGAAATGTAACACAGAAAAAGCCATTTTACTATTAAGAAAATAGTGATCTATTCCAGACTAGAAAAGACCAGATATGGTCGGATCCAAAGTGCACTAAATAGGATGGGAGTCAGATAATTATGAATTTATATTAACATAGAAAGGGCAGCAGAGGGGTTCAATTATTATGCTTAATTGTTTAGGGAATAACAAAAATTGCTGTACTGCATTTTATTGGGGATAGAATTAAATAAACATTAAGAAAAAATTATTCAGATGAGAATCAAGAGAGTAAGGAAAAGAGCATATCTGGTGAATTGCAAGACAGTGATTAGTAATTCATGTAGATTCTAGGGCCCATTAGCCTGAGTAACATGTTAGCTTTCCATTTCAGATGATTACATTTTGCTTAGTAAAAGTGTTAATATTTTTATCAATTAGTTATGACATTTCTTTTAGTCTGTCTCCTAAGATGAGTAGTTTCAATCATTCCTGTAACAGTGAATAAAAAGTAAGTAAAGAGAAGCACATGGTGTATAGAAATACATTAGAAAATGCTGCATCACCTCTACAGGAACTGACCATATTTACATTACTGAAATTTAGCATGAATATTGGGTTGCTTTTCTGTGTTTCTATATTCTGAAGAGAAAGCTGCATTTCAGTTACAAGTGAAATTATTATTATTAGTTAGGTGTAGTACTTATGTCACTTGTTCACCAGAGGTTTCAAAATAATAAGCTTTCAACTGTGAGTTAAGTAATATTTTAAGACACAGAAATTTTCAGTTTGAAAGATTCTGTAAATGATATTTAAGGATTTCAAAGCCAGCTTAAAGATGCACATGCAAGAAACCCATTCATCTATGGGTATCAGTGGTTTCAGATCTTCTGAGCAGCATTAAAATCTTGCTGTTTATTCAAAATGTGTTTTTAAATAAAACCACATCTCATAGACTGAAATGTACATTAATTAAATTACAGCCTTGTTTCTGCTCTATGTAACTTGTACTGATTTGTCTTCTCTTTTCTCATACCTGAAATAAGTAAGCTTTTGAATGCTGATGCTAGGGCTGAGCTGTCTGGCTTAGGAATGGTACAGATGAGGAGTGCTCATACACCCACCCTGCCACTGAGGTGTGTGAGCGGCATCTCCACCTCCAGAGGCAAAACACCTCTGGATTACAGCTAGACAAAATATAATATCATGGTGCAACATGGGTCTATCTTCAATAATAATTTCACCTGGATTTTTACCAACAAGGGACAAAAATCTCTCTGAGAGCCAACAGAATTCTTGCTCCAGTGCTTAGGTTTCTGAACTCATTAGTTCTTTGAAGTGATTGCTTCTGAAAGTTTTTTTTTTTAATTTTCTTTTTTGTTGTTTAAGTGCTTTATGAGTAATGTCACAGAATGTCTTAAAGAGCTGCAATATTTGTTCCTTAAAGTCTTCTATCTTATGTATTCAGAGAATGTTTTGAATACAATAAGAATTTAAATCATCTACAGTCAGTCTTCCTTATCTGGTGCTTGGATGTGATACGGAAATCATCCAAAGGAAGCATCAAGGAATATCCCTATAGGCTGACCAAAGCTAGCACATTCTTTTTGGAGAAATTTTACCTCCTCAACTAGTATATCCCTTGAAAATGAGCAGCACCATTCAATGACTGAAATGTAGCTCAAGCCAAAAATCCACGAGCAGAGCATCAGGTGACAATTGTATAAACCTATACTGCAGTAATCAGTAGATGTGTGAAAAACTCAAAAGGAATACACAAAAAGTGCTGTGCCAAAGGCTTTATGCAGTATCTAATAGGAAAACCATTCTGGTCAGTTATTGAATTTTATTACTATAAAAGGGCTTATTCACTGCATTGTGCTTTGACTCCTCAGAAAACATGTTTCTGTCAGGTTACTGAGCTGGCCACCATGCTGCTAAATCATTTAATGTGCTCAGTTTTACTCTTGAAGTAAGTGAGGTAAAGTTCAACAGGGCATGAAACAAACACAAGCAGCAGCACTTCAGCTTTAATAGTGTCTGACACCCAGCCCAGCTTGCCACCCGTTCTTCACAGCTGGAACACAGCTGGTCCAGAAGGAGAGGCAGCATGGGATATTCTTAGGCTGAGGCAACAGCAGCTCTCCCAAGAACCTGTCAAAGCAAGCACTGGGATTACTGTCGGACACGATCTCATTCAATATGGCACTGGGCAACTCTGAAAGATAAAAGCACACAGACTTAGCAGAACTCTTACACAGTTGTTGTCTAATGTTTAGGAAAAAGCTAGGATCAGCTTAGTAACACTCTGGCTGTACACATTACCAGCTCCCTAGGAGCTGAGAGTTTACTTTATGCTCTGATTTGATTCATATAAACTGCTTGAAGCCAATTAACACAATGTAATCACAGTAGTGGTGGTAGTGCTTTACCTCCAGCAATGTGTGCTGACAGCTCGCTAAAGGGTTACAGGAAAGAAGGAAACCTTGGTTTAAATTCAGGTCAACTTCTTACCAACTAGCGCCGTGGGCTTCAGTGGGGTGCAGTGCTGACATAAGCATTCACCTACTTTGATGTCCACTTTGCACAGATATTTACAGATAGAGGAGATGTTTAAAAAAAGGGGGAAAAAAAAAGGGGAAAAAAATCATAATTTTTTGGGATCTATGCACAGGGTAAAGCATTCATAGGGACTCAGGTTGTTTACCTGTCTATGTTTGGTGGAGTCAGTTTCCATCACAAGGGTCTGGGAAGCAACATCTTCAGCTGGATGGGGCAAAACTCCTCAGTTCATACACCCATTCCACAGCCCTACATGACTCCCCCTGGACACTGATAATGCTTCATTATACATTATCTTACATGAAATATAAAAAGTCTCCCAATTACCTTAGCCATGTACATACAGAACACTGCCTTATGTGGCCATTCCTGCACCTGCAGAAACAGCTTCTGCTGCTAACTTTAAAATGTCTTATCTAAGTACACTTCGGCCACTTCTGCATCAGGAAAAGATTTCATAGGCTTGTTCCTTCTTCTTTGGAGGACTGTGAGCTATTTCCTGGTTCCAGAGTCTGTAATATAATTTAACAACCATTGCACCATGCTAACTTGTATGGGAACACCTACAAAATCCAGTGACACCGAGACTGAAACACACGAACAAAATGCAGTGACTTAATCCCTCTGTCAGGTTGAACTATTCTTTGCTCCATCTGTCCTTTTTCCTTATCTTATTTTTACTGTTCTGTTGCATACCTCGCTCCTGCTGCTGCCCAAATCTTCCTCCACCTACATTTGAACCTCCAAGAAGACACTTCAAATATAGCTGTTATATATAAATTATAATCATGTTCCCGAGAGCTTCACTTCCTCTTTTAGCGGTCTGTTAGTTAAAGAAATGCAGTCCCTATAGTCTAGACAGACAATTAACCCTAGTAACCCCAGAATACATGGTTAGTATTCCCTTGCATGAACCAATAATAACTTAATTAAAAGTTCAGACCAGGAAGTGGCTGCCTATTGGTAACAATGTTAGTTCTTCTCCATGGTACTTCATAAAAAAGTCTCTCTCAAAACATTTTACAGAGTAAAAATATATCTATAAATCCCAGAGGAAAAGGGAAATTAATAGGTTAAAGTAATGATGAAAAGACATACTGAAATGAGGTTTGAAATAGATAAGAAAACTGATGTGGAGAGAAACGTGGGAAGGATATTTTCATATGACATAGACTGGAAAAAAAGTGCTTATGAAAATATTTTTTATTTCTTACTATTAGAGCCCAAACTTATGAAATTATTCAAATATATCTGCAAATATTTGGTTTAATTCCTAATCAATTAATTTGGTATTGTCTCCTTCAGGATGAATTTTCCTTAAATACAGATGCCCTCTACATGCTTTTGTCTAGAAATATTATGGAAAAATGCTTTAAATTAACTAATGAAAAATTAAACAAATGCTATAGATTTGTCCTGAAAGCCAAATATTCATATCTCACTTAAATTTGTCATTGTAAACTGAGTCCTTATTGCTCCTCCTATATTTGATATACTGAAACAGTAAGGCATACCTAGAAGCTTATTCAGGTCTTCATCAAGTTCATATCCAGGGCTGGTTTTGTGTGGCCAGATTTTGGTAGCAAGAGGGGTGCAGGGGTAGCTTCTATGAGAAGCTTCCAGAAGCTTTCTCTATTTCCAAGAGAGCCAGTGCCAGATGGATCCAAGATAAACCCAGCACCGGTCAAGCCCAAGCCAGTCAGTGATGGTGAGAACACCTCTGTGGTAACAGATTTAAGAAGGAAAATAAGTTATTGAAAAAAGGATGTAGCTGTGCTCAGAGAAAAGTGGGAGTGAGAACATGTGCAAGGAACAGCCCTGCAGACAGCAGGAGCTACTCCAGGCTCTGGAGCTGAGATTCCCCTGCAGCCCTGCTGCAGCCCACGGTAAAGCAGCTGTGTCCCTGCAGCCCAGAGAGGGCACAGGGGAGCAGAAATCCAACTCAGCCCATGGAAGAGACCCATGCCAGAGCAAGGTGATGCCCAAAAGAAGGCTCTGAAAAAAGGGAAGTGGGAGCTGGGTCCTCACAGGAACCTGCAGACCCACAGAGATAGGGGCCCAGGCTGGAGAAGGTTTGCTGGAAGGGATTGTGAGCCCAAGGGGGACACTGGAGCAGGTGTTCCTGAAGGATTGACCCTGTGGGGAAGAGTCTCACATTGAAGCAGTTAATGAAGAGCTGCAGATTGTGGGGAGAACACTGGCTGAAGTCTGTAGAGGATTGTTTGCTGTGGGAGGGACCCCGTCCTGGAGCAGCAGGATCTCCTTCCTTGAGCAGTTGCAGGAACGATGTGTGATGAGCTGGCCATAATCCCCATTTCCATCACCCTGCACTGATGGGGGGGGAAGACCTTTTGTTACACTTTCTCTCCCCTATCCACTTGTAGAGGGGGGTAAGAGAGTGGCTTTGGTGAGCATCTGGCTTCCAGCCAGGGTAAACCCACCACAATCCTTTAAAAGTGATAAAAATCCTTAACTATATAGAGAAGCTAAAAGTTTGCTATATAGATACTTGAAGGTATGTAGGTGGGTCCGCAAAAAAATGTTCAAATGTTTTCCCCAACAAATAAACTTCATGCATTACATGACTTAAATAACCTCCACAGCTTAGACATTACACATCCTGGAAACGACCACTGAAAACTGAATCACATCTTCAAAATGTTGTGCAAATTTTCTGCAGAAAATATGGAGAACAAAAGGGATCTCCACATCCATGGTTAGCCAACATCTCTGGTGCTCATTGGAGATATCAGACATGTCAGTATTTTGTGCTGAATAGTACACTAGCTAAAATCATTAATATAATGCTTGTTAATATACCTTTAAAAGTATTTTTGATTTACTGAGTGTAAATTGAACTGTATATTCCATGAATACACCTAAGATGTCTAACTATTCATTTGCAGATACCCTGACAGCAGAAAAGGAAATTAAACACATAGAACACATCAAGAGAAGGATGATGAGATGTGATACAAACCCTGAGCCTTAGAAACCATCCTTTTCTTTCTTCATTCAAGTCTGCCCAAATTCTGCACAATGCATGAGAAGGTGAAGAGTTGTGAATATAAGCCTAAAGCACCAAACTTTGTGCTAATTAGCCTCATGCAAGATTTGAAAATAATGCACTTTGTCAAGCTCATTCAGAAATGTGAGTACCCTTTACTTTCAGACATAAACCAGCAAGTTATTTAGTGAAAACCTAACCAGCAATGGGGCACAATACTTCAATTTCTGATCTTTCAATAAAACATTGCCTGTTTTACACTTGTAAAAAGCACTTAGGACACACTGATGTGTATCTGCATAAAAAGGTGCAGAATACCTAATCCATGTTACAGATTTGCATTTATCTAATTTTCTATGGATACTATTACCAGCTAGTACCATCAAAAAGTACAAGCCAAGCACTGACTAGCTGTGATTTTGACTTATAAGTCTGTTTTTTTAACATAAAAGGCCCCTTTTTTCCCTAAAATATTTAAGTGTCAGTCTGGTAGAGGTCCAGACTCTTCTCTGTAAAAGGCTGAAAAATTGCTATCTGAGGCTATCTATTCTTCTCAGAATTTGATTTCAGGAATTTCATGGTACAGAGAGCATGATTAAGATTCATCTGCTGCAATTTGATATGAGGTAGTAAATGTTACTATAATTCACTATGACTTGGTTTTCAGGCTTAGGGTGAAAACATCCTAAGATCTACATCCTTAGCATTAAACATGCAAATGATTTAAGATCATTACAAGATAGAAAAATGCATGGGAATAGCTGGGACCAAGCAACTTTTTGGAAGACAGAAACGTTTCATGTTCTGTTGTCATTTAAGAATTTTTCCCATGACAAGATGATTCAGCCAGTGCAGGTCAGCACTTGCCTAGGACAGCTTCAAGGAAAGCTCCAAATGCCTCCCAGAAAAGGGGATTACTGATTCATTGTGATTTTTTTTCAATTCATTATTATCTTGTTGCAGACACTTAGAACCAGATCAGAAATATTTACCTTAAAAATCCATCCTAGAAACCTGCACTTGACAGTAGTCAGGTACAAACATTTAGGAAAAGATAGTAAAAACGAGGCAACCTTTGTCTCCTTGCAGCTTCCAGAAATCTGCTCTGTAATGAATTCTTTACCCTGGAGTTTTACACATGAGTTTGAGTTTGTTTGGTTTTGTCTTTTTTTTTTTTTTTTAATAGAACATTTCTCTATTAATTTTTGTAATGTGGTAGAAGCTCTGCACTCTCCCAAACAAACAGAATAAAAATAAAATTTTCATTTTGTCTCAATATGCTAAGCAACAGCTCGAATTCCAAAAACACACTACAATCAAAAAGAACTGGAAGAAGGGATGAGGGTTTTTGCAGGAAAGTGCTTTCAGGAATGGCAAAAGATGCAGATCTGTAGCTGTCATATGTGTTTTATCTCCCTTTTTTTTTATAGGATCTGGCATTGTTCATCACTATACCAGTTACTTAACAGACATATTCCTGACATATTCCCCTTACACAACAAGGAAAATATTATGCACCATGTAGAACATAATTGAGCATCTGATTTTGGACAACAAAAAAAAAAAAAAAAAGTGGGAGCAACAGAAACATAATAAGAATTCCTAGATCCCATTATTATTTTTGTTGCTTTATGCTGATAGAAATATATTTTTGATAAAAGTTTTATTTAATTAATTTGTATTTTCCTGAGGTTGAAAATATATAAACCAAAAATATTTTTAGGTTGATTTACTTTTCACAGTAGAAATCTTGCTTATGCGTGGAATTATGCTATCTTACAGCTATAATAGAGTTTAAGAACAGTAGAAGAGATCAGACACTTGTACAAGCATCTGGGAGAGCCTAAGTGAGAAAGAAGTGTTACTTCAAAGGAGAAAACCTGGCTGATGTTACAGCTAAAAAGTAGAAGGAAAAATGTAAATCATATTGTCTCACTAAGCTAACAATCATAGCAAACAGTCTCTCCTACTCTTTTTGCTTTATTTGGGACTTTTTTGTTTGTTTTTAAGAGGGTTTTTTAGGGAGGGGTGGGGGTTTTTTTGTTTTTGTTTTGGTAGAAGGTTCACTGTTACCTCCTGGAATATTCAACTGTGGTGGTTAAGACTCATTAAAAAACCCAAAACAACAAACCCAACATTTTGTGGTTCTTATGTATGTATCTAAATATAATTTGGACATCTAAGCTGCTACAGCAGTCAGAGACCTGCTGCAATATAATTCCTGCTAATGCTAGACCCATGGACAGAAATATATCTCTGCTTTAAGGTGGTTTCAACTCCTTTCCTGGGCTCTAATGCATGAAGTAACTTGATCTCCACCAACTCCAGTGGGACCTTAGAATCTAACTGAATCCAGACACTAATTAAAGTGTCTTAATCTGCAGCTGAATCCCACTGTTGGAGCTCAATTTAAGGTTTGTAAAGACTTCTAAGATCATTGTTTTAAACTGAAAGAGGGTAGGTTTAGATTGGCTATTAAGAAGAAAATTTTGGCTGTGAGGGTGGTGAGGGCCTGGTACAGGTTGTCAAGAAAAGCTGTGCCTGCCTCATCCCTGGGAGTGTCCAAGGCCAGGATGGACAGGGCTTGGAACAACCTGGAATAGTGGAAGGTGTCCCAGGCCTCGGCAGAGGGATATAACTGGATGAGCTATAAGGGCTCTTCCAATTATATATGATTGGATTCTATGATTCTATGATCATCAAGTCCAACCATCAACACAGCATCCTCACTAAATAACAAGTCCTTTGAAATACCTTAGCTTTTCCTCCTGACCAGCTGAGGTTCTGAAGAGGAATAACTCCTATACCAAATCTGCAAGTCTCCTTGAGGATATTTCAAACACCCTGTGTATCTCAAAAAACCGCTGGGAGTTTAGCCAGCTGTTCTGAGCACTAAATAGCTTTATATCAACATGGAGAGCATCCTGGAGAAGATCACACATTGGAAGCCAGGATGTCATAGAAAATCAGAGCAGTGAGAAGTGCAGGAGCTATAATGCCAGAACAGTCTCATCTCAGAAGAATTATCCATGTCATCACATTCTGATATTATCATGTTTCTCCTCATACCTTTATCATTAAAAGAAAACAGAAAATGGTGTTGAAAAAGCCTAAGAGCAGGTGATAAAGTACATGCAGCTAACTTGGAAGAGTGTCCACGTAGATCTTCCAAAGACTGGAACATGAAAATGTCCTATAATTTACATGATAACTCCATTTGTGTTATTTCTAGGGTGTCAGGCCAGGTTGTAAATAAGATAAACAAACAAAATATTTCCAGGATTTGCCAAAAAAACTCCTCCTACCATACCTAATTTTATGGTTTCTATTCCATTGCTTTCTTCTGCACCCCTTACCAGGGATTATTCTACCTAATAAATTCAAAGTAGTCATAGCAATGTTTGCAATTTAGAAGTTTAACAGATTTGAGTCACAGCTGTACTATTCTGGCAAGCCAGATCGGCTCCAGGTAACAAGATTTATTTTCCTTGTGTGTTGCCAAGTCAACCTGAAGACAATGTTAATAGAAAAAGCCACAGACTGATAAGCTGACATGTCTCTAATTCTTCAGGACAAATCTGTGGATAGTGAATTGAAATGCTACTCTGCAGCTCCTCAGGGGCAGAGGCATTAAAGTTAAGTGTTACAGATGTGAAAGAATGACAGCAAGCATGTTTGGTTTTCAAAAGACCTCATGGCTATGGTGGTAGGAATGCAGAAGACACCACCAGATTTTTTTTCTTGGCTAAAGGATACTTTAAGGACACACTGCAACCACCTCAATGTAGTGTAAATTCATCTGTCAAGTTGCAATTTGTGGTGGTTAAGAATGGCACAATTCACAGGTAGAAGAGATACTTTAAAAGGAAAATCTATTTTCTCTATTTCTGCTAACATAGGCTTTGCAATGTGCAGAGCAGCAGGGATGAAAGAAAATGGAAAGATAGTTCTCTATTTCAGGATAGTAGTTTAAGTCTTCAGCTGTTCCATCTGGAGATCAATTGCTTGCCTAATGTTCCAATATTCACCAATTTGAATGTAAAGTCTGCTTTTGCCCACAGTGCTAACACTTACCCTATTGAACTGGAACAGGGAAGTGCCAAGGTCCAGAACAGAGACATCTCAGTAGGTAAATGGTTAAAAAGCCCTTGGGGCAACCCACACTCTGTTACGCAAATTGTGGATACAGTTTGTAATTTAGGACAAGCCAGTGTCTGTTTTTGACAACCGTTTTTGAAACTACAAGAGGAAATGTTTTTAAGCTGAAAGAGGGCAGATTTAGATTGGCTATTATGAAGAAATTCTTCCCTTGCGTAGGTTACACAAGGAAGATGTGGCTACGCCATCCCTAGAAGGTTCAAGAGCAGGTTGAACAGGGCTCTCAGCAGTCTAGTGGAAGATGTCCCTACTCATGGCAGGGGGTTTCAAGTAGAGGGTCTTCAAGGACTCTTCCAAACCAAATTGTTCTGTGATTCTCTGATTTTAGACTTGTTTGAAAAGTAATGGAGATTATAGGACGGAAGCAGATGGTCAGTCCAGACACAGAAAGCATCAAAAAGGGCCATCATTCTTTCTCCAGATTGCTAATCTAAAAAGAGTTTTCAGATGAAAGTTCCAGAAATAGCTGCAGAAGAAGCCTATATTCAGTCTTTTTCGCAAGAGTGATGGAAAATGAAGAAAAATTAGGCTTTGTTTCTTTTTCCATGGAGATGAACCAGAATCTGCTACGCTTACCCCTTTGGTTTTGTCTTCTGCTTCAGGTGAGCACTTGGTGGCTCAAATGCAGTATATCTATAAAGAATGTTAAAATTCAGCACAAGAAGTATAGACCTTTTTTACAATAGATTGAACGTGATGAAGAAATGTGAGATATTACTACTAGAATTGCATGATTAATTCATATGAATATGGCAGCTGCTAAAGATACTTTTTCTACTGTAACTCATGGGAGACTATCAAGTTAAATTGTCCTCTATTTTTTTTTCCTTTTCTTTTTCCCCTGCTCTCAGTCTGAAATACTGATGCACTATAAGCAAAGGATAATGAAGAAGTTCTGCCTTATTTCTGTTGAATCATGCTAAGGCATCCTAGCAAAGGTCAAGGTCCCTTGTGTTCCATGCTGTATAAACACATTGTAAGGAACAGATACAGCTATGAAAAATTTGCAGTGATAGAATGCCTGTATGAAAAAAAGAAATACATGCTAATATCTTATTTCCAGTATAAGCTTTAAGGGGGATAATATATCACAGGAATCAGCTTACAGGATGAATACTGGTCACCTTTGAAGAGCCATCTCCCGAGAGCACAGGTGTCAGGCAATGGCAAGTGGGGCAGAAGACTGACTTGGCTGAGCAGCGATCTTCTTTTAGAACTCAGGCACCAAAGAAAAATGTGGCAAGAACACAAAATGTGCCACTGGAGGCAAGAACAGGTGATGCAGCAGGACTACACAGCTGCTGTTCACCACAGAGGGGAGAACATTTGTGAGCTCAAAACTCTTGCAGAGTTTCAGCTGGCCATTGCTGGGAAGGACAAAAAGGGCTTTTAGGAACAAGTCAACAGCAAAAGGAGGATCAGAGAGAACACTGGTCTGTTACTTGATGAGGTCACGTACTTCTCACAAGGGACACAGACAAAGCACAACCGTTTAATACCTCCTTTTCCCTTTGTCTTAAACACTGATGATGGGTCCAGGGAACCCTGGATCCTTGTCTTGGAATACTGGGACCGCAGGGACGATAAATTCCCAGCCAAGCTTGAGACTTGCTCCTCCACCTCAATGCACACAAGTCTGTGAGGCCCATGGAGCTCATCCCAGGACACTCAAAAAGCTGGCCAATGTTATTGCGCTGCTTTCTGGGGCAGTGTTCACAATACCAAGCCTGTCAGAATTGAAGGAGCATCTGGATAATGCTCTTATGAACAGGGTTTAGTGAAACCATCCTCTTATGAGTAAGCAGTTTAACTCAGTGACCTTTATGGGTCCCTTCCAACTTGAGATATTCTGTGATTCTATGATTGTAACGTAAGTAGCCTCAAGCTATGCCAATTCAATTGATCTGTTTTTACATATAATCACTGGCAGCTTTGATGGGTCAGCACAGCAAAAAGAATCCAGCAGTCTGCTGGGCCTGCTTTTTTTTTTTTTTGTTTTTTTTTTCAGGTTCATTTCAACTAGAAAAATCTGAAGCATGGAGGTAGACTCAAATACATACCTCATTTTCTTTTTACTACCTAAGCACAATAATGTCTCAGCTTGGGGAGAGCTGAGGGGATAGTAATGCCCCTTGCTCCCTGGCCAGTACACAGATGACGTGTGTGGTGGGTGACTCCACCACTTCCCCAGCCAGCCTGTTCCAATGCTTGACAACCCTTTCCCTGAAGAAAATTTCCCTAAAATTCAACCTATACCTTCCCTAGTGACACTTGAGGCAATTTCCGCTCATCCTGTTATTTGCTACCTGGGAGAAAGGGCTGAGTCTCACCTCTACTACCCTGTATTGCCTTTTCCAGGCTGAGCTCACCCATCCTCCTCAGACTGGTGCTCCAGATTCTTTCCCGGATCAGGTTCCGGCAACTGCTCCCGCCCTGCCTCCAGCCCCTCCTGCTGCTGCCCACATCTGGTTCCCTGCTCGTATCATGGAGCTTTGGACCCTTCTACAGTTGCTGGGGGCTCCATGCCCTGATCTGGGTGGAGGGACAGCAGTTCCAGATGGACCCTCCAGCTCCACTGCCTCCACCGCACCCCGAGAGAAGGCATCACGCCATTCCCGGGCCTGAGGGAGCCGGGCGGGCACTGAGCATGGTGCCGGCTCTGTTATGCAGATCTCTGGCCTCACTCCCTCTACAAGGGGCTGAACATACGTTTGGAAGCTGCCTTGCAGCCCTCAAAGAGGAGGCCTGCCTGGTGGGCCAATATCAGCTGGTGTGGCTGTGGGTTCCCTGGCTGCCGTGTGCCTCACATGGGCTGTGCACAGGCAGCCTTTGTCACTCCTACGCCACTTTTACCTGGGACCCTGATCCCAACAGCACGAGGCTCCCTGTCAGGGTTCCATGCCCACAGCTGAAGTTATTACCCAAGATAAGAAAGTAGTGGAATGTTCAGGGTGGGAGGGGACCTTCAGGTTCCTCTAGCTCTAGCCCCACATGCCTAAGGCAGGGATGCCTTCCATCAGCCCAGTTTGCTGCAAGCCCCATCCTGCCTGGTGTCATGGTTTGAAAGCAAAACAAGTGAGAGGCTCCACGTCAGAAATACAATTTAATAAGAAAAAAGGGAAAAAAGTAAAATCAAATGAAATAAATGCAATAATACAAAAGACCACTGACAGGGTCAGAATACAACCTGAGCAGGATGGTGGAAGCAGTCCAGGTGAGGTGGTCTTCCTAAAGCAGTGATCCTGTGGAAAGGTCTGGTAGCTCTGGTCCTCTGGGAATCCAGTGGGTAAGGCCTGCTTGTACTGTCCCAAATCCCAGATTATATCCAAGTGAGAATGCTTGGCTCCTCTCCCTGGAAGGAGCATCTCACAATGGGATGATGAGCTGTGAAATGGGTCCTTTATGGGCCATTAAACAGAGATAACTCCTGGAGGGAGTTACCTGTGAGCCATGCAGCAAGGCATTGATGGGCCATTAGCAGAAGACACCCCAAAGGCAGGGGCCTGGGAAAACACTGCCCCACCTGGTTTCAACAGTTCATGAAGATGGTGATAGAATAAATACTTTGTGTTCGTCCTACACTACAACCCAGGACACCTGGCCTTTAACATTCCCTGGATGAGGCAGCCACAGCTGCTCTGGGCAATCTGTGCTAGGGCTTCAGGACCCTCATAGTAAAAAGTTCTTTTCTTAGATGCAATCTAAATGTCTTCTAATGAAAAACTGTTCCTCTTGTGCTTTCATGTTCTGCTCATGTTAAAAGTTGCTGTCCCAGGTGGTTTTTACGCTCCTGTTCAATTGCTGGAAGGCCACAATGAGAAGCTTCCTTCTCCAGGCTGAGCAGACCCTGCTCTCTCAGCATATGTATGTAGCATTCCCAGGCCTCTCATCATCTCCATGGCCTTTTCTGGGCTTGCTCCAACAGCTCCCCATCTTTCCCGTGCTGAGGAGCCCAGGCCTGGACACAGTGCTCTGGTGGGGCCTCCTGAGGGCAGAATTAGAGGAGCAGAATTGCTCTCCCTCAACCTGCTGTCTGTGTTTCTTCAGAAGCAGCCCAGAATTTACTTGGCTTTCTGGGTTCTGAGTGCCCACTGCTGCCTCATGTCCAGCCTTTCATCCCCCAGAAGCAGCAAGTCCTTTTCAGCACTACACACACAGAGGAGTCACAAATGCCCCGAGAACACCCCACAAGCACAGGGCACAGCTCCAAGAGAATTGATCCCACCTCACTGCAGGGGATCTCATGGGGCAAAGCATCCCTGGGACAAATAACCCAATTTTGTATTTGACAAGGGTTTGTGGGAGCTTTGTCCCACTTTGTGAAGGGAGGCTTTGGGGGCCTATTCCAGAGCAGCGGGTCTGCATTTGTGGGCATTGGGTCCCTAAGCGTTGTGGGGAGCAGACGCAGAGGAAACATTACTTTCCCGTTTATTGTGGAATTTTATTCTCATCTTTATCAATGTTAGCAGATGGTTCAAACTTTTTGGGACAACTGATACCATAGCAGTTTTGAACCTTCATGGATTAAGCTCAGCAATTTGATTAATGAGATTTTTCATTGCTTTCATCTTGATTTCTGGCTTTTTTGGTCTCTGCAGTGCCTGCTTGCAATTTTGTTTTGCATGGGACTTTTTAGGGGTGGGCACAAGATGTGTCACTTGGCATCGAAATTGGGAAGTGTCAGACAGTATTGGTTTTCTTCATCCAAAACCTGTTGTAACTGATTAACTAAGGATGAGAGTTCAATTTATGGGAAGCAACTCATACTACATTCATCTCAGTTGTGTGGCACAGCCTGTTCTGGTGCCATAGTTAGGCAAAATATTCAAAATTCAACAAGCATTAGAAAACAAACAAACAAACAAATGCCAAATCCCTGCCTCCACATCCAGGAATAAACCTTTCCTTGGATAGAGTATACAGGAGTCCCTCCTTCCTTTCTTGTCACAGCTTCTCAACACTGTATCATCGGCCTCCAAGCAAAGAACAGTTGCAGCCTTCCTGCTCTGCACTGGCACCTGAGCCACAGAGGGCTTGGGGGCACCCCCTATCTTGACATGGTTGGTGCAGCAGCTTGGGCTAGCTGAACGGACTCTTCAAAAGCTGCAGCTGTGTCAGTGGACACCCAGTGTGGGACCCCATTTTCCCCTTTCTTAGGAGCCTGCAAGGGCTGTTTCATGGAATCTTGCCTTTTGGCTCTAATCAGACCTGGTACATCAGTGCTCCCTGAGCGCGCATGCTGTTTTTTGTAGAGCAGTGCTGCCAGGGACAAAGAGGAAAACTCTTAGCACCCAGAGGGACCCTCTTCAGGAGTGCAGACCCCTCTTACAGATTTCCTTTCCGAGGTCTTTGGTTTGGTGAGTTGTGTAGGGAAGTTGCCCCAGGGGTGTGGGTACTTGGTCCCCCAGAGGGTGGTGGAGGGGATACCTACATTGCACTGAGCCATGGGAGTTGGCTGTACTTAGTACCTCAACACCCTGGACAGTCCTTGGGCCATTTTCTTAACTTTTTCCTTTTAACTGTAAAAAGGGGCAGAGGCATTTTTTGTACTGCAGTGTGACAGAAATGGGTGTTAAGCTGTCTACTCAGCAGAAGGAGGTTTATCTCCAAGTCATGGGCTCCCTGGTAGGTGGGCGGGATGAAGTATTCAAAGGGGAAGTTAAAAAAATTTGTTTGCTGGTTGTTTTTCCACTTCCCAGATTTGTCCCCTGAGATTGTTAAAACCGTAGATTTCTGGAGCAAAGTTGGCTTCAAATTAAAAAATTTAACTCAGAATGGTGACTTCTCAGGGGATCAATTTTTCCATTTGTTTGTAATAATTTGGGGAGCAATTAAGGAACAAAATACCAAAAATAATCAAGGGAAAGTAGACAACCAACTGGCTCAGTCCTCCCCAGTTCTTCCTAAGTCTTCTCTTCCCTCAACCCCTTGTCTTAATACCATGTCCCCTACACTAGGTGGGTTAGGGGGAGCAAACCACAATGCGCAGAAAGTAGACTGTCTCCCTGGCTCCCCAAAACTCCCCCAGTACCCTTGGCCTAAATAGCAAGCCGGCAGCTGTTAAGGACCCTTCCCCAAACCCTCAGTCCTGTCCCCCTGCCCCAGTTCAAAGTCCCCCAGTTCTTCCCCAAGTCCGTTTGTTCCTGGTGCCTTACTCCCAAAATGGCCCCCAAGATTCAGAAAATGGCAATTGGAGCTCCTTCCCCCCATAATCCTTTTCTCCTTGTCCCCACCCCCTCTCTCCCAGCCGCTTCCTACAACCCTTTCTGACTCCCTGACCCCTCCCTCTCCTACCCTCTGGGCTCCACCTTTTCCTTTACATCGTCCTCATGGGCCCTCCCCATAGCCCCTCTCACTGTTATATCTCCTCAGACTCCTCCCACTCCTGACAACTCCTCCCAGGTTCCCATGCTCTGCTCCACCCAGATTCCCACACCTTGCTTAAGCTTGCCACTTCTGGCCTCCAGTTCCCATGCTCTTCTATCCAGTTTCCGCTGTCCGGAGGCCAGATGTGACAGGTCTGGGAGCTGGAAACTGGAACTGGAAGCTCACCCATTTGCCACACTGGTTGCTTTTAACCATAAGGAGGAGAATCTTGCATGGTAACCTTTCTTCTCTCAGAATAAGAAGGAGCTCTGCAGGACTCAGAAGGAGTTTGGGCGTAAAAATGAATATCCTAAGGGCTTGTTGAAAGCCACTTTTACCTCATCTATTGACCCCTAATGATCTCAAGGAATTGCTTCTATGCCTCCTCACACTGGGCAAATATGGCGTGTGAGGCGGCATGGAAGAGATTACTTAGGGGTCTCCTTCCTGAGCTCCTGCAGAGCCCCAAGTGCACCATTGACGCCAGCAATGATAACATTACATTTAACACATATGCAGCGAAGGGGATTGGGCAAAGGCGCAGAAGCAGACCAGAGATATCCCATACCCAGTGTTAGAAAGGGTAGAAGTGGCAGCAGAAAAGACATTTTATATCATACCCACTGAAGATCCTGGGCAAAGTTATATTAACATTAAACAGGCCCCTGAGGAGCCATTTTACATTTTGTAGACAGCTTGCAGGAAATTGTTGACCAATAGATAGAGCATCCAGCCCTGCAGGAAAAGAGGATGCTGGAGGTGGCACGCAGAAATGCTAATGAAGTCTGCAGATACATAGTTAGGACTGTCCCTGTCACTGGAACCACCATCCACCCTAAATACAATCATTGAAGCCGGTATGAAAAAGGCCTATGTTGAACCCAAAGCCGCACCAACCCAAGGATCAGGATTTAAACTATGAACAAGCAGCAATAGCCGTTACTTTGCCAAGACCACCCAAATCACCGTGGCTGAGCTGGGTCAAATGTCTTAAATATGGGAGGGAATGCCACTGAAGGGGGAGCGCAGATCTGCCCTGCCTGTAGAAAGAAATGGGGCAGGTTGCGGCATGAGGGTGGTGCTAATAGAGAACAATGAACTGAATGGGAATCCACAAAAGCCCTTCAAGTGCATTACAACTAAAAACTGAAATGAGCCTTTCAGGCTTGAATTTCCCACCATGAGAAACTGTTTTTTGTGATGCATGTGAGATCACACACCGACCTTCCAGGCTTCATAGCCAAAGGAAACCTCAAGGCCAATGCCCTAGATGCTCCAGTCCAGCTGTTTGGCCAGCCTAACATCTTCCAGCAGGCCAAGCTCAGCCATCAGCATTTCCACCAAAATATTCCATGTCTAGTCTGCCAATATTACCTGAGGCAGGACCAGCCAAGGCAACTGTTCCACATGCCCAAAATGCCAAGAGACCAACATGCCATCTCTGGGATTGGGATAAATCCCAGGGGGCTTGGGGTTGTGAGGTGTGGCAAACGGACATTACTCATATTCCCCAGTTTGGGAGGCTAAAATATGTCTATGTTTTGATTGACACCTTCTCTGGTGCTGTTTATGCCTCAGCCCATGCAGTCGAGAAGACTACAGATGCACGCAAACACCTGTTGCAAGCCTTCTTCATGTTGGGGGTAAAAACTGATAATGGGTCAGCGTATACCTCCAAAGCATTTGGCAATTTCCTGCAGATGTGGGGAATCAAACATTGACAAGGGATCCCCCTACTCCCTCACCAGCCAGGCAGTACTAGAATGAGCCCATCATACCCTCAAGCAGGTCCTGGAGCACCAGCAGGAGGATTCACAGCTCTCCTCCCTACATATGTGGCTGAACAAGTGAACAAGACAGTCTTCACTATCAGATTTCTACATTGCTCCTTTGAAAACAAGAAGCCACTGGTAGTCTGTCTTCAATCAGAACATCAGGTTGGATGGAGCTAGCCAAGAAACCACCAGTCCTGGTAAGGGGACCTTGAAAATAAGAAAGTAGAGGGCCCATTTGACCTGATTACCTGAGGGCATGGATATGCCTGCATATCTACCCCTCCGGTCCTAAGTGGATCTCTAAAAGATCTCTAAAGGATCTCTAAGATCTCTAAAAGGTAAAGCCTTATGTACATTTTAGAATCATGAACAATACCCCCTGTGTGCCACCAGCTGTGTTAAGCAACCCCAAAGAAGTGACAGTTGCATCAAACTGACACAGATGTAAAGAAAAGAAAGAGCAGGTTCTCCCTTGAACAGAACCCTGTCATCTCCCAGTTGTTTCTCCTCTTTCCAGAACTTCGTTTGTTCCCTTAATTGTGTGTGTTTCCCTTTTTCCAGCATTGAAGGCCACCATCCCTGACTGAATGATGGAGATATTTCACTTTCTGCTCCTCCTCTTCCTCAGCCAGTCTATGGAGGCATGGGTTGTTTCTCAACTACAAAAGAACATGTGGGTCACCCTTGCTCGTGTGCTGTGGCAAGACCACCTTTGCCTATCTTCAGCTGCTGTTGATGACTCTCTGAACGCTTGCCTTGTGGGGATCCCATTTGCGCCTGCAGAATTCCCTAAAAATCAAATAAGTTTCCAAACAGAGGTAAATAAAAAAAAAGGCTTCCCACCACACTATCACCCAATCCCACGTACTGTATAAAACCCCACTCCCAGTCACTAACCCTTTGGCTCTGTGGTGGGAGTGGGTTGAAATGTTACCTCAGGCAGAAAAGGAGCCACAGGCATTTGAAATTATAAGGTCATCCTGTGCCTCCTTTTTTTGTTCATTTTGATTTTAAGCCCCACCAGTACTACCATTATGTGAGTTGGTTTGAACATGTCAAACAGAAAGAGAAGGAATTTACAGCAGCTAACTGGTGTTGGTCCATGGTTAAAGTCACCATGTCCTCCACAGGTGATGAGTCCCGTTCCCCTTTGAAACTGGACAAAGGAGTGCTTTTGATTTGTGGAGATCAAGCATGGGCTGGCATCCTCTCTCACCTTGTGGGAGGTCCATGCACCCTAGGACGGTTGTCCCTGGCTTTGCCCAACATGACCTTAAATTCGGATTTGGATAGGCCAAAGATTCTACAACTAAGAAGTAACAGTAGTAGTAGTAGTAGCAGCAGTAATAATAATAGCAACAACAACAACAACAACACCACAACCCAAATTACATTGCATATATTTCTCTGATTTTCAAATTAGGGAAATGGAAATCACAGTGTACCTATCAGCCCATTAACTGTTGGGAATCACAGGACATTTGGCAGGGTCTTGAATAGATACACATTGGTACAGCATCAGGATGTCCTATATTCAATATTGTAAGACAACTTTTATTTCAAGACATACCTATATGCGCACAGTGAAAAACTGAGTACTACTGTTCTGTTTTCTTCTTTGTTTCTTAGTTTGTGTCTACAACTAGCAGGAAGGGTAAAAACCTGTTGTGGGCAGCTACTGCCTTAATTTAAACATAATAATTAAATTATGTGGTCATCATCTGAGGCTATGACTCAGTTTCCAGTGCTGCAGTAACGTTCATAATTTCCTGTACTTTTTTATTAATTGCACTTGCCAGCTTTTATCAAGAGAGCATTCACTTCTACTTTATACCCCGAAGAAAAGGAAGAATTTCAGTGAGTTAGGACAAGTTTTTCATTCAGTGTGTATGTGTAGGAGAAAGACCAGAGTTTGGACTTCTCTGAAATGTTGTCATAATTACAATCTACTGTACTTTTAGACTGTCAAGATTAAAAATCATTTGTACTCTGTATCTCCACAGCACAGATAGTAAAACATCTCTCTAAGGCAAAAACTCTGTAAATAGCTGACTTGACTGATCTGTGTTCATTCTTCTGCATGCTTTACAGCTGAATTGTGTGCTAGCTAATTTACAGCCAAGAGTGCTTAATTCTATGCAAGAAGTGCAGACCACCACTGTGAGAAAGAGCTAAAAAAATCATGAACATAGTGTAAACATTATTAACAGTTCACATTCACTTCTTACATTCATGTGCAAGTCAAATTGTGCACACAAGCACAAAACCCAGCTGTGGGCTATACAGAATGAAAAGGCATGTCAATTCCTTGCCAGAGTGTGCTTGTAGATTGGATTTTACAACTTTCAGCCCTTCTCTGGCTGTTTCAACCCCTTTCAATACTGATAGATGTTATTAATAGATGTTATTATGAGCCACACTTTGTGACTGAACACAGATTGGTTCTGTTTATATTGATCAAAATCATAAAGAGTTTATCTGGGTCTGATCATTTTCTGTGTGCACATTAATATCTTCATCAATCAAAATATTAAAATATTTTAAATTAAATTAATTACAAACTTAATTTTTAAATTAATTTTTTAAAATTTTCGGTTTGCAGTCAACAGAAAAATAAAACAGCTGAACAGCAGAAAACAGAAAGGATTCAGCATTCCTGCAGATTAAGAAAAAAAAAAGTTATGATTTTTGA
>VWZU01005875.1:0-16090 GCA_013397095.1 Sterrhoptilus dennistouni
GTTCTCCCCTAATTCAACCTCAACCAGGACAGACTCAGATCAGTCAGGAAAGCTTTTCAAAACATGCACCCTACTTGATAAACATCCTTATATTCTCTGTTTACTAGAGATAGCTTTATGAACCAAGATAATGAAGTACTCAGACAACCATAAATAGTCATTGAATGTGAGACATAGACAGTCTGCTTCAAAATGTGAGGAGTAATTCTGCAAATAATATCCTATAAAGTACAAAGAAGTCAAAATGCAGTGCAATTAGGATCAGCAACAAATTATTTGCAGTAAAACAAAAATTTGAAAAAAGTAAATATTTTTTTAGCTCTGCATTTCAGTTAACTTAAAGAAAAAAAATGACCATTTTAAGTTTATAGAAATCACTCTTAAGAACATTTTGAAAAGAAAATTGAGAAGTCTGATCTACAAATTGACCTGGCCAAGTATGTTTATTGCTTTCTAATGCATTTTGTGGCTTGTGCCTTTTGGAAAAACACACATGAATTTATAAAACTGTTTGGTTTCATGGTATTTTCAATTCTCAGTGAAAAAAAATTTACTTCATTCAGAATTACAGTATATATAACCAATAAAAAACCTGCTTCACCAGTTTCATTTCAAATCAGGTTTTCATGAGGTAGTCTTTAGAAGAACATATTTAGAGGATGTTCATTGAGGTCTCATTGATGTATCTGCTTTAAGTGATGTTTTTACCTTTTGGACAACTTTTCTCTAAGCCTCTTCTCTGGGTTATCATAAATATTCTTTCATAAAGCAAACACTATTCTTTGGTATATTCTATTATTTATATATGTAAAGGTTCCATCAGCAGTGTTATTTTAGCAGTCAAAAAAATGGATGAGAGATACTGCTTTGATATTACTCCCCTGTGGGATCTGGAGCAAATCAGTCTGCAATGCTGCTTTTCTGCTTACAGTGTTAAGTCTTTGAAAAGAAATTGTGTTTCACATTGTATTTGTATACTGCCTCTCAGCTGAGACCTCCAGATGCTGCCATAATACAAAGATTAAATCGCAGCACTATCTGTTAAATAATGAATGCTGCAAGCATGCTGATGAGGCAACCACTTGTGATGGGATATTAAATAACTTTCCCATGTCATGTGATTCATTACTGCCAGAGAAAACATGGAGAGCCTCCTGTCTAGCAAAGGGGTGCATGAGGGCTCTTGCAGGGTCTCTGCTGGGGTAGGGCACTCTTGCTGTGTTTGACAAGGTACTAAGCAAAGCAGTCCCAAAGATCATGGCACTGCTCAGCCAAGGGGGGAAACTCTTAGGATCCAACAGCCATCTGAGAAAGAGACAAGAGGACTTCGGGCTCCACCACTCTTCAGATGAAAAAATAGATGAGAAATATGGAGGGAGCAGTATCATGGGCTGCTTCTGTCTTAACAAATTAGTCTCAGGGAGCATTCCCAGGCACTGGAGAGCAGTCACCTGCACCTAGTGAACAGCCCTGGCTGTGCACCTGTCCAGGGCCAACCAGGATCCATTAGACCAGGAGCCATTCGTGGATCAGGAGCCATACCCAGTTAACCCTTTGCCTCCTGGGAAACACCCAGTTCTAGAGGATAAGGGAGATCCTTGTACAGACTTATGGCATCTCCTGCCAGCCATGCTCAAAGGCGGTGATTTGCCCTAGGCATGATAAATCTCCTCATACATCCACTAGCACTTGCAGAACCTCTGAGCTCAGTCCTGCATTTAGGACATTTTGAAGGTCAGACCATGTTTGACTGCAAGGAGATTTCCTTTTTATGTCTTTTTATGTTCATTGTGCTGCTGAGAGGATCACTTCTCCATTTCTCTCCAGTTTACCTTCACTGGCTGTCAGAGACATACCATGACCAGAAAGGAGCTATGTGCATCCTCAGGACAGGACCAGCCACCCTGTTAATCACTTGCTGTGGCACACAACAGTGAATGGAGCCGACCTTTGCTGTACAGTGCTCCTCTAACAGAGTCCTTGTGTGTGCTCTGACCGCTGTCATCCTCAGGCAGTTGCTTGGCAACACCAGCATCTTTGATATTCACTTTCCAGGCGTTAGGTAATAAACTCACCAATGAGGATACAGCTGCCTAATTTCCTCTGCTGTTTGCAGCAGAGGGTAAAGTGAATCTGTGGATTCTTAGAGATATGTCTAAACAACTGCCTGAAGACATTCTTTTGTTACAAATTTAATTCATCTGTTTCAACTGACAGGTCCTTTACCTCTTGTTGGCTGCCTCATGTTTGGGAATAAAGAGAGAGAGAGCACCTGAGGAGCTGCTGTTTCTCTCTGTACATCAGCATAACAAACAGTGCACTATCTGGGAATCAGCACCTGCATGCCTGGCTGTCCTGCAGGATGAAAAGCACAGCCATCACTGGCTGGACAGACAAGCAGTACAGACTGAACTGGGTGAGACATTAAGTAACCATCACATTCCCTGACAGGTATGATGATACTGGTGGAAGGTGAAACGTTGAGATTTGACAGATATCTCTGTCTAATGAGCAAAATGAGGGTTCAGGCTAGCATACCCTCCCTTCTTCCTTTCTCATGGAAAACAGCGTGTTTTTATAGGCAAAAGAGAATGGAGGAAATTAATGTAACCTATTATTAGCTCGTCAGAAATAACTCATCTAGCCTGAGTTACACTCTGGACTCCTTAATGAGTCAGTGGAAAAGAAGGATGGTGTCCCTTAGAGAGGAGGAGAGTGCCTATCCTTCCTGACCACAAAGAGAGTCTAAATGAGGACTTGAGGCTGGATGCCTAACCTTAAATAATTAATGTTAGTTGAGCTGAATTCCACTCAAATTTCTATAGATAACATACCACTGTTTGGCTGGGCCAAGCAAACATTTCCTGAGAAAATTCAGAGGAGAAAAAGACTAGTTATATATCTATAACATATCACAGCTTTCACACAGTCAGATGAGCAATCTGTTACCTTATTCTGATTTTATAACTCCACTATAAACATACATCTCCAGTTTTGGAGGGGGGATACATTTAAATGGGGTAAAATGGTGTTGTGGTTTGAAAGCAAAACGAATGAGAGGCTCCAAGTCAGAGATATAATTTAATAGGAAGAAAGGTAAAAAGGTAAAAATAAAATAAAATAAATGCAATAACACAAAGGATCACTGACAGAGTCAGAATACAACCTGAGCAGGATGGTGGAAGCAGTACAGGTGAGGTGCTCTTCCTGAAGCAGTGATCCTGTAGAAAGGTCTGGGAGCTCTGCTCCTCTGGGAATCCAGTGGGTAAGTGCCCTAGCACTGTCCCAAATCTCAGATTATATCCAGGTGAGAATGCTTGGCTCCTCCCCCTGGGCAGAGCATCTCACAATAGCATGAGGAGTGTGAAGTGGGTCCTTGATGGCCCATTAACAGAGATAACCCCTGGAGGGAGTTACCTGTGACTCATGGGCCAGGCGTTAATGGGCCATTAGCAGAAGACACCCCAAAGACCATTAGCAGAAGAGGCAGGGGGCTTGGGAAAACACTAGCCCACCTGGTTTCAACAGTTCATGAAAATGGTGATAGAATAAATACTTTGTGTACATCCTACACTGCAACCCAGGACAAATGGATCAATGCTAACTCCAGAGAAGAAATATCCTACTGGATCAAATGAAATATTTTCCCCTGTTTTCCCCTTCAGCAGAGGCCAAGAGCTGATGCCTAGGAAAAAAAGATGTAGCAGTAGGATATGGTTTTAATGCTTGGCAGCCAAATATTCAAAGACTTGCTTGGTCAGAAGCTATATTGATATGTTTTTGCTTAGGAATCCCATAGGGCATTTTCTTCCAGAGTAAATTTTCTTCATAAGAGTACCAAGTAGATTTTGTAAAAAAAAAAAATTAGAATTTCTCCATTTTTGAACACTAAATAGAGGAATGAGAGAACAAGTGGCAGTGGATTCTGATAGAAAAGTGGGGAGGTCCTACCAAGAATTGTGTCCAAACTAAAGGGTGCAGCTGAGTGCCACACTGCTGTGTGTCTTAGAGCAGCAGGGTTTTGTTTCATAGTCTGAGTTTGTAAAAGAAGCCTGTTCCTCCCTGTTATATAATTCTAAGAAAATATTTAAGGTTGCAGGTTGCTGTGTAAATGTCAGATATCACTTTTGGTAACATCAACATCTCATTGAGACAGCTGTTTGATATTCAAACTAATCACAAGGAAAACATACTGCCTGGGATTTCACTAAGTGTGCTTAGCAGGGATTCCCCATTGCATAAATGAGAGTTTGAACAGAGGCATGAAAAGCTGAGGTGATGAAAAGAAAGATATCACCTTCAAATACTGATGCTGGGGCACGTGTTGCTAGCACAGCATTTCTCTCTGACATTCAAGGAGCATATTTCAAGTCCTGAGAGGTGCTAAGCATGAAAGTTGCAGATACTTCTGACTGCAGAGTACTTCAGAGCTCTGAGATTGTTAATGCTCTCTCTTCTCACCCAGAGCAGAAAGAAAATCTGCCCCTCCCAACATGGTGTATATCCAGAGAGACTTGTAAAAGAAACAAGTTTCATAGATAACCCCAATAGTGAATGACTGAGCATCCTACCTTGTATCAAATGGAGGCAAATGTCAAGCCTGTGCAGCCTAGCAGAAATTAAGTGTCATTTAAGTCTCTTATATAAAGAAATTAGCAATACTGTCAGAAGCTACATCCTACCTTTCAAGTATTCTACACTTTTGGAAACCAAGAACCAGATTTTACAATGGATTTAACACCATAGTTTATAATTGCTTGCCAAGCACCCACAGTTGCACTCAAATTTGTCTCCCATAAAACCTATCTGGTGAGACTTTGGGCTCACATGGGTACAATGAGACTCACTGAGGCAGCAAGATACGATTTTTAATTTATCAAAATCAAATTCTGACAGAAAAAAACCCCAAACTTGTTTGACAAGACTTGAAGCAAGAAGAGCATAAATGAAAATTATTCTTTACAGATCAAAAAGAAGGCAGAAGGATGAGGAGAAGGAGACATTTTGGATGTTCTTCTTGGTGGAACAACATGACCATGAGGGGCAAAAGATTTGAGACCAGGCTGGAAATGAAGATAGCAACAGAGTCATTCAAGATCTCAGAGGCAGGAACAGAAATACTAAACTAGATGAAAGGTAATGACAGCAGAGAAATGGTATGTCTTAATTGATGAGGAAGAGACATCATTTTAATATTTGCAGTTTGAATGGAGGGTAGTGGCTAAATTTACTCATGGCAGAGTTTTTTCTATCGCTGTTTCTACAATTGCCACACTTTCCTTTCACTTCAAATTGACTCTGTACTGTTTTGTAATAACACTATGAATGACATTTTTTCCACAGTGAGATCAATAATAGACAATACTAAGTGACACAAGCCAAAACCATCCTTAGAAAGCCACAAACAAGTGAAAATCTAGTTTAATTTACATTATACTCTTTGATTACTTATCTATTCTGTCCTTTTATTGATAATAAGGAAACACACCATAACATAGCATGTGACAGAGGAATGAGAAACCCATATTGTAAAGCCAGTTTTTGAAGGCAGCATAGTCTCCTTTCTAGAGGTAGTACTGTGACTTTTAATCTTGGATTTGACATGTGACCAGAGCTGCAAAGACAATCCTATGAGTCCCCCTTTTATTGGTGCTGAACATGGCACAAATATGAGTAGCTCTCCAGTTTATACCATAGTAAGAAAAATGGACAAGTTCTCCATCTCTGCCACCTTCTCTCATGGGAAAGTGAGTCACTTTAAGGGCTGGAAAAGGCATTTGACTTTTAGAAGTTTCTGGGCATGTCTCCTTGAAGTCACAGTCTCCTGACATTCTCCTCTCAGCCAACTAAAACCGTACTGTCTAACACCACTACTTACACTTGTTGCAGTCCTTTCAACTTTTGATTTCGTACAAGGAGCCAAGTGTCACAGTTTGGTCGGAGTAGTAACTCTGTGGTCCCTCTGTAGTAACTCTGTAGTCCCTCCATCACCCTCGGATCTTCCTCAGTTAATAAACAGTTAATAAGTGGAGTGCATTGGTCTAACACTACAGGAGGACTGTTGGGTCAGCGTGTGGGCATTTACTGTGCTGCGCTTCCAGGGTCTTTTAATTTTGTTTCTTGTTTTGTTTTCATACTCTAGGAAGTGCCATCTTCCACTCCCACAGACTGTACCTCACTGTTTGGTATCATGAGCTGAAATTATGATTTCGAGGCTGGATATCACCAATGGTTTTATAATCATATTGGGATTCCTGTAGCCATCAGAATGGGACACAGACCTTATATGCTATCTCAAATATATCTAAGAAATGCACTTATCACACAGAAAATCATTAATACATGAATTCAAGCAGAGTGTGAAACATGGAACGATGATGATTAGATAATGACTTCATTATCTGTACAAATGCAATGTTACTACAGTAGTTCATCATAAAATAACAAATCTGTCATCTTCAGCTGAGATTTTCAAAACTGTCAGGGGACTGAGGTACATAGTCACCATTAATGTTAATGTGTCTATGTCCCCTCCATCATTTAAAAAAGTTCAACTTATTTTTTGAGAGAAAATAATACACTAACTACAAGATAATTTCAAGTCTGAAGGTCACAGAAATCACAAGGGATTTGTGGTGGCCTTTACCACAGTAAAATATCAATCACAGGAGCTTTCATGGGAAACTTATTCCACCTAATATGAAAAATTAAATCAGTAGCTTCAAAATTCCTTGTATTAAGAACTGTGGGAAAAAATAACTTATTAACAGTTTCACTGCAGATTTTTAATTTATTTTTCTAAGATTTTTTTAACAGAGAAACCTCTTTTTGCATTATGTCTTAGCATGGAAATCTCAGAATGAAATAGTACTATTATTGATGTGGGCTAAGAAGATGTAAGAACTGAAATATCTTTTTTTCTGGAAAATTTTTACATTAATTAGCTAACATTGATATAAAAGTCAACTTTTCTGAATTAAGATGTCACCTACTTCCAGTACAATTAAATAATAGAGACTTTTGATATAAAAATTAATCTAAACATGCAGCAAAAATTAATAAATGTAACTTTTTAAAAACCAAATTAAAAAAAATAAGATAGAAACAAAAAAAAAGTTTCCTCAAGGGATTTTTTTGCCCAAATGAAATTATTTAATTAAAAAAAAAAGGAGGCCTGGAATAAATATTTCTTTTCAGACAAAACATTTCCTGAGGTGGACTTGGAACTGGGGATATGACTTAATATTAAAATAAAACATAACATTAAAACATGCCATAAATGTATATTAAAATATGAGTTAAAATTAAAATATTACATAAATGAAAGTGAACCATTAACTTATTTTGTACATTTATATATCATATACATTCACACATGCATTGCTTAAAAAGAAGTTAAATACAATCTATCACTCAGAAATCAAGGGGGAACTGGTTTGGATATAATGTGATAACCTGCTGGAATGGCTGCTGTGTATTCAGCTCTCCTGTCCTCTATCAAAGACTTGCAAAGAGAGGTGCACTTTTGTGTCAGTCACTACCAAAGAAATTTCTCCATAGTCTTATGATGGGAAATTCTTTTACTGCAGACATTTTACAGGTGAGCATATCCATCGAGTAATGGGAAACACAAAAACTACAAGGAAAGAAAACCAGATGGGTTTTCCAGGTATGCTGAGGTAGTATTTTTGAATGTCAATTTTTGCAAAGTCCCTGCATGTCTAGAAAGCCACATATAACTTCATGGCTTCTGCTTCTATTCCTTACCTAGTTAATTGAATGACCTGGTAAATTCAAGTAAATTAATTATCTGGTGAAGGATGGATCATTGACTATATTCCTGTGCCAGAAAAATGATATTGATAAGTCTGCAGTTGAAGATTAAGTTCACAGGTGCCAAAGTAAAAAAAACAAAAAAAACCCCCAAAAAACAAAACTAAAATAAAAAATAGTTTGTCAGCTTTGTAAGTTAATTTGGAGACCTAGAACACACTTGTATGCACGAACAGTAAAATGTTCCTTGAAGATAGTCTGCCTCACAGTTCATTTGCCTGGAAATCTCTTGGCAGCCATCTGGATCAGGTTTAAATAAAATGTAATACTAAGCCCCTAATCTGACAGTGATAAACTGGTGACAGTGATTATTCATGAGTTTATAGGGAGAGTAGACCTTGAGAGGCAGATGTGAGTCCTTTCTTTCAGACCCAATTTCAGTGCTTTTGAATACACTGGAACCACTTCAGAACATAAGGTTTGTTTTATTTATATTTTAAAAACCTGCTTTAATTAGCTTGACATCTAATTGTTTCCCAATTGTCAGAAGTTGCCCCAAAGAAAAAGAAACAAATTTATTTCACAAGGCTTGCTGCATATGCACTCTCACACACACACAAAAAAATAATTTTTAACTGGATGATCCAAAGTTAATGAAATGGCTTGGCCTTGTTTCAGAGAGCAACTGTTCTGAAGTAGGGAGATACTATTTTATTGTTTCATTGAAATAGAAAACTTTTGAGGGAGTGTTTCAAAACCACTTAACTTTGAACTTTGCTCTCATGAATTAATATTAAGAGATCAGCCAATGTAGAAAGGCCTTTAATCATCCTGGGCCTAATTCAATGTCTTTTTAAGTCAATGGACAGTTTTCCATTGACTTCACTGCACTTTGGATCAAACTTTAAATTTACTCAAGTTAAGTTGGGAATTTAGGGAAAGTATTTTATAGGAACATCTCTGCTTCAATTTCAGGAAAACTAAGGAATCTTCTGAAGTACAGTGTTGCATTGCTGTCTCTGCCTCTCTTCCTGTGCGTGGAGCTTAATAAGGAAATGAAGTATAAGAAGAAATATATCCAGAGGAAGGGTTTAATATCACCCTCAGCAAGTTTTCAGGTAACATCAAGTAGGGTGGGAGTGTTGATCTACTGAAGGATAGGAAGGTTCTAAAAGCTGTGCTACAGGCTGAGGGCAAAGTGGCTGGAAAGCTGCCCGGTGGAAAAGGACCTGGGAGTGCTGGTGACAGTGACTGAACATGAGCCAGCTGTGCCCAGGTGGCCAAGAAGGCCAATGACACCTGGCCTGTACCAGCAATAGTGTGGCAGCAGGACCAGGGCAGGGATTGCCCCCCTGTACTGGGCACTGGTGAGGTCATGCCTCAAATCCTGTGTTCATTTTTGGGCCCCTCATGACAAGAAAGACATTGAGATGCCGAGTGTGCCCAGAAAAGGGTCTGGAGCACAAGTCTTATGAGCAGCAGCTGAGGGAGCTGAGGATGTTTAGTCTGGAGAAAAGGAGGCTCATGGGGGACATTTACAGTCTCTACAAATCCCTGGAAGGTTGTAGGAAGGTGGGTGTGTTGGTCTCTTCTCCCAAGGAACAAAATACAGGACAAGAGGAAAGGGCCTCAGATTGTGCCAGAGAAAGTTTCAATAGGATGCTGGGAAAAATGTCTTCAACTGAAAAAGGGTGGTCAAGCACAGGAACAGGCTGCCCAGGCAAGTGGTGGATTCACCACTGCTGGAGGTATTTCAATGATGCATAGATGTGGCACACAGGGAACAAGGTTTAGTGGTGGATATAGCAGTGGTGGGTCAACAGTTGGATTTCCCAATCTTAAAGGTCCTTTCCAACATAAATGCTTCTATGATCCTTTTAGAAGCTCATGCTTGATGTAGTAACACACAGCTTTTCTGCCTGCTCCCAATGGAGAGCTTGATTTGCTTCTGAAAACTGAGAGGCTTGGAAAAGCTCCAGCCCAAGAGTAGTTGTTGCATTTTGCAGACTCCCCTGCTTAACCCCATTGCATTCTAATGCACTAATTTTATTCCCTATGGCACAACCTACCCAAAAAACAGGCCCTTCACGGATAGTTCAAGTGCCAGCAGTTCATGGGAGCAATTTGGAATAAACTAGAAGCAATATTCGTATTGGTTAGAGGAATCTTCATAGGCAAAACCACCTTCTCAGAAGAGAAACCATGCACACCTAAATCTAAGTGTTTGCCCTGGTAATAATAATTTATTTGTTTATTTGTTTGTTTGTAGTACATCTAGGTATTCCAGCTAAGAGTGGAAACCTGCAGAAAGAAACTCATTGTCCCAAGATCTGGACCAAGAAATTCCAAGCCTAAACTGATGTTAAAAACTGTAAAGGTGAGGCACTCAGTTTATTGTCATCTAGCTGGGCTGGGACAGCCTCTGGGAGAAACAAAATGACTCATTTCCATCTGCTGCCCCACCCACAGTCCTACACTGCTTTTCATTTATGCTGACCTTTTCTTCACTCTCTAAAGCTTCCCTTCTCCCATCCTTCTCCTTTTCTTTGCACACAAGGGAAACAGGCAAGAACTGAGCTAAAAGTTCAGAGTCATTGAACACACATCCAAAGTTATTCTCTCAACTATTTGCAGATGTGAGGATAAGGGGTTACAGAGCCACAGAGACTTAATGCTCTCCTAGGATCCAGGAAAATATAGGAGCATAGCTGGATCCAGGCTGGGTATTTTCCTTGGTCAGAAGAAATAATTGTCACACCATGGGGCAAGAATTACCCATTGGAATTAACAAGAGAAAACAACCCTTTTGGCTTCCCTACCAAGTACACATATAATGGAGAGCTGCTCCTTCCTCTCTATCACCACAGGATGTGGCTTGAGATATTCAGTTTTAATCTTACTCTGATGCATGAGGTTGGTACAAATTCTGCCCTCAGCCCTCTCAAGTATTAACAACACTAATGAAATTACTCAGGGGCTGTCATTTTTCATCTTGATATTCTTATGTTGCTGATCTGCATTGCAGCACTTTTCTTTGCTCCCAAGGACTCAAACTATGCTTTGTAGTTCTAAGACTATTCAGGAATGACCTGAAGGCTTAGTCAAACCAGAATCAGCAGGGGACTGACCTCTAACACCCTGGGAAAAGGAGAAGTTGAAATTAATCTTCAAACCAAGTTTCCTTCTTTAACACAGAGAACCAGTAGGGAGATTATTTGTGGTTGTTAAGAGAGCTTAGTTAAGTCTTACCAAAGCTCTCTTCTGAGCACATCATCAGCATAGCTGGCCATGAACTTGGAAGTCAGTTCGAGAGAACTTCAGCTGGAACCAGTGCTCACAGAAAGCTGCTTTCAAGACCACTGACAGACACAGAAGACCACAGTAATCAATTCAAATAATATAAAATAAGACTGATAAAAATTGCTCAAGGGTGGGAAATGGTTATTCTAGGTGGGTCATGGAGACTTTGCTACTCCTACATGACATCTTCCAGTTTCATCTCCCATTTCCAAGACTGCAAGAATGATGATGGAGTTGTGCTCTTCCCATTTCTTGGACAAGGAAGCAGTAGTTGCTGTACCTGGTAAAAGAATGCAACTTTTGACTTCAATATAACTTCAACTGCATATCTTAATTCTCATATCTACTCCTTCTGATTTTGCAAGGATCTATGATACAAGCAGCCCTAGAAAATCTAGTAGCTGAGGCAGAATTTGCCCATTAGACCTCAGAATTTTTGTAGCACTTTTTTATATGCAGCACATCAATTGCAGAATAGAAAATAAATTAAGAATACGCTCCAGAATGGGATCACAGTGAGAATAGGCTACAGTGTGACGTAAAAAGGAAAAATAATAATATTATCAGAGATTAAGGGAAAAATGACTAGTAAATCCATGACAGGAGGTCGCATGCCTGAACACTGGAACTTTCCCAGATTTTTTTATGCATATAGGTAGAAAAACTCCACAAAGCAGAGAGAGAGAAACTTCTCAGTAAAAGAGTGTTTCTGCAGTACATTGCCAGAGTGCACACAGTCCTGCCATTGTTTAGCACATTGTGTACCCATTATGCCAGAGCAAATCTACCTGCCTAAGTGCTGTGAAGAAAATATTTCTCTCTCTTCCAGAAACACTCATCCACTATTTGGCACTAACGTACTCTGCTTTGATTTTATCACAAGTCCTCTACACAGGAGATTTTGGTTCTGCCCAGACACCTGCTATCAGCCCCCCTCACCATGTCATAAACACATCTCTGAAGCCTGAAATAGCTGTGGCAGTATCAGCTGTGTGGACATCCTGGAGTACTCATGGTCAAAAGACAGCAGAAATCATGTGATGGCCAAGTAGATCTGTCTGCAGGTAATTAAACAACTCTAAGATCTTCTTTTTAGATGGATCCAGAGTTAGAAACAAATGTTTTGGAACTGGTTTTATAGGATGGAAATTTGTAAGCCAATTTTGGCCCTGTTTTCAGCAAAGTACAAGGAGCATGGTGCCAGAAGGCAGCTGCCAATGCAGGAATAGCCAGCTCAGGTAGTTACTGGGAATGGGATAAAAGAATTCAAAAGGCTGGGGCAGATAAAGGTCAGTGTAGGTTTCATTGTGATGTTTGTTTCACTTCTTTAAAATGACAGATAACTACTAATCCTTGTTCTATAAAAATATATACATAGAATGGATTTGGTTGCAGGCTTTTGATTCTTTTGAACCAACCCCTAATGGCTGCAGTGATGGCCCTGCACTGCCAAAGAAGGGTCCTGATTTTTTACAAAAACTTCTCAGGGGAAAAAAAAAGAAGAACGTTAAATTCCTCTCCTCTCCCTACTTCTACACTGGCACACTTCCAGGGATCACTTGGAACCAATGGAGCTGGCTATGATTCAAGAGCCCATACACACACACACAAACAAAAAACGGATTACACAGCAGAGCAACAAGACCAAAGACCATTTGAAATGGATTGCTCACTCAAAAGGAGCTGCTTTTTGGAAGGGACACGGCTGTGCTAGTTAATCAGTACTGTCAAAATGGATGTCTTTATCACGCCCTGTTATTTATTTTGCACCAAGGAAGCAACAGTACCTGGTAAAGTTTGGGAAGAAAGCACAACATTGCAAATTGCTTTTCTAGAACTGAAGAGGGCAGATTTATGGAGGAGATTGCTCCAAAAATGTACTGCAATATAACATTGGGAGTGAAGGAAAAATGAAATGTAAGTGTAATATTGCTGACTACACTGCTGACAGAGCAATTGTTCTGGAGAAAATAATTTTTACAGTGCAACTGAAAAAAAAGCCACTAACCATCTCCTGAGATCAGATAGGTTAGAATACAAGATCTTTAACATATAAATACAAAAGAAACTTTCCTCTAGTGACAAAGAAATAAATAGAGAAAAAACCTCTGATTAAAAATTAAATAATGCACTTCCAGTATTGAACCTCAAGTCATCTACATGACACTGCATCACTGATGAAGAGCACTAGAATCCTTGCAGGTACAGGTCTTCCAAAAGAAAACCAGAGGTTCATTTCTGTGGCAGAAATAGGTGTTTAAACTTGCTCTTCCTTACGGGGCTGTGAAATACAAAGGAGTAGATCAGACCTGAGCTGGGAGTGGTAACTGGCTATGCTTAAACTCCATCATGTGTGCTGCAAACATGACTAGGGAATAATTCTTGGGTTTGGAGACCAAGACTAATCTGACCCTGGAAAAGCTACGTAAAATACTTGTCCATACAAATGCATATAAACAGAAGTCTAATCTCTATGCATCTCTATAGCTTACACATTTATGGCACAAATGTCCTGGATATTTCACATCCTCTCCTAGTGGTTCCTTGTGACGTTTCAGATTCAATAACTCAGCAACAAGATTTTTGACTAATGAAATATCTAGGCTTGAGCATATATATTTTTCCCAATAAAATTTGCTTATGGGTGAAAAATTGCTGTCTCAGAATCAAAGAAATATTGCTAAATGTAATGTTAACAGATACGACAAACAGATTAATTTTCTGAATTTTTTCCATTTTTTTATTTCCACTGTCTAATTTTAATATTTATATGAAAAACCAGACACACAAAAATATGTTGCTTTCTCATTTAGATAGGATTTTTTTCTTGAAAAAGAAAAAGAAAATGCTGGTTTAACCCCAGCTGACAACTCATCCCCACAGAGCTGCTCACTTGGGGTGAGAGAATTGAAAGAGTGAAAAGGAGAAAACTTGTGGGTTGAGATAAAGACAGTTTAACAGGTAAAGCAAAAGCCATGCAAGACAAAATGAGGAACTCTACTCTTGCTATTGGTAGGCAGGTATTCAGCTGTTCTCAGGAAGGATGGGTTCCATCTCACCCTGTGGTGAAAAGCACCATCAATCCAAACACTCCAAACTCCCTTTTTCTTCCCCAGGTTTATATGTCAGTGCAAAGCCATTTGATCTGGAACATCCCTGTACTCAGTTGGGGTCAGCTGTCCCGTGTGTGCCCCTTCCCAGCTCCTTGTGCAGCCCCAGCCTCCCCACTGGCTGGGTGGGATGATGGACAGAAAAGGCCTTGGCTCTGTGGAAGTGCTGCTCAGCAATAGCTAAAATACCCCTGAGTTACCAGCACTGTTTTCAGTGCAAATCCAAAACATATTCCCAGTAACATAAAGAAAATAAAATCTAACCCAGCCCAAAATATCACAAGTATAAATATTAATTCATCCTCACTGCCCTGCCCCTCCTCCCCCTATTTTCAGTTCTGCAAACATGTTAAGACAGTAAATTACTATATGTATGTTTCAATGAGGACATTGACTAGCCATGTACTATCTTCCCTATAATTCACAATATCCATATTTCTCTTTGCTGTACTTTGAAAACTGAAAATTAGTGCTGGTAATACCAAAACAAATATTCTGTGTCCATATTATAATGAAAAGAAGCAAAAAGTCCTTATTCAGTATAAACTTCAGTTTCAATAAAAGAAAAATAAGCAGAAAAATTACAATTTTTGTGTTTAATCTTTCTCCTGACTTTCAACAAGGACCATGACCTTGAATATGTACCACCTGCATGTCAGAGAATAGCTCAAGGACTATATGTCACCTAGAGATCTTCTAGTATTGTGGAGTGAGAACAAAACCCAAGGTTGAACACTCAAATATTAATAAAATAAGCTGTGGAAAAAAATAAAAAAGGAGAAACAGCCAAGAAGAAAAACATTTGTGAAACAAAAACTAAAAAAACCCTTTAATTTCTCACAACCAAATTCTCAATAGGAAGCACAATTTAATTCCTGGCATGACTGAAATTTGGTTGGAAAGCTGTATTTCACAAGTTTACTAAATTCCTTATAGGTAGAAATAAAGACCACAGTTCAAATGTTCTCAAACTCAGTTAAACACTTTAAATGTTTTGAATATTTTGTCATTTCTTAACTCTTTCCTTTGGCTTCTAAACTCACAAAGCTGGAATTCATGCACTGGATCACAAATGCAAACTTCAGACAGCCACAACAGAGAGAGAAGGCAGTGGCAGCACAGGATGGAAAGGAACCATGACACTCCTGATTCCAGGTCTTCCAAACATTTTGCTGCACTCCAGCTCCTGTGTGTATTCACAGTGGTTCCCATCAGCACATGGCCTTGCCAAGGAGTTTGGGTGCTTTGGGCTAAAGTTCTGGCCTGAGTGGGGTTTTTTTTGGGTAAGGAGATGAGAAAACATAAAAGTTGTCAGATAAGAAAACCTTATATGTCCTGAAAAGAGCATCCTATAGTTCTTCTGAAAAATTTATTTTGAGAAAGAAATTGAGAAGGTGCTACTTGAAAGAGATTTACTGCTTTTAGCTGGAAAACTGCCCTGGGTTGTTTGAGTCTTCATGCTTTCAGGCATGGAGCTTTTTTCTAAATTTCTGACTATGGGAAATACAATAAAATATACTTTTTATAGTCTATTCTTCTTCCTACACCCTATTCCTTCTCTCCTTCTACCACTAGATCCCAGAACTGACAACCATCTTGTCTGTGTCCCACCCACTCCCCCTGACTTCTCCTCCAGCACCCAGACTTTGCTCACCCTTCCTGGGGGAACCTGGGGAGCCCCCACCCATCCACCCTCCAGCCTCTCATGGCAAGGCTCCCAGCTGATATTTTGGCCCCTTTCAAATGGGGTTAAAAAACCAGTATCAGTGTCCCATGAAAGCCAGAGACTGAAGAAACACCAGCAGTTTTCTAGATCCAGTGATTTTCTTTCTGTAAACAACTTTTTGGATTTGTTTGTTTGTTTGTTTTGTCTGGTTTGTTTTATTTTGATTTTTTTTTTTTTTTTT
>VWZU01005875.1:16110-79556 GCA_013397095.1 Sterrhoptilus dennistouni
TTTTTTTTTTTTGGTTTGGTTTGGTTTGGTCTTTTCTTTTTTTGTAGTTTTACTATCTGCTTCTATGAGAACATTTATGTCTTGTGCACTTGTGGAAAACAGACTTATGGATTAACTCTAGACTAAATTTCTGTGAAAGTTTTTGGATAAAGTACCTCTGGAAGAAATTATTCAATGAACTGCTGTGATATATAACAACTAGTTACACTGAATTTACTGAATAGTTAGAGATATAAGAGGCTTAAAGAAGCCCTCCTTCCCCCCAAAATAAGTTTGATATTTAAAGAAAATTGTCTGTTTATATTTTTTCTTTAAAAATTGTCATTTAGAAAATTTTGAAAAAACTTATTATTAAGTTATTGAAGTTATGAAAAAAAAAACAGATAAGCAAAAAACCCCTAAACATTTAAGCAATGCATTTTGCAAGTAATCTGGCCAAAGAAATTTAATTTACCTTAAAAATGTTTCCTTTGCACACTAAACCCAAAATTATTTTTTCTTTACTTTCAGAAATATCAGCAAAACAAAAGATTCACTATTTACACAGCTGTCTTCCTGACACATATGCCACAGTCTCAGGGCTACATTTCTTATTCCTGGCTGGGCTTTCCAAGAACATTCCACTAGTTAATAGCAGTAACATGGATCAGTTCAGGCTTGAGGTAGGTAGGTGGTGTTTAGTGGATTTTTGCCTACTGTTATTCAGACTGAATAGATTCCATTTTATTATTTTATCAGTTTCTCAGAACTGGGATAACATTTCATGCCACAATCTGTTCTTTGATTTGGATGGAAGGTTCAAGATTATAATAAAGGTACTAATGCATATACTAATACAAATTTTCTCCTTTAGAACTTTTTTTTTCTTTATCATTCTCATTATTTGTATTATTTTTAGGAACATTCTTGCAGAAGTCTTTTTTGCAGCCTAGTCTATCTTACTGGCTTTCACATTCTTATTTTTGGTTATTTACTGCATGCATCAAGCATTTGGGTTGCTCTAAACTTTGCCCATAAACTATGGCTACTGTGTTCTGGGGTAAGATACTCCAGATTAGTTTTCCCAGTTTTGGAATTTACTTCTGCTGAGGCTGTGAGGGTGGCATGTTTCACAAGGGTTTAATCTTAAATGAAAAATAGAGACCAAACATTTTCGTTAGCATTTAATCAAGTCCACACCAAAAAGTTCTTCCTCTTTACACCCTCACAGTTTATCTGAAATTTATTGCTTTTTCTCTTTTGCACCTTCCTATTTTAGGTTCTCTGAACACTAAGCTTATACTCCAGTTATTCTCACCTTTCACTCACCTTCTCTCACTTTATTTGATCATTTTCTTTTTATTCATCCACCAGACATAATTCTCTGACACCATTTGCCTTTCCTGTTTCACTGAATGCTTTTCTTAGTTTGAACTTCTATACTAGTTTCTGATGTGTTCCCTGTCCCTCACCATCTCTGGATCCTCTATGGAGTTTTCTTTGCTCTATTTTTTCTAAATTTCTGCTCATCCTCAAGCTGATGTACTCTTTAATCTCTTTTCTCCTTTTTTTTTTTTTTCTCCAAGTCCTTTATGTAAAAGTTGTATAGAATGCTTCCCTTCTAATATCTCCAGATGGATATCTACAAACATCATCCTCACTTCCTCCAAAGCCCAGAACTACCCTTTGCATAACCACTTTGAGTAACCACAGCAACGAGATCCTTGCCTGCCTTTGTTCACTCTGGTGTGATATTCGTCATCCTAGTCTTTTCTTTCCCAAAACTATTCTATTGAGTTTGTAGATACGATCAGGACAGCGGGCTCCAAAGTACTAAAAAGGCATTTTTTGACAATATCTACAGCTTAGCTTTAAGGCATCCTTCCTGTGTCTCATCAAAAATCTTGCTCTCTTTCGCTTTCTCAAGGGGACCATGCTTAGCAAATGGATCACTGCTCCCAGTCAGAGTATACACTCTCCGTGCTTAGCCAGGCTGATCCCTGAGTTTCTGGCCATAGGAATTTTTACTGGGTGGAACTACTACTACTAGAATAAGTAGTCTGAGAGCTCAAAACAAAAGTAGAAAAGTAATAAAGTAGCTTAACTATAATTGATTCATCGTTAACGATAAATTTTTATTTACAAGGTGACCCGAAAGTAGAGGAACTTGCTGTATCACCTAAAAAAGCAGAATCGAAAATATATCACCACACTATATCTTCTGTCTTTTCAGACATGGAAGAAGATCTTCACATGATATTTAGAGCAAATTTGATATTCGTTTGTCCAAAATAGGCAATGGAATTCTGCAGCCCATTCCTCAGGCACATTGTGCTGTGAGTGCCTGAGCTGCAGGATACCACTCTGAAGGTGACTTCACTGTGAAATCTGAATCCAAATGAATACAAAAACTATTTGTTTATTAAAATATGCTGTAGTAGTTTTCAAAAAGTGACCTAGGGAGAATTACAGTGGTGGAAAAAAAGATCTATTTTAGTTACTGCTCAGTTTGGTATATTATGCATCAACCTAGGGTTTCTTTTGCCAAGGCTTTTAGATTGTTTTAGAGAAAGACCGAAGGAATAAAATAATATATATTACCTCTACAGAACCATTTTTTTCCTCTCAGTTATATCAGCATAAATTCAGAGTAAATCCAATGAAATCAATGGTTTTATAAGAATGTAAAAGCAAAGAAATCGAGCTCTGAAGGTTTTCATGTTTTATTTGCCAAGTGTTTTCATGTTATGCTGGCAACTGGACAGTGACAGGATGTACAGGTTTCATGAACCCTCTGGCAGGCACCAAAAAAGCCCTATTATACCCCATGACAATGCAGCCATTTGCAAGTGCTACCAGAACTGTACTTCCTAGCCAGAAGCATAGCAGCTCCTCTCACTGGTTTATTGTCCTCACATGCGTACTTGCTAAATGGTAAGAAAAAAATGCATGCTGAATGCTTCCTTGAGGTGGTAGTTGAGATTTTTTTTTCACTAAACCCCAGATATGAAGGAAGAACATGAAACAAACTACAAACGACCATCACCTACACTTCCTTCAAACTTGGGATCAAACTCCACATACTTCCAGAGTACCCAGGATTCCTTTACTCAGTCAGAACAAATCATCTCCTTTTGGAGATAATCTTTCAACCTTGCATTAAATTACTTACATTATTTATTAGCAACCTATGTTTGCTGAAAGAATATGGAGTCATTTATCATAATTAATTTGATTTATTCTTAATCAATCAAGGAGCAGATCAAAAATTACCTTGAGCTCTGTAAATGCAACTTGAAATGCTGGGCTCCAAAATCTGTTTTCAGTATTGAAAGCACTGTCCAAGTTGCCCCCCACATGAGGGTGCTGCTGCTACTGAACCTCCTCCCTGCAGAGGTCAAAAAGCCCTGGCTGCCAGACTATCCCTCCAGCCACAGTGGGAAGCCAGCATATTGGTAGAGCTGTCTGGAGGCTTCCACGAAAGAGTAGTGGTAGTATTGGGTTTGCACAGGAGGGTTTTGGTAACAGGGTGAACCCATGGGAGTGGCTTCTGTGAGAAGCTGCCAGAAGCTTCTCCCATTATGGCTGCCCAAGGAACCCTGCCAGCTGGTTACTCAGAAAATGGAAAGAAAATTGTGGTCCTACAAAGCAGACTAGGAAGAAGAGTACTAAAGTAGTTCTCATTGCAGGGAAACAGATTTCTTCAGTGCAGCCTCAGCTGTCTTTGAGGCTCATCTCCTCTGCCAGTGTTAACTGAAGTTGGTCAACCAGACTTAGAAGTTACTGGAGGGAATATCAGCAATTTTCTTACCAACAGTTGTATAAAACCTTAGACCACCTAAATGCTGAGCCACTCACAGTCAGCAAGAGCATTTCTGTTATTGAGACAATAAAGCACAATGATCTCCATCACATCAAGATTTCCAGTTCCATTGTTCATCCCTCTTTTGTACACCTTGGACAAGCTCCTTCCCCACTTAGCACAGCATCTCTTTCCCCGAGTGGAGTTAGAATGTGAATGCAGACGAAGTCTAAAAGGAAGGAGATTTTTAATATTAACTCTTGTTAGCATATCTGGGCATCAGCCTATCACCTGCTGTTAGTATACTGAAACACAGAATAAAGCTGCATTTCTGTAAAAGACATTGGGAGCAAAATTGGATAGAAGAGTGTCAGACTGCAGTTTTTCCATTCTTTCACACAAAATGTGAAATAACATGCTAACTGCCTTCTGGCCATACAGTAAGCTTCCATTAAAATAATTACCATATGGCTCTTTTGGGGACATGGTAACTTTCCTGTTATTTCACAATCCTTTCAGATGAACAGTTTCACAATGGATCCTACAGGACCTTTAAAGGATTTTATCAGGTTACTGGATTAGGGCTTTGATAGAGATTCTGAGGAAAATGCAGGTGGAAATAACAGCTCACAGCGTGGCTCTGCAGCATGATTACTGGGCTACATTCTCTGTTCAAATGGGAAAAGGAAATCCCTTGAAATAAAAAGTCTGGCTGCTGCTGATTAGCTGACAAGAATGAAATTGAACACTATGCACATAAAACTCTATATGTGCAACCAACAGATCCATCATGTCAGCAATTCATTTTCTTATGGTAGCATGGGCTTGGAGAGAAATCCATTAAGGCCCAAATAAATTAATAGCACAGAAGAGAAGTATCCTATGCCTTGACTGGTTTTCTATACACATTGCTTACAAGTCTAGTTTGATGTTATTTTTTTATATTTATCCCTTCCTCATTCATTAACTTTACTGCATTGTATAGTCAGGGACCCAAATATCTTTTTTTTCTGTTATCAGCAAATAACTTCCATCAGTTTCTTCAGCCCCAGGAATAACATATCAAGAATATTCTGTATAGCTATACATACCTTTAAATCTTTGGGTGCTTCCAGATATACCTGCATCTTATAACAAAGACTAAGGGCAGGAAAGATTGAGGGTGAAGTCTAATTAACAGTCACCTAAAACCCCATTACAATGGTAATTTTTTTTTTTTAACAGCCTATATCATCTTTCTTTCTCTTCAGCTTTTCTCCTTGCAGATTTGTTGAAATGCATTTTCTGTTGGAGGACTCCAGTTGTGGTGGTGACAGTACGTTAGGTGGCAAGTCCCATGAAGCATGCTAATATGCGCTAATCTTTTAATGATGATGAATATTGGACTCTTTGTAATGGGGGTATTTTTTTTAAAGAGGCTTTCCACAAAAAAAAAAAAAAAAAAATACAAACAACAGGTATTTCAAAGTTTATGCTTTTTAATACATATAATNAATGGTTGTCACAAGTAAGCTTCCCTCCCCTTTGAAAAAACTGACTGTAGTGGAAAAGATAATTACTTAGTTCCTTTATCTCCGAATTATTTGTAATAAAACCTGAAATCGCACCACAAGGTCTTTCATGAGGATGTCATAAATTAAGATGCATCGATGTATTTGGTGCATCTGTTCAGCTCTGCACTCCTTTGTCTTCTGCAAATAGCGCAGCAGCTTCAATACCCAGCAGACAGCATTTACGCAAATGATGTCGTGGTCTGTATCATTAATATTCAGCGATTGTCTGTCATAGACACCTTACTGTACATCTGTTATGCAAATTTATGTTAATTTTTGCTCACTGACAGCTGCCTTGGTTCCCTCCCTAAAATGATCTTTTCCATTTTGAAGTTTGCAATCTGTTCCCAAAAATGTTAATCTAACAATTAACTGAAATTGCTAAACAGAAATTTTACATGTTATGTCCAAAATAGAAACCAGTGTTTTTAAATAGATGGTGAATCTTCTCTTCACATCATTTGTTTTATATGTGATTCAGAGAAGGGTAAACATTGATCTTTGCACAGTCTGTGTTGGAATAAGCGACAATCTCCCTATACAGTAATAGGTTTTGCAGGAAATGATGCCATCATTTTCACATAGGCTACCATTATCAGCATAAAACTGACTTTCCTATTAAAAGCTGTTCTGTGTACAATTGTTTCTACTCAGACTTTTGGAAACGGAAAAGTCACTGTTCATTAACACATTATTCACTTAAACCTTTTATTTTAAATAATATACCCATATTTCAAATAGAAGCAGCAAGCATTTAAAAAATGTTTCAGAGAAATTACATCATATTAATGTAATCTATCAGAGAAAGTGAGATTTGGTCTTCTAAGTTAGATTCAGGCATCTGGGGAAAATGTTTTGACCCAGTGTGTCCACAGCAGGAACCAGACAAGTTACACCAGGTATGCCATGTGGGATCAGTGAACATCTGGACACCTGGTGTACAGGGAGGGTGACATGAGAGAAGGTGCACAAGAAAAGCCTCAGCATAGAAATAGTCTCCACCTTAAACCAAAGTGAAAGCAGATTGTTGACACAGTCTCTCCAAGACTTACCTTTGATATGGAACAAGAGAAATATTGAGCCAGGGAGAGCTTCAGTTAGGCAAATATCTGCAAGGGATGTCAGAAATGCAAGGGCATGTGAGGTGAAATGGAAAGGGACAGTTTATAGCCACTGTTTGGAAATGGAATTAAATAGGAGCAGGCACATTGCCTGTATTAGGAAAGAAGCCCTTACATGACCATATACTGACAACAACTTTAAAGCAGAAGCAGTTTTACTCCATTGCCTGACATTGTAATAAGGTCGTGATGTAATAGGTTTTTCAGAAACCTATGGCCAAATCAGAATTTTACACAATAACAAAGAACCTGACTGCAAAACATAAAGAGAGGCTGAAAGAAGTTGAGTTTAGATATTAGGAACAGCATTACAGTGCACCAAAAATTCAATATCAGTCTTCACCATAGCAAACACAGCCAAGATACCTATCCAAGCTCTATCCTTATCAGGAAATAAAGAGCACACTGTGTCAGCCTGATCTGTCAAAATAAGAAGAGTAGGAAAATTAGACTGATAAATTAAAGAGCAGCATGTCACCTGACTGATGGCAACCCTCCAGGAGATCTCTTAGAAGCATAGCTGCTGTTTCTAACAAAGAATACAGAATAGCTCATTAAAAAACACAGAATGGCAGGGTAGAAACATTGCTCTTCCTTCCAAAAAGGGAAACCAGGGAATTCTCAGAGTTACAGGCTATGAATCCTCCAAAAAGTTTTTGGAACAATAATTAAGACAAAAGTAGAAAATCACCAAAATAAGAATGCTGTGAGGCCAAGCTGACAGAGCTTCTACTAAGGAAAATTGCACTTCTCTAGTCTATTGTAATACATCAAGAGTGTTAAACAATGGATGATGAAGACCATTTCATAAATAGGTTCACTTGAAAGACAATGTATTTAATTGGAAAAGTATTTCCCCAGGAACCAATTAGGAAAACAAACTAATCACGGAAGAAAACTGAATACTCGCTGTAAGATCAGCAAGTGATTGACAAAACTGCAGCAGATAGAAGTATGTAATTTACTCCCAAATTAGAAACTTATAGTGAAAACATGGTGAGCTATTTTCAAAACTGCAGTTAATAAGGTTGTTTGGAAAAGACCTAAACAGACATATCAGTATTTGCAGGTGACAACACTTTGTCCAAATGTCCAGACAAAGAAAGTGCTTGGCAGACTAAAGGTCTTTAAAATAAATCACAAGGCAGCGCTTAAAAAACAAATTCAATGTCAAGTACAAGATAAATTTAGGGACATGGGAGACCTGACTACATTTCAAGAAATTACCTGAGGCATCAGGTTCTACCATTTAGTATTACAGGCAATCACACCATATAACTCTCCATTAAAGGTTTAACAAGTTTCAGATATTTTTTAAAATCAGAATTGTCATTCACTTATTTTTGATAAACAGTCCTCTCAGAGCAAAGTTTGAATTATTTCAGAACTTGTGTATGACAGAGGTTACAGCTAAACAGAATGACTCATAAAAATTAAAACTGATTGACTCTTCACCCACTTTTTCATGAAACATTTTTATACTTAAAGTAGAATTTGCAATATAGTTCCAATACCATTATACTATCCTAACACAAGAGGGAAAAAAAACCCCACAGTAGAGATTCTTTTTTCTTGTTAACTGACATTGCTGGAGATGAGACTTTTTGCAGTAATTTTTTTTTAGGCACCAGTGGAGAATGGAAGGACCCCTGTTGTGTCGTGTCCATACTGTCTCCTGCGCATGTATTTCAGCATTTCAGCCTTCATAAATAGTTGTCCTGATTAATTACAACATTCTGAAACACCTTCCTATGGTGGTTTTGAGGGTTTAAATTCAAGAAATTGGCAGGGGACACAGGACAGCATACCAAAAGTTGTCTGTCTTGCATCACCTGCAATGTTGGACTAGTGGGATGACAGCAGGAGAGTGGTGAAGGTACAAAGCTATTAAGAGCAATGAACCAGCCCAAGGTTGCTGCATCCACCTGGCACCCCAGCAAGCACATCTCTGCTTGCTGGACGTTATTCATCGGTCCCAAAGCTCAGGGCTCTGCTGCCGCACTGTTAGTTTCGTAGTTATTTCAGACATCCAGAGTCCAGAAAGTTTGTTCTTAAATTGAGGTCCACAGAAAGATATAGTTTTCATTGTTTGAAATGTTCAGTCACAGCAGTTGGAAGAACAAGATACCAAAGAGCAGCTACAACATAACTGATCTCAGATCAGATATCTCTTTGGTGACTGAGGTCTCCAGAACTGATTTTTATCCCATGAAAATATTAAGATTACATGATGCCTTTATTATTATTATTTTTTTTAGACATACCAGCATTTTACTGTAAAATATCTGAATCATTTGTGAGGAAAAGGAATTTGATGAACTGTTGTATTTAATGTCCTTAAAACCTTGACAGTATTTTTGTACTATGTAAACCTCAAGTTGCTGACTATAGCCTCAGCAGGAGATGAGGGACTTTGCCAGGAATTTCCACATATAGAAATGAGCTAAGACAAAGACAATTGCCATTTTGATTTTCTTTCTTCCCATTTTTGGAATAGAAACAAACATTTCAATGTTTCTTGATTAAAAAAAAAAAAGAAGAAAAAAGTATATATATCAGAAAATTATGATATTCAGATTAGGGTATTTTGTTTCCTGAATACAAACACTGTATTCTGGTTGTCAAGTTTCTGAACATCTTTAATATATAGACAAAATGAGTTTAATCAGAAATGGTCCCCTTAGATAAAACAAAAACTAAATCAAAAAATTGTTCCAAAATTGGTGCACTTTAATTTTATCTTAAATGTTTTAAATGAAATTTTTTATTTCATTTTTCATGTTTTCAAATTGTGTTTCATAGAGTCTGATTAAAAAAGTCTTAATAAACTATATTTCATTTGAAGTGATGGAAGAGAATTTCAGAGGTAACTTTGACAGAAGTTTTTGGAATAGCTCTTTCCTCTGGCCTGAGATGATGTGCAAGAAATTAAGCTTTGAGCTGCCTGTAATCAAAACTCTGCATCTGACTGAACAGCAAGAAGTCACACCCTATACCCAGCCCTTGCACATGCTTTGTATACAAATACCAATCAAAGAGAGGAAAAACTAATAGTGCAGTAGCTTTCCAGGTCCCACACCTTAGAGAAATGTGGCAAAAGCCTACCCCAACAGTGCAGAGATGAACTGCAATTTTTGGAAAAATCCTGCAGCTGTGGTGGCTACTTACAGCTTGCCCCTTCTGTGGCTGGTGGCTGCAGCTCAGGTGTGTCCCCTGGCACCCCTCACTGCTGACCCCAGTGTAATCCTGCTGGCAGTGCACTGCAGCTTCTGGAGATGGTATCTGCAGCCACAAGGACAAAAGGGGCTTGTTTGCTTTAAGAATGCTTCTGAATCGGACAAAACCACTGTTATTTTTACTTTGACTGCTCTTTATCTTGACATCTACCTCTCCAAGACAGAATGCACACCTAGAAGACAGACTTAATTAGATTTCTTATTTCTGACAGCCACTAGTGAAATAATAATATTCTTGTCTCCCTGCTCACACAGGTCACAGAAAAAAAGATTGGAGAGACCTGAAAAGATTAGAAATTTTCTAAAATATTAATAAAAGCAGAGCTGAGGCCCACCTTTGAAGAGTTGCATTCCTTTACGGGACTGACTTTCATCAGTCATTTTATTGATCAGTGTAGAAAAATGTAAGTTAATGCACATGGAGAAAACCCTGACCAAACACAAGTGAAATCTGGTCCAACACCACTTCTCTGACTGATGCTAATTAGTAATAGGATCATGGTGTTATAATGGGTAATTTCATGGATCTATCACCTCACTGATTAATAACAATCAAGTCATCTAAATAGTGGGACTCATTAGGAGAGGAGTACAGAACCAGGAGAGTATATACATAATCTTGCTGAATAAATCAGTGGTTTGCCCACTTCTCAGGTATTGTGCTTTATACTTCCTCCCAGTTTTTAAAAAGTAGAAAAAAATAACCAACCCAAGAAATATTCCAAGAAAAACATAATGAAAAACCACCTCTGTGTATCTAAATAGACTAAGGGTCTTCAGCCTGTAGAATAAAAAATGTGTACAGTAATTACTGGTATGGGTGTTTGGAAAGTGACTGTTTACTCTTTATTCCACTCCAAATGTTCAGGAACAAAGAGAAGCTGAACTTTATGCAAAGGAAGTAGATCTTCATTCACTGGGTGCCAAATTGTGGAGTCCTCAGAGAAGCCATATCTGCTTCAGAAAGCCTCTAAACTAGTAACTCCTGGAAACTGCAAATAGGGAGGGCAGGACCATGTAGGTCTATCTGCTGTTCTCTAGCTCATCCATTTGTCTCAAGTGCAGACAGAAATTAGGCAGGGGAAAGTTTAGGAGCTCAGGCATTTTCATCAGATAAATAAAAAATCTCCATGCCATCCACAAGAGAAATGAATAAGTGTGCAAATTAACAAAAAACCCAACTACTAAGTATTTTGACTTTTTAGCCCTTGAGAGACCACAAAACATTCCTTAAAACAACCAGGCAAACTTCACTTCAGATACAGGACTATTTGTTTCCAATATGAAAACATAGCTGTTCATTTTATGCTGCTCAGCAAGTCCCAGCACTAAATGAGCCCCCAGTGTGCTTTCACTCTCACTTTAATGGGCTGCATCTATGTTCTGTGACCAACCAAAGGCTGGCAATCATGCCAAAGAAGAAGCCTGACCCCGCTTCCCAGCTCTTCAAAATCCCACCCACAGATGAAAAATCTTTAGTCTACAGTGTCATCACATAAGCCATTTCACCTGAGAAAAACTCCCACCAGCTGTGGTGCTGTTGGGAACTCCTCTCAGCTCTTGCAGTGCCTCTGCTTCTTGTGTCATTCTTGTCATTTTCAAAAAAAAAAAAAAGTCTATCAGAATGTGACCAGCTACAGGAAAATCAAATTCCCATGTTTCCAAACAGATTAAGCAACTCAGCAGCTAGCGTTAATACAGACAAAAATATGTATGGAGATTTGTCTTGAATGGTGATACAAGAGATTTTTGATCATTAGATTGCATTAACTCTTTCCTTTTAGTCCCTCTTCCTTGTATTTCGATAAAACTTTTGTGAGTCTAACAAGTGTCAATGACTTGTGAACTGCTGCTATCTGTATTTTATTGTTTTGCTTCTTTAAAAACGACATAGTGATAAAGAGGAAGAAAACCAAAATAAAATTAGAATAATTAATTAATTAATATGTAGAGACAGCTTAAATTCAGGAGTGTCCTGAGGTCTTAGTGAAAATGGCACAGTATCAAATGTAATATCAAGGAGAAATTGATACAAAATTACTTCATAGTTGGGATCAAGTTAGAAATATCTGCTGAGGATATATAACAAATGCTGAACCTTCTGTGGCTGTAAATGCAAACAATTGTGATAATCCATGGAAAAGGATACCTTTATTATCAGAATAATGCAGCTTTAGAAGGTAATTTTAAATGTTTGGGGGTTGTGTTGTGTTGTTTTTGTGTGGTTGGGTTTTTTGTTTGTTTGGGGTTTATTTTTGATTTTTTTTTAAATATATGCATATATGTATTGGCTTAAAGCAACATCTCCCTAGACTCTTTGGAAAAACTTTGATTAATCTGCACAGAAGGAAAAGTCAAGATCATAGTTGAGTAAGAATAAATCACATTTCGATCCATGTAATATGAGGATATACAAAGCATAAACTGAGATAATTCTGAGCCAGTGTGTGTAAGTTTAGAATTTTGCCCAGAAATTTTCATTAAGTTGAAGTCCTTCTCAAATGCCAGATATTATTTGGCAATAGAGAGAAGTGCCAATGAAAAGAACAAATAAACCCAGAAAAACTTTTAAGATTAATTATTTAAGCAGGTGTGCAGGTTAGAGAAAATCACAAAAAAATTCCCTCTGAGAAAAGACATATATTCATCTCATTACCTGCCTGGGTTTCTACATTCACACCTCTTTGGTCTTTGTTTTCCATTACTCTAGTAAATGTGGTTATTTGTACCCAGCCAAAGAAAAATATGAATTTAAGCAAAAAATGTCTCTGAAAAGCCAGTTTGTGGTATTTTAAACTCATTTTTGGATTTATACCAAGATGTGGATCCTAGGAGCTGTGCTTAGAGCTTAGGAAAGGGAACACTTTGGCAATCTTTACCTTCATGAAGAGCACAGCACTGTCAAGCCATGTGCATATTCCTCGAGCACTGCAATGTTCATAAAATTCCTCAAACCTCTAACTGAAGGTAAAATGACTGAATCCAAGGTTTAATGTAGATGTCTAGCACATTTCCATCGTATCATATTTACACTGAAAAGGTCACAAGCTGAACTTCGTAAAACACAGCAGATCCAGTGTGGTGACTCATCATACTGTTGGCTAATCATTTTTACATATGAATACATTGAGCTTCCCTCGGCTCTGTTTTAATACAAGCCTTGGGATAACATCAGGTGGAACCTTCTGCTGAGAAAAAGTCAGCTGTAAAAAAAAGGAGACAACAAACAATTATTCCCAGGACCTTTTGACTAAGCCACCATTCCATAAGGAACAAACAAGCACTTTCTCACGTTTATCTGCAATCTATCATTCTGCAAATTTTAATCTATTAATATTTATTCTGTTTTATCATTCTGCAAAATTTAAGCCTTAGATGTCCATGGTCATGGCAGTTACAATCTCCCATGTAGACTGGTCCAGGCAGCCCCACAGCAACTCATAAGGAATGGGATTAGTGAAAAGGTATTCTTGAGAGGTTTTTCCAATCATCTATTTGAACTGCTAATTAATATGAATTTTCTGTGTTTCCCTAGCACTCATTACTGTTATGCCCAAACACCTGGATACAGACAATACATTATAATGTGACTAGTTATTGCAAAGTCTTTCTGTAAAATCAGTTAAGCTGGGCAGCTTCTATCATATGATTCATTTTAAAATTCTTTTTTATGGCTCAATATCAGAATCTCTTTATTCTCTGCAACTGACTTCTTTTTTTGCTTTTCAGTTCACTCAAATGAAACACCTGCAAGCACTATGGATAACTATATAAAAACAAATTTGAAGTCAAAAGCCCCACAAAGTCAGAATGTAGTGAAAATTCTTCAGAAGACTGTAATAAAAATCACTTTTGCACAAGCCTTGTGAGTCCCTGTAGCTAAACCTGCAAGGTAAAATCACACCCCACATGACCCTCTGGTTATAGCATGAAAACGGTTACAACCTGGAGTCAAACTGCAGAGATATCCAACAGATGAGCCATTAAAAAAAAAGTCTTGCTTTCCATGAGGAGTCTTTCTACTGTCAACTCTATTTACTGTCACTGTAACATTATCCATCATGCTGTGGAAAGTGTCAGACATAAAAATAAAGTGGAAATCTATAAAACTGGTTTTGAGTCCGTAAAAAATGTCAATTTCGTGGCAGTCTTTATTAATCCTATTAACTGCAGTACTTTGGCATCCACATGATTTCATAAGACTCATAATGCAAGTAGTGTTGAGATAAAAAAAACCACACAGGAATCCCATGTGTGCATATGCAGAGAAACTTAAAGAAACAACTCCATGGCTGACATCCAGTTATGTCAGTAATGTCAAAGGTGATATGATTGAGAAGGTTATACAGTCTTATTAAGCTGGTTATCTTTTCTGTGATACCACCATGGGAAATTGTAGTGATGCAGTTTAGAGAAGTAGCTTCATAGCTAATGTTGACTTGAAAAATATCCTTTCCCTCACCCATGGGCTGAGCTGTCACATTGAATGGACTGTGTCCCCCTCTATGTATCATGTCATATCTCTCTTCCTGGAGAAAGAGGAGATCTAATCCAGCTAATCAGACATAATTAAAAGAGCATTGTATGAAGTGTCTGAAATACCTTTTGAAATACTTATCCTGCCATCAGAGTCACTGTTATCATTTTGCTTTATGGGTCACATTCAGATTTACAAATTTTTCCTAAATAATTTTGCTATATGCGTAAATTACCTAGAGGGTATAAAATTAAGCATTTAAAATTAGACATTTTGCAGGAAAAGAGAAAAAGGTGTTTTCTCTTCAGTAATGTACTTAGCTCCAAGCATGTTGTTAGAGATGTAAAATCACAATTGCCTCAAACACTGTTAAGATCACTGAAGGACCTTGCCTGCAGTAGCAAACTGTGCAAAGGAGCAACTGCTCAGCCAAAACCACCAAAGTTCACCCCCCACAAAATGTGCCTTCTGGATTCTGAGAATTTGGACTGTGAGAGACTGAAATGTTAATGGTTAATGAAACAGTCAGTCATTTGATAAGGCCAGGTTTGCACACTTTCCCCCTGCCCAGCTGAGGGGAAGGAAGAGAGTTTTTGAATGTGTGGTGGTGAAGTCTCTGGTCCACATAACCCATTTCCAGATAAGAAGTAAACCTTGTAGAGGCAGGATGGTGCTTTTTGCCATGCCAATTATGCCAATTGTCTGCCCTTACACAGCTGGCTCTGTCATAGAACTCCTTTCACTCCCCCTATTCCAGAAAGTCAAGTTCACAAGGGACATTCACAGGTAGGCTTGAGGATATTCTTCCCTCCTGATGGGGCATAACTGGCTCAACTATGCTGAGATGTCATGTCTTAGAAGGTGTCATGAACCATCAAAGACCTCCAAAGCTCCCCCAGATTTGTTTCTGAGGCCTTACACCATGGACTGTGCAAGATCCACAGTGTTGCAAAAGACAATGTAAACCTCTCCCCTCCAGGGGAGGTGCTTGGGTGTCCAAAATGTACCCAAGCATATATTAACCCATTGAACTCTGTTTTGCAGGACCCCAAGAAGCCAGGGCAAAGAGGACGTATGAGACTGTCTGGATTCTTGCAGTGGTGACTATCTTTCTACTTAACCTGTCTCTCTCTCACTCTCCTTTTCCCCCTCTCTCCCTTCTTTTCTATTTCTTGCTAACTCTATCTCATGTTACTGTTAAATAAAATCAATACTATTGACTTCATCATATGGTCTCATTTGCACCTTAATTCAGGTAGAAGTGTCTCTAATAATCAGATCTTAACATGTACAATAAACCAAAAGTCTGACTGTGAACCTTTTCTTCCCTTTGGGAACATTATTTTCACATAAGGAACCTCATTTGTTTGCACTGGGACACTACACATTCCAAAGGCAAGTGTCAGAAGAGTGCAGTCCAGCTGGAGCTGCACATGACAGGTTGTGAACTGCGGTTTATTAATTAATTTTGGCAACGTGACCCGGTAAGTGCAAAATAACAGTAATGTGAAATATTATACATAAAATGTGAGTTGCAGCAATTATTCTAACTGTGAATCTAATCTCAAAGAAAGCAACCATAAGGGATACTCAGCATCACAGGATGTGTGTGGTTAACCTCAGCTACCTAGATCAGTCTTCTTATACTATCTGTTATGTCCATAAGCTCATCCAGACCATTATTCTAGAGAAAAATCAAAATTTTTCTTATTTTTACTTATTCCTAAGAACTCTTTGCGTCTGTCTTCCTCTCACTGCACACATTACAGGAGGACACTTAAACTTAGAAAAGTGCCTCTTGTAAGTACGTGTCATAGAGCTGTGGCTGAAAGTAAATTCCAGAACATAAATTAACTCTCATTACATGAGAATCTACTACATGTAGAGTGTCAAGATAAAATATATAGACTGACAACAATGATGCAAAAGAGGATGTAAATGAGGCATGTATTCAGTGGCCCTTTTTTTTTTAATAGCAAACAAATGCAAAAATCAATATCCACTGCTTTGTAAAGTTGGAAAATAAATATATCAGCACAGGGAAGAGGACCAAGGGTGCAGGCAGGAGGCTGTCTCAAGCACCCCATGACTGTCAAGGGCTGGTGCTATACTGACCCAGTCGATTCTGGGGGGAAAGGGGGACACTGGGGAGTTTGAGCCCACGGAAGGATTCAGTGGGCACTGTATTTTGTGACAACCAAAGTGGCAACCATGCAGACAAATTACATCAGGCTCTTTGCCCTAAGGAGCAGAGGATAAGGTGTGGCTGACTTTATTTAATACTATAGAAGAGCCTTTCTTAAAAAGACTGCAACACAGCTGCATAACATGATACCAATTCTCAACCCTGTGCCCGTGTCCATGTCTGTCTTCACAGAAAATATAGACTCCTGTTTCAGCATTGCTATATACAAATTCACAAACAACATGAAATAAAAAAAAGATACCTCACTTCAGTCTTGCCCTTGACACAGGCACATTTAGATAGTACAGTGACTTAATTATCTCCTTATCCATAATATATTCCTATTAATAACATTCTGCTCTGAATAACAAACAGCTTTATTTTATTGCCACGATTTCTGACTTTCTCACAGTCTTTAAAAATATGAACTAAAATATTTCACTCCAAGAGTGGCCAAAAATATTACTGCTTCAGTACAATATTGCAGGGAGTAAATCTTTTCACATATGAAAATTAATCTCTCTGCTTGTTTAGAGAAACACATATTGCAAAATAAAATCACAATTGTGAGAAGAAAATCTCCACAACTGATACCCCTGGCTGCTTTCAACTCATACCAGAGAACCTGGTGCAATGAATTCTGCTGGTTTCATGCAAATATGAAACAGTAAAAATGACATTGCTGGGATGCAGCATACCAGCAATGGAGAGAGAATCTCTGTTACCAGCCTCCCAAAAGGTAGCCCCATGTGAACCCCATGAAACTCAACAAGACCAAGTGCAAGATGCTGCACCTGAGTCAGGATAATCCCAAGCACAAAATCAGGCTGGGAAGAGAATGAATTGCGGGAAGCTCTGAAATTTGGGATAGGTATGTGTGAATGAGGGGTTGGACATGACCCAGCAATGTGCACTCATGGCCCAGAAAGCCAGCTGTATCCTGGGCTGTATCAGTGACCAGCAGCTGGAGGGACATGATTCTGCCCCTCTGCTCTGCTGAGATCAGCCTGGAGTGCTGCATCCAGGTCTGAAGTCTTCAGTACAGGAGGTACACTGTTGGAGTGAGTCCACAGGAGTGTCATGAAGATGATCACTAGAACATCTCTCCAGTGAGGACAGGCTGAGAGACCCGAGGTGCTCAGTCTGGAGAAGAGAGGGCTTCAGGGAGACCCTATGGCACCCTATTCCAATACCTAAATGGATACTGTGAGAGAACTGGAGAGGGACTTCGTACAAGGATTTGCAGGACAAGTAGGAATGGCTTTAAACTGATAGAGGGTAGGTTTATATTAGATATCAAGAAGAAGTTCTTTACTGTGAGGGTGATGAGACAAGAGAATAGAGAAATATTGGTGCTCCATCCATGGAAGTGTTCAAGGCCGGGCTGGATGGAGTTTGAGCAACCTGTTCTGGTGAAAAGTGTCCATGGAAGAGTGTGGGAACCAGGTGATCTTTAAGGTTTCTTTCAATAAAAAGCAATCTATGTTTCTATGATTCTGTTAAATGGGATATACAGGGTGGATTCTGGGCATACTGACTTCATTTGTAGTGTTTGCTCAGTACAAACTTCAGAGAAAAAGACAACTCCAATCTGGCATCAGCTCTGTTGTCCTACTGGAGTGAAGTTTCTCTGAGGAGGCAAAGATTGTCTGGGCAAGGACTTCCTTGATGCTTAGTCTGAGACAGTCAAGACACATGAAGTCTCTAAGGTCTACAGTAAATGTCAACACATTCAGCTTCAAGTGCAAGGTGTAAATCATTCCATCTGCCTTCTCTAACAGGAACACAAAATAACATGCACACTTAAATAAAGAGTGGAGAAAAGAGACTCACATACTTTCCAGCCCACATAGATCTAACTGAAGTACTTAGATGGTCTGACAGTAATGATGATAGAAACTTGGTGAAGACAGAGGAGTTGCAGTTCAGGATGGGGCAGTGCTCCATGGGTCCATGGCCACACAACTGGAACCCTTGGACACCTTCCCAGGTGGCTGGAGATAACTGCTGCCCTGAGAAGCCCTTATGCATTGGGCAGACTTCCCTCCCTGAGCCAGGACAGTGGCATAAGTCAAGCCCAAAAATGATGCTTTTGGGGGAACCAGTCGTCTTGTGGCTTATGATAGCCTGGTCGCATTCTAAAAACCCTAGAAATAATTTGCCTAATTCCCTCTGCATCATCATTGGCTTGGATGATAGGTCTAACTTCTTGAGCAAATGAAGGTAACAAATTGTAGGAGTAACAGACACCCTCTACTGTATTCCTGGCAACCACCTCTTAGAATAGGATTTTCTCTGAGTGAGCTCACACAGCTCCAAGCAGAAGAAAAATCTATGCAAGAAAAAGGCAAATGCCAAACCACAACCCCACGCATACACATCTTTCCCCAATTTGCAGTACTTTAATTAGGATGCCAAGGAATATAGGGTTCTTTATGGAAAATAAACCAACCACACTTCGTAGCTTTCAGGGAAGTCAGTAGGGAGAAGGACTGGCAGCCTCAAAGTCCCTCCTTCTGAGTCCCAGCTGTCTGTCCTGCAGCATATTCTTGGCTTTACTGTTCTGGTGCACAGGAATGACCACAGTTTCAATATCTTACAGCAGCAGGCCAGTTAAGTTGGATCTTATCAATTCTCCTACACTCTTCAGAAGGGGGATTGATAAAATTGCATATTATGCAATATAAATAAAGGTAAAATTTTTTTGTTAATTTGAAATTTACCATTGGGAAAGGAAATAAAAATGAAGAAAGCAAAGCAAGCTATCACAGAAAGTACTTCACAGCCATGGACAGTTTTGCTTAAGGCTATGCATGCTTTCACTGGTTTGGTATGTTCTGAAGAAGGGAGAAGTTTACGAATTTGTTCTGCTCACCGTGTGACCCAGTGCAGGATGCTCCACCCTGCCTCGCAGCAATACAGAGCAGCCTTGCCAAGCCAAATGCTCAGATTCCCTCACTAGGTCCTCCAGGACTGAGAGTGCAACACAGCTACCCCATTTCTCTTCTCTGTAGGCTGTCAGTACCATGATAAAGTGTTTTGGAGCTTTGTTTCTTTTTTTTCTCCTTTTTCTCTGTATTCTGAGTTACTTCTCATTCTTTCTTAGGGGATATATAAATCCACTCTTAATGGTTTATTCTTCAAGCACAAGGGACTACCAGATAAAATAACAGAAATTAAGGAACATAGGCCAAGTATCTGTCCCAATACTCAGAGTGAGTTTCACCATAGACTGCTGAGGGACTTGGCCCTATTTCTGCGCAGATATGGAAAACATCAGTGAAGCTTTAGAACATGCCTGAGGCTCTGTCCTAACCTCTGCTGAGCAGCTATAGGGAAAATGTAGGATAAATTTCTCCTCTGCTTGTGAGCCAAGGCAGGAGACTTGTCCAATGAACCATCTGTGACAGCCCATTTTAGAGGTGCTGCACGTTTTTCAAGTTATCACAAGGTATGAGTGCAGCCCCCAGCAGCAAGCAGAGAAAGGTGGGCTCCTCAGTCCCATAAGGGTTTGTTGGCAAGACACACAGCCTTGGTGGAAGCTGACAATATCTCTAAGGGACAGGAAACATTAGGCTGTGCTCTTGTTCTGCTCTGCTGTACAAGCTAAGCAGTTGAGCTCGTACTTCATAATTAACAGAGGTGATTTATTCTCTCATTATCATCACAGAAGCTTAATCAAGAGAAAGGTCATAAAGAAAGTCCAAACTTCTGCACATTGTAAAAGTCTGGCTTCGATATTCTGCTGCATAGTAGGAGTAGAGCTTCTTTTCTCCATAATCTGAGCAGAAATGGACAGTTCAAAGGAGAAGTCTACTGAACTTCATTTGTACTTTGCCTTCTCTCACAAAATCAGGGAACAAATGTCAAATCAATAAACCACAGCAGTGTCCAGGATCATGGTTTGCATTTTTCTGGAAAAATAGGACAGATGGAAGGCCAAATAACCACATTTATTTATTTTTTCTGATTTTCTATCATGGGTGTGTAAGAGGTTAAACATTATCTTTCTTCTGTTGCTAGTTTGCTAGTTTGCTAGTTCAAGTTCAAGGAGTTTGATGTGATGTAATTCTCATAGAACTGTGCATGAGACTGAACACCCAGCTAAGGAATAGGAAGAAGAAACACTGCAGACTGTTTGTGCACATAACTGCAGTAACTGCAAGAGTTAAAAGAGGATGAGAATTACAGTGTTGTAATGCAATTTTGCTATGGGAGGGAGGTTAAAATCTCTCCATATGGTTTGGTCTTATTTTAGAGAGTGATGCATATAGACATTGTAATTTCATACACAAGTGAAAAGGGTGATTTCTGCATAACAATATGCCACTTCCTTCTATCCCAGGCTGTTCTGTATTCTGACCATTCTGTCATGACCTTTCTGGTGGTGAAAGCAAGCAGCTCCCTGATAGCACATGTGAAGGCTTTAGCTGTGTTTGGTGTTCAGTATAAAGATCCAGGCGTGTCGTTTTGCCATGGCAAATTTAGAGTGAAAGAATATATTAGTCATGGCAAAAATTCTAAGTATAGATGAAACTCAGCTAAAGCAACGGGCTTGTTTCCCAGTGGCTCCGTGAGGCTCATGCCATTCTGTTTCTCACAGAGGGTTTTGCTGATTATTAGTTTTCTGTGGGTTTTGCTTTTAAACATCAGGGTAGGTAAGAGTTTGATGGATGAGGCAATGCTGGATCTGAAGGTGAGCAAAGAGCACCATAAGATTAGTGACTTTCTGTAAAGATAAAAGACATTTATTATTCACATCCATGGTGTCTCAAAATTCTATTCAGGGACCAAGAGCGTTTTGTGATGGATATGGCAAAGACCCTCCAAAGCTAAGAAATTAGATTTAAGGTGAGCAAGAGCACATGGCTTTGGGGAAATAGTCTCGGAAGTGTGAAAAAATATGAAAAAACGTATCATGGACCCTCTTCCTCACAAGCATTTACAGCAAATAAGCAGTCTACTTTTCAAAAATATTGCATAGCACAGAAAGAGAAAATTAGAAGAAATATTTTAGAGGAAAATAACAGAGTAAAAAACTATGAATGGTTCTAGTTCAAAGCAATAATTGGTCAGAAATAACTCCAAATGTATATGGACCACACTTAGTGACTTACAGCATGGTAACTATGACCTGGCATGGCCCAAGACCTGAGCAACCACAATTACCTTCAGCTGATGTGAGGGAGGAGTTGTTTTCAACTTCTTGGATGAAGGTCAAGACTCTCCAAGGCAATAAAATTCACTGGAATCAGTGAAACCATCAAATTTAGCATTGTGAATAGGGACAAAGCTTCCATTTTCCTGTTATGAAGTTTCTTTTCTGTTTGGGAATTCCATCCACAAAAACAAACAAACAAACAACAAAAAAAACCCCAACAACAACAAAAAAACCCCACAAACAAACAAACAAAAAACCAAAAACACCTCTTCATTAAAATCATGGAGTTACACTATTTAATTTTGCATCAGGAAATTAGAGCAAAATGCTAAATACTTCTGAAATTTCTATGCTCAACACTTTTACTTTTCTTCTTTTGGATCTGGATGTTTTTCTAAAGAGAACTCTGATTTTTAGTTTGAGATTTTAAACACACAGAAGTGTGGAAATTCTAAGTTGTTACCAAGCAACTGAAATTACATACACCAATTAAAGACTGTAACAGCCACAGGGGGTAATACCAATTCTTATGTGAGGTGTCTCCATGGTGGCTAATAAGAATATTTTCTTGAGTTTTTGTATGTTTGTGTGAATAGAAAAAAAAATGCAAATTATTATACTTTCCCAAACCAAAATTCTTTCAATTAAATTACTGTGTCAACTTTTTATTGTAGAATTTTTTACTTTGCTTGCTACATTACCCTTGATTTTGGACCTTGCTGAAGATAGTAATTTTCCCCCTAAACTGGAAATCTAAACATAAGAAAAAATTTCTTCTTGAATGTTAAACAATGAGATAATTTAGATTCTAATTATCTGTGGTTTAGTTCTGCACATCTTATTGAAGAACTTGCGTAGCACTGAAACTTTGGAAACTTTGGCTTCTCCTTAGAATAAACTCATATATAAGAGCTAACATTGGACCGAATAATTTGTTTCATAGTGGTTGTCATCAGTTTATCATCCTGCACATAGAACTGGTAGACAACTTACTCTTATCTCAAAATTTTTTTTGACAAAGAAACAAGAACAGCACTTGTCTTACTAAATCAGCCTCTGGAAGAGCATGTCCTTCTCGACCGACCATAAAAGGATCTGGCTGACAGGCTGGGACCAGAAACCTAATTTTTACCAACTAAATTTAGGTGAGATTAATTCCTTTTTATAAGAATGATGCTCTACATATTTTTCCACCATTAAAAGTCTGCTTGAAAGTGACCTCTGAGGCTGGCCTCTCCTTGCAGCCCCAGGGGAGCTGATGGGCTTTAAAAAAAGATGAAGCCTGCAGGAGCTCAGGACTTCTGGACAACCAACCAATATGATTAAACATAAGCCACCTATTGTTTACATTAAGCTATATTTATACATTCTAAAACTATTGTTCACATGATCACACATTACTTAATTGGTGCCCCTATCTTGTCCATGTGTTCAGTATGCACCTCTCAGGAAATATGACTGGTTACAGTCCAGTGCTTCATGGCCCTCCTTTATCTAGTTCTTGCAGTCTTGCTATTCTGTTTCTCAGCCTCTTCTTTCTTATTTTAGAACCGTTTATGTCTGAGTAACCTTGATGAATTCCAGAGGGTTCTGATAATGACTAAAGACGGTTTGGCTGGAGAACACTGTGGCTAAGCTGTTCAAATACATTGCTACAGAAGCCCACAGACATTATGAGAACTCACAACAAGCGGGTATTTGAAGTTCCTATTACTTGTTCTATAAAATGAGAAGGGAAAAAAATCTTTACTTTTCAGGACATTTAAGCTAATAACATGGTCATGAGAGATATCACAGAAGGTGTATGCTGGTGAGGAGGTGACATGATAAGGATCACTTAGTTCACTTGAAGGGGTGTGACATCCCCATACAAGGCCTGGCAGGTGCAGCAGCAGCTGGCAGTGCTTCGTTTTGTCTGTATAGAGACACTGCATTGCAAGGGGGTACAGGCCACAACCCAGCAATTAAAGATGCTGAGGATTACAGACTTTACTGTAGTAGATTTGAGCTTTCCACTGTCATAACTGAGGGAGAAAAATGGGCTTTTAAATAGGGATCAGCGATAAATAATAAATGTTAACATTTCAAAGAAAATTATTAATCAGTCAGAGGAAGCAATGTCTCTAGGTTTCAAGTAAAAAGTAGTAATAGATTTCAAAGCCAGAATGTATTTCTGAAAATGATGGGGTTTGGCATCCACCAGAATTTCGTTCAATTTGTCCTTTCAAAGTGTTATGTCTTTCTCTAATGTGAACTGATACAGGAAATCAAAACCTTATAAAATAACTGCAGTTATGTGAAATTTGCTAACATTCAGCCACTGCTTCCCAGATTTATGGTTCATCCCATCTACTCAGTTTCTAGCAACGTTTATTTATACTCCTTGGGGAAACACTTGTGCCTCCTGATCAAATAAATCAAATAAAATCAATTTCACATTCAAATCACAGAAACCATGGAAGCGATTTCACTTCCAAACCATTTGAACCCTTAAGGCGCCATGCAACATGATGCCAGTCTGTACTTTGAAGTATTGCTCATGAGATTTCCAAGATGTTGGTGATCCTGTGGGTGGATATTCATCAGGATCCAATGGCTGGCAGTGTTGCCTGTTGCTGATCAGAAACATCATTTGTTCTGCAACCCCTTTTTGTGGTTATCCTGGAGCAAAAGAAAATCACACTAACAAAACCACACACAGACAGTAGATAAGCAAACACATACAGAAAGACTGTAAGATAACTCTCACACTATGCTTAAATGGTGCCCATCTTTTATCTCTCCCACCACCTATGCTTTTTCTCTCACACAAAGGCACACCTGAGGATAGGAGTCATCAAATTTATCTTCATTCATCTAAAAATTGTATAGTCTAAACTGATTATCTAGGTTCCCTCTAGAGCTTGTGCAGGGGGATAAAGCAAATGGCAGGCACATCCAGAGGGCAATATACTCACCTGCATGAAAGAGTCAGGATGGATGAATCAGCTTTTAGAAATGCTCTCCTCTCTCCTTTCCCTGCAGGTGGAACATAGTCAACACGGAGAAGATAACTGATAAAGTTAGGTAAGGTGATTCCCACTCCACAGGTAGGTACACTCTGCTTTTGGAGACTGTGTTTTCCCTTGTTGGGATTTATCATGCTAGAAGAAGAGACAAATCTTTCACTAAGACAAATAAGCAGAGCAGTTGGAATCTAATCTGAGCTCAGACTGTACTTTTTTGCCAGTGAGAAAGTGTTTGGAAATCATCTTCAAATTTTCATGCACCAACATGTTTTCCATTTCAGGTTAGAACTGGAAGAGGTGAAATAACACAAGAAAATCAACCTTGCCTCTGCCGCAAAGCAGCTCTCATGGAATTTTTTCCCAGGCTGAAAAAGTGAAGGATATTGAATAGTTCAGTTGTATTTGGGGCAACAGTCTACACTTTGGGGTTCAGCAAACAGAGCAGAGCACTTGTGAGATTTTTCATGGTCAAAGATTGCCTAAACATTGTTTGAAACTGCAGAGTAATACAGTAATACAGTAAATAGTAGACTAGCTACTATGCAAGACAAGGCATACAGAGAACACCAGCCTCAGTGCATTAACTCTGTGTAATTCATGGACTTAGTCATTATTTACTACAGCTCTAAAGAGGCTACCAACAGCCTCCTCAGGAATTAGCACTCGCTCTGCACTCATAGCAGTAACATTCATCCTGTTAAAGCCCAATATACCTCTCAGAGAAGATGAAGCAGAGTGTTATGGAGATGGAGAGTTGTTTAACATGTGGCCCCATGCTCCACAGTATTCAAACACTTTCTGGAGAGAGGACTGGTCCTTTCTGCCTGCAGTTCCAGCCAGTGTCAGTGCTGGGGAGCTGAACACACTGCAGCAGCAGCACAGAGGTATAAAGTTCAAGATCTCCCCTAGCCCTGCATGCCCATTCTAAGATAGCAATCACCTGATATTTTCAGAAGAGACAGCACTATATAGAATTTCCCATGTAAAAGAAACAAAACTCACGACAGTGAATCCACTAAACTTTCAAAAAGCAGACCTGAAATGCTTTATGCTAGCTGAATGTTTCAAAAATGGGATTTTTTTTTTTTTTAATTTCATTACCTGCTATATAAGGTTTGGTTTGAATGTCTTGATAGTAAGAAAGGAGAATGTAATGGAAGAGAGAAACAGAGACTTCTTTGTATCATGAGATAAATAACTTAATTGCGTATCTTTCCTCTCACTGTAGTTAGTGCTTTGTTTCCTCCTATTTCTGCAAACGTCCTATAGAAAATATTTCATTTAAAAAACCTTTTAGATTCGACTCTTTAGACTATTCTTTAGACTACCTTTTAAATGTGTAGCTGAAGAAGGGTTCAAGACCTTACCTATAATACTTTGAAATTCTGCTCCACAAAACTTCATGAAAATAGTCTTGTAGTTGTTTGGGTTTTTTTTTTTTTTCTTCTTACATGTCTACTTTACCAGACAGAGAAGACATTCTCAATGTGACTAACTTTTAAAAATTTTTCATTGTCCCTTTCTTCTTTCACTCTTCAAAATCTTTCAATAACTCACGTTGTCTTTCTCCCCGATTCAATACCATCTAGACTCTATCTCATGGTTAGGAACAAGTTAGGAACAATCCCAGAAGTAAAGTTTCTCAAGACAATTGGTTAAGGAGTCACAGCCACCAGTGCTGCAATTTAATATCATGTCTCCCTCTAAATAAATTGTCATTACGGATTTGGGTAAAGAGGCTGAGCTATACCGCTCACATTGTCCAATTATCTTAACTTGGTACTAAATAAAATCCTCAATTTTTATAAAGCTGAGCAAATTTTCAAAGTTTAACTTTGAAATGCAAAGCCTGCATTGTCCCAGTCTGATGAGAAATCTCTTGGACTGATGGTCACTAATATTTTGTAGAGGAGGACTATAGACTGCTTAATGAGAAGCAAGTTGTCCCTGGCATACTCTGGTCACCCTTTTGTTAACCAAGCTAGCCTATGCCCTTAGCGGGTATCACCACTACCAGTGATCCAAGTCAGAAAAAAAGGTGGAAATTGATTTCTAGCTTCAGTTCTGTTTTCTAAAGAAAGGATATTTCTAGCCTCTTTCTTTGTGATTAAGCCTTCGACGTGCAAGCTGCTAGAAAAACTGATATAACCAGATTGTCAGGATGGAAAGAAACAAGCAGCTGGGATCCCCATCTGCTGCAATAAGAAGCTAAACTAAAAATCCTTGCAACATACTCATCTGAGGTAAAATGAGTCAATAAAAATGTATTTTTAACCATAGAAGAACCCCCCAAATGCTCTACTTTTACTCTGCTTCCCTTTCCCCTACCCCTTTACAGCTCACTCAGAATACTATCATCCAATATGAACAAAGTTTTTAGCCAAATCCATATGAACAAAATCCAGGGCACATAATTTATGTTTAATGTCAAGGGCATAATTTGCCTCATTGTCTTCAATAATAGTGAAGAAATGTGTCAGTTGTGGTGTTTCCTCAATAGTTCTCTCAATTGCCACTTCAGAATGACGGAGTCCTTGGTGTCGCTGGAGGAGTATTAGGGCATTCAGTGAAGCCTCTTTCTCTCAAATGCTAGTCAGAAGAACAAATAAATGGAAACACACGATTCTACTGACTGTGACAGAATAAACTGAGAAACAGGAAATATTATTTTATACCATAGTTTGAAATATAATTTAAAAAATACTGACTCGGGAGATGAAATTTACTTTTAGGATGGAAAACACCAAAGAAAACCAGGACAAAATTGAGAGTTTGAAGTACATATAATTAAAAAAAACTTCTTAATATGTAACACTAATAAATTTAAAACTGAAGTTGTAAAGGGGAATACAGATGACCTTGCCCGTTATAAGTAACAGCTGTGCTAATTACCCAATTCAGCCTCACCCCTGGTGAATCACAGTTGTATCCAATAAAGATAACTGTGATAAAAGGGAGTGGGTTAGCTGGTGGGATGATAATGAAGAAGAATTCTGGGGGGAGACAGCCACTGCTCTGAGGTCAGTTTGGGTCTGCAGTCAGGGCCTGTTGTTGGAACCTTTGGTCATAGTCTAGCCAGGTAACAGCCTGCAGTCAGAGTCTGCAAACTAATACCTGCAGTCATAGTTTAGCAGGAGATAACCAGCCATCAGAGGCTGCAAGGAAACCTACAGCAGGAGTTTGGTGCAGCCGGAGTCAGTGAATGATTGGAGTCAGGATGGCAAAGCTGCAAAGAGGAATGGACCAGGAGCTTTTCATGCTGTGATAAACAAGAATGATTAGAAATGAGCTGTGTCTTGGCTCATTTCTACCCTCTAACAAGAGGGCTGCTGCAACATGAAAACATGTGACCTCCTTGGCTTTCTTATTTTAATTACTTTCCTTTTTGATATAAATAATACTTTTAGCTTATATTCCTTTTCATGTATTTTTTTTATTCTATTCCTTCTATGTTAGATTTTATCTTATTTTTACTAATTAATTGGGATTTTTAAAATATAAAGTACTTCTGATTTTCTACTTTTGGTTCTGTTTTAGTGTTCTTTCTTCCCAATTCAGCGCATTTTTTTGATATTTGAAACTTCAGCAAAAATAAGGGAACAATGTCTGAGATTTGGTTTGTTTAATGGAAGCTTAGAATGGAAGACATCTCATTTGAAACTAGTTTTTTTGCTATTTATATGCTTATATAAGGTTACATCAAAATTCTTATGACAGATTAAAAATACTAACTTTTCTCCAGGTAAGACACTTTCTAAAGCAAAGCATTATTATTTTAATGCAGAAAGCAATTTAATTGAAGTAATTGTAATCTACAAAGACCTTCACCCTTTTCCTTAGATCTCAAAGCAGGTTTTCTCTTTGCTGTGTAAATAGATAAAAGCTGAGAAAGAATCCAAGACAGGAACAAGCAACAAAAGTAGAGATTTCATTTTCAAGGTACATACAGCTTTATAAAACAAACAAAAGAAAACCAGGATGCCTGAGCCACCTGGGTTTGAGGAGCCTTGGATTCAAAGACATTCAGCTTTGTTTGAAAAAAACCCCAACAAAACAAAAAACACCAGAAACAAAGTTGCTATTGACATGTATTACCCTATCAATGTACTAGATGTTATCAATACCTCACATCAGATACAGATTATGGAATTATTTTTAACTTCATAAACATCAGGCTAACATGGTTCCAAGGAGTATGCATAGATATTGGTATCGTGATTTCAGAATTGTTCAAAGTACAGATATGTTTCCTCATTACAGTCTTCCCATGGGGCTGCCATTTCCCCTGTTTTATCCCCATATCCCACAGCTTCTGCTAAACACCTTGCTCAAGTACTTTATCTTTGAAGGAGAGTTTGAGGGTACATACACTTTGCATGTACCCATCAGTCCAGAGCCCAAGCACCAGGAGGCATCCCCTGTGTCTGGTCTTAGCAGGGCACAGCTGGTATTTTGCCAGGTGCTGGCAGCAGTGAGCTCTGCCCTGGGGGAGTGTGAGCCATCAGCAGCCAACCCGTGTCTCTACTGCAGCACCATTTGTGGTGTCACACAGCCCACCAGCCTCTTGGCAAAACCACAGCCATGTGCACAACTTGAAGGACACAATGACCATTAAAAAAAAAGGAATAAAAAGGTGGCTCTACACCATGGCTTATTTGCAATGGAAAAGCAAGTTTAAGGGGTATAAATAGCACGTGGAACTCTTCTCTTTAGCATTGGAGGCGTACCGAGGGTTTAGTTGGGGTTTTTTTAAAAGCTCCCTTCAGATTTGGTGCATGAATTATCACCTCTAATAGCTGATAATTAAACTACTTCAGCAAAGCTGTGTAATAGAGAGGACCAGCAATAAAATCTCGATCTCACCTGGCAATTATTTTGAAACTGTGCTCCAAAAAACCAGATAAATAAATCTGTGTACGTCACAGGCAATTCCCTGGAGGCTGACATTTCCATAAATACTCGCACAGATGCACATATCCATAACCACATCTTTGTGTATAACCTTCAGTGAAATATGGAATAAGTCTTTAAATGAATTGCACATCCAAGGAGAATATGATAAAACTAGAGGCTTACTGAATAACCTCCCTGGAACACTCTGTAAATGGCTCAAGAACAAGATTCAAAAAGCTAGATAAAAAAAGAGCTAATAAACAGATATTTTTTTATTTATGAATTTGAAAAGCTATCTGGTGATCCTGTTTATTGTTTCATTTTAGAAGTAAAACAAACTGTCCTAGGGACAAGCATCGATTTTACCATTAAAAGAAAACTGTACATTCATAAATATTAAGTGATGATATTATCTCTTTCCATGACTGCCTTCGTATAGGCAACAAAATATAATCCACATTCAGGAAAACAATAAATAGCTTTAGTAGCTACAAAATCTACTCATCCCACACATCTCTTAAATGGAAAACTGGAAGGACATTTTGGGAAGCTATCCCATTACAGAATAAAGTGAAAGCACCCTATAAAATACTCTGAAGTGCCACGGACAAACTTCAACAGACAGAGAAGTGACAGTATAAAGTATTTCAACCCTTTTGATCTGATGAAAAAATGCCCTCTGTGTTTCTTATCTTCTGAAAAAAAGCTTTTGTGCTCTAGAGTAGAAGGATAAATAAAAAAAAAAAAAAAGTACCTTATACAGTAGTGTGAGACCTCCATTAGGAGGCTTAGCATTTAGAATCTTGTAATAAAATTATGGATTAAAAGAGCCTATACAGAGTTCTCCTGTACTTGTCCTTGCTTAGAAACCAGTAGGTTTGGCATTAGAGTCCCTGTAGGGAAGGAAGTGAATCACTGGGATATTCTTGGTGGTTGACAGTCCAGTTGTAAATTTGTAATCAGCTTTAAGGATTTCTTTCAGCATCTTCACTCTCTTTTTGAAGTTACAAAATTTGCTTTATAATTATGTTTCCAAAACCTGCTGACTTTCAAAAACAGTAGTGAGTTTTAATATTTTAAGATGCACCTGAATTATGTTTCCATCACTTCTTTGTAGGTATGACAAATAAAAAAAAATTGTTCATTTCTCATTTACACAAAGATGGTATCTTCCTGTAGCCACGCAACACGGGAACTGGAGCTGCAAGAAAAACACCAAGTGTGGAAATATACAAAAAGAGATCGTGAAAGATGTGGCACATTAGGGCCACCTGCAGTAGCAAATTAAGTGGGGAGAGGAAGCTCTCAATTTTAAATACACAGTATTCGCAGTGGAGAAACATTTTAAAACACTCTCTGAAAGCTTTATCATCAATGTTAAAAACATAGTCACTCCAGAACAGGGAAGATGAGATAGAATCTATCCTGTGTAAAAGCTCAGTCCCAACTGGATGATGGCATTTGTAGAGGAAGGCCATTTGGAGCAGAATGAAACTTAAATCTGTTTTACTCCCATATCAGACTGCTTTTCTTGATGTGATGTTACATTTTTTTTCCTTGAAATACTTGAGATAATTTTGTTTTGTTAGTTATAGGTGTACAAAATTGCCCCAATTCAAATTGTAGTGAGGAGTAAAATTGAGGAAGGAAGTAAAAGACAGTGGGAAGCAGACTATGCATGAACAGACATTGAGATAAATTAGGATTCTATTGGTTTCATAGATTTCTCTGGAGTTGTTCTTAATTTGCCCAGCCAGAAGAGCAGGCCCAACATTTCATAGCTATTATTTGATTCAGAAATGGCAGTGCAGAAAGGAAGAGTGGCAGTGAATAAAGTTTTTTCCCCCAGTGAGTGCATACATATCATTAGAATTGAACTCATCATTTTATAATCAGCACAGTCACTAAAATCAAATATAAGCCCAAATGCTTTAGATAATGCCATCATCACTTATGACAGTCATGTTTCATGCAGTAGCTTTCATTACAGTGTAGGCAAGCAATGACTTTGTTTTTGTAGTACCAAAACCTCCCACTCTATAATCTACATCAGAATCAAGGAGATAGAAGTTTTCAAAATTTCTCTAGAGCTGACAAGGAGAGAACAGCAGTGAGAACAGAAAATGAGGAACATTTCAGTTTTGAAAATTTCCTGCAAATTTTGATTTGTTATGAAAGGCAGGTTTCACATAAGTCCTAGTGCATCAAGAAGGTTTTTGACTTGAAATATCATATTGTTAGAGGATTTGGATATATTTCCTATTTTAAATACAAAGTCATAATTCAAGCAGCTGCTTGCTCTTGTGAAGAGTGAGGGAAATTCAAGTTGTACAATTGCACAGCTTCTGAGGAATTTTTTGTCTGTGAGTGGAGATTGTGCCTAGGAGGCAGGCTGCAGTCTATTTTCATGTCTATAGCTTTGGTACAAGTAGTATATGGAATACATTCTGGTGTCACCTTTCAGTTGTTTTCTTACAGGCAGTCTATCGTTATTTAATTCACTTTTCTCTTTATTAAATGCCGGATCTATTCTACAAATTAATGGATTTTAGACCCATATTATTATTTTATACTTCATGGTACTATCTCATAAAATAGAAGCTCAAGATTTAAAATAAAAGAGGAGGAAGAAAAAAAAATAAAGGAAAGAAAAACTACAGAACAAAAAAAAATGTTCAAACAGGTCTTCTCCTCTCAGGAGACTAACCATACACACAAAAAAAGTTACACTATAAAATGAGGTACATTAAAGGAATCCCTGAAGCAATTTATGCCAAGACTTCAGATCAGCCATGCTAATAAAAAAATTAACTGCACTGGTAAATTAGACAGAGATTGATAGGTTTTACAGATGGAGCAGTAAAAAATGAGGTGTATAGTGAGATGGCAAAGTCAGTCCTAAGTGGATTGTAGGAAGTCACAGCTACATCTCACAATATCAACCATCCAAGTGGTTAAACATTAGATTAGATTCAGTGCTGCTAAGTTCAGTGCATGTGAGAAAAACAATTTTAACTGGATGTATACTTCAAGAGCTTCTAAATTACCTAATAAGCCTCAGGAAAGAGATTTTAGACTCATTGTGAATGCTCTTGGAAAATGTCAGCTCAGTGCCTACTGATAGTTACAAGAGCAAAAAGCATCATCTGAATTGTCAGAATAAGAATAAAGAGCAAAGCAGAACAGAAATTACTATGTCACTGTAGAAATCAATGGCACACTCATTTCTTGGATTCAATGTGCATTTTTTGGTCCCACTATTACAAAAATTATAGAGTAGAGATGGAAAAGTACAGAAAAGGGCAATAAAAATCAGATTATTGAATAGCTTTTTTGGGGAAGAGAAACTAAATAAAGTATGACTCTTCAAGCAATGGGTAAGGGAAAATATAATAGAGGTCTATAAAATCAGGTTTTGCCATGCAGAAGTTGCAGAGACAACACATTGACAACAGGTCATACAAAATGTTATTAGACAGTAGACTTAAACCTAACAAAAGAAAGCACTTTTCAAACAACACATAAATTGTAAAACTCATGTCCACAGGAAGTACTGAAAGCTGAAAATAAAAATTGGTGAAGGATTAGACTGGCTGTTGAATGTAGCAATGTGAGTGTGAGCTCTGAGGCCTCAGCTGACTGCTGGGAAGCAGGAAGACAAAGTTGGAGAGCCTAGTATGCTTTCTAAGATTGGAATATTCAGAGGGTGATATTTTCATTTCTGGCATGTGCTCAATAAAAAAAGCATTATTATGCATTTCTTTCTCTTGCTGAAAAGAGTGCATATTAAAATATTCTTGTTCCCTTTAAGTCAGAAAAACTAAATATCTGGTTCTTTAGTAAGGTTTCAGGGTGAAAGTGTTTTACATTACTGCCTCTCACAGAACAGAGATAGAGCGGTAAAAAGTCCTTTTGGCTTTAAAGTTCTTGCAAAATATCTAGTGAAACAAGGCCCTAAGAATCACAGCTTCCTTATTTTTTTCTTAAACAAACACTGAAGGGAAAGTAAGAATCACAGTACATTGAAGTACAACTTTCTGAAGTAAGAGTTGTCTTTCTCGTCATGTCAGCTTCATCAGTTTTTTGTGACTCACAGAAGCTTTGCATCAGTCACAGAAAACACATATGAATTGTATAACATGTAAATGTTCTGGTATTATACAGCAGCTAAATCTAAACTCAAGTGCTAGAGAAAAGGTCAGCAAAGTGTAGTATCTTCCTGAGCGGTTACCATCAGGTAGTTTTACTTCAAGACATTATCTTGTAATGTCTTGGGTTGGTCTGACTTATAGTTGCATAGCCAGAAATACCTTCAGAAATAGTGTGAGAAAAACATTTTCTTAGCTTCCTGTTACCCGAAGAACAATAACTTTCTTCTGATTTATGTTTCTGTTTCTGGAAGTTTATGGTACTGCCTATGCTGTTCATAACATCAAGTAAGTAACAGTTCCTCTGCCATTTCTTTAGTATTTTCAATATACTAGTCTTAATGGAGACCCTAATGGATCCTAAAAGTACTTGTGCAATAAATATGTCCTGCTGGCTATCTGATGTAAGGTTGAGTTTCCCTGCTTTAAGATCTTACTGCACTTTTTCAAGTCCAGCAGCTATAAAATCTGGACACCAACCCAGCTGAGTGTGGTGCCTGCAGTAAGTCTGGAGAACTCATTAGGCAAAGCTTGCAGTGAAACCATTGGAACTGAGTGCAAAAGCACTTATTTCTGGGTTGTGGCTTGAATCCAGCCTCTTTTATGACAGCCAAGACTGTTGCATACATCGTCTACATATAAATAAAATATGTTAATTTTGGAAAGTATGTACTGAAACGTTGTTATAATTCAAAGCTGTCTTTATATTTTAATATTTTTTTTAGTTACATAACATCCAAGCAAGAATGATATGTTCTGTTGTTTTGTTTTCCTCCATATACAGCTAGCAGAGGTCGAGTTACTTAGCAAATAAGGGAAAAGATCAAAATTAAAGTTTCTAGAGAAATGCTGGGTTAGTTGCAGATTTCCTCCACATCTGCCAGTGGAGAGCTGAATGGGGGAGCACCTCCTCTCTGCCTGCCCTGTCAGTCTCTTGTTCCTGCAGTCCCTCTGAAACCTCATGGGATGATCCATATCTCCATCTACTGTGTGCACAGTCTCATCTGAACAACTGCATGGTTAAAGGAGAGATACAGGCACTTCTGGGGCACAATCAGAGATATTTTAGGTGTTTACTTGAGGTGAAGATGAATTACCCTCTAAAAGCAACTATTTATTTCTACTGACTTTAAACAGAGTCTGGGTGACTTGTTCTAATATAGTCATCTGTAGTGTAGTGTCTACAGTTATGTGAGATGAATCCCCCAAATTTTTCTTGCTTGCTTTCCTGCCAAGATTATACCCACCAAATCTCTAGTTCTGTTTTCTTTTATCCATATGATCTTCCCTCAGTGAAAATTAAGTATATCAACTGTTTTTGTTTTTACTCTGGGTCTTGCTCTAAGACACAAAACCTCAGTAGCTATGTCTCTGCTTTCACTCTCAGCTCTGCAAACAATAGCCCATAATCTTCACCTGCTAGTCTGGACTCAGATACATTAGCTTTGATGCCAGTTGCATTGGTTTCCTTACATGTTTTTTAGTTGGTGTCTATGCCCATAGAATAAGAGAAAACAGCATGCCCTGTAATCACTCCCATTCCCCCTAGGGGACTGGTTAGACAGGGTCTGCTTTTTACTTTCCTTAGAGCATAATTCTTCTGTCCTCAGTCATGGGCACAGTCCCAGTAGTGTCCAGGAGAATTACTCTCTTGAGTTAATACTGCTGAACCCCTGTTTCACTTCTCTTTAATCATGCTATTCTTAATCTTTTATTCACAAACTGATAACAATAGAACTGTAAGCTATGCCTTACCTTCATTTAAATTTAAGGAAATAATATGTAATCAATTTAGAAATTCCAGAGAAAATGGAAGGTTTAACTCTTTGTGTCTGATGCCATAGGTGAGTTAGTCAGCCAGTCATTCACAAATTAGTAAAGAAAAAACTGATAAGGCAAAAAAATTTCTTTTTTTTTTTCTTTTTTTTTTTCTTTTTTCTTTTTTTCTCTCTTAGCATATTAGTTTTCCGTCTTCGAAGTAACTTCTTGTCTTGATTTGTGCAAGACTGTAAGTGGAACTGATTTCCAAACAGCACAGTGTTTCACCGGGTGGCAGAAAAAAAAAGGCTGATTTTTAAGCTGCTTCTATGGCCATTCTGATGGTCTGTCAGGAAGCCAATACTATTCAACACCTATATGACTGATTATACCTCAATCCCTCACCAGACAACCAAACAGATGTCACCACCAAGGATGCCCAGTGGCTGCTGAATAACATTTCTGTTGCAGTGACATGGCCTCAATCAGGATGAAAGGGGATTTTCTCTGGGAGATAATTACTTCTTACTGATATGAAATCTGAATGCTGAAAACAGTAAGACTCCTGAACAGTGCCTTAGATGGAACAAATTTAAAAATAACAGAGGCATCCAATCTTGCCCACAAATAGTGAATAGGAGCCTAGCAACAAATATTTTGCAGAACTAGGCTGAAATCTATTTGAGCAAATATCTTCTCAAAGTGTCAGGGATGACAAATACTGTATTCTTGACTGCACTAACACATTATTCAGTCAACATAACACATTCGAGTGAAGAAATACTCTTTTCTTTGAACTGATCTGTAGAAATGCTACCCAGACTCAGGCATGGCATTCCAATATATTTCTGTTATGTTTTGCATAAGCCATTTCTAAGGAGAAAAAAAATTTGTGAAATATGAAATTTACACTAAAAACAATGAGTAGGTTGATGGTTCCAAGACTTATTGCAGTATTAGAACAGTAACCTGTGTGCTTTCTTGCCTCCTTGAAATGCACTGTGATAAACATGCTGAGTTACTGTTAATGATAGTGATACGTAGTCTGTTCTCACAAGAAGAAATACATTCCAGATATACATCTATCACAGCCTTAGTAAGCTCTGGAAATAAAAAGACATTCTTACCGCTGTGTAGTCAGGTTTCTTGCCAGAGACAAGAGTAGCATTTTAAGTATCTTCTGAGTCTCTACTTTATTTCACTCTGTTGCAACTTTTCAGCCTCTTTTTCTCTGTCTAGCCTAGCAGGGATTTTTTTTTTTTTTTTTTTTTCCTGAGTGTTTTTTCCTTTGTTTTTAGCCTCTCAGTAAGCTCAGTATGGTCAACAGTTAAATGTGTAAGGTTTGTTTTGTTTATTTAAATACTTTGGGTACCTCTCAAGTAGCTCTTAAAATGTAAGTTTTACTACTTAATTTCTATTCTAAATAACTATTATTATTATTTATAAGGATTTGGGCTAGAGCTGTTTAATGTGAATGCCTAAAACATCATGCATAAATTCATACTGAAGCAGAGTGTATAAAGGCCTGGTTTGCTTTAGCGTTGACTTAGACTGGCTTTGCACCAGGCCCAAATTGTAAAAGTTTTTTGATGAATCACATACTTGAACAAAGCCAACTGAGAGGACCTAAAGAGGCTGCAGGCAGGAGATATTGCCAAATTCCACGCATACAGCAATGTGCAAATATCAGAGGCCAAATGTTTCCTCAGAAAAAAAATCTGTAGAAAAAAATGTGGCTTAAATCTGGCCTGTCTTACATGCTAGGCATGAATATTTTGTTGGACTAGCACAGAGGAAACCTACAGCTGTCTAATTACAGATCTCTGAGCTCAGCTGCACTGATGGGGAATGAGAGAGTGTTAAGACAAGGGCCAAAGACTGGTCTTCCAGCTGACACGTGAGAGCCTGTGTGCCTTCCTGTTATCCTTGCATGATCTCTGATGTTGAGATGGAGAGGAGCAAGGACCATCAGCCCCTCAGACTTCACAGGGCAGTGTGTGTCCGGGCACACCGATAGTACAAGTACTGAACTATGACTCTGACAACAGAGAGGGCCAAGTACACTTTTACCTTCCTGTTGTGGGCCAAGGGAACGTGTCATTACTTTTTCTGGGTTTTTTTTTCTGAAGAGTTTCAAAGCTCCTCCTCAAATCCATTAGGAGAATGTTCTTTTGAAGGTCCCACAGAGGGGTCACACATCATCCTCAGGCATGTCATTGTGGAGCTTCAAATGCTGAGGTGTTGGGAAAGGAAGTTCCAGACAGCTTGTTTAGCTTGTAGGTGTGCAGCAGTCATTGTGGACTTGGACGTTTTACCAATGTATCTTGCCACCAGAGTTTATTTTGCACTCAGTGTGGGTGTACTGTCACATACATACTTCAGTATGTATGTATACACATCTAGAAAAAACAGCTACAGCGGATTTCTTTAGGGAATGCCATTATGGTAGTTGTGGATCAGTGAACCAGAGTTTCTACTGGCTCTGTGACAAACCTGGTAATGAAATGTGGTGTGTCTTTACAGATATCAGCATAGCAAGGATGTGGAAAAGTGAACTTTTAGTCTTTATTTGTCTTTATTTGCTAATAAAGAAATTATAACTTGACTGGGAGGTTCAGTAACAACTACTTAAAATTAGAAACGTCATCTCCGGAAGACCTTTTCACTCTGTAAGCAGAACATTTTAGGGTTTGTGCAACACTCCTTAAGACCTGTTTAAGGAAGATGCTTAGGCCAACACAGCCCTTTTTAAAACCTGAGTTGATAAAAAAGTTTCAAGTTGTGAATTGTCCTTGAGGACATTGCAGCCTGGGCAAGAATCCCATACAGCCTTCAAGATCTGTTGGTAAAGCTCCCTTTGGTGCTTAACTTCAAATCCCTGATGTAAAAAGTCTGAAAAGGACACGACTTTCTGACAGTCCTGAGTTCATAGACACACCACTAATACACTGTCTAAATTCCACACAGGGCCTCTGCAGCCCAGCTTAAGACCCAAGGAGAGTAATTCAGTAAAAAATCTTGCTATGCTGCAGTATAACTGCATCTTAATACATCATGTGAAGAAGAAGAGAACTTGTGTTCTCTCAAAGTAATTTTTTTTGTAGATTAAGGGAAACAATTATCAGAATTACAGAAAGCACACAGTCTTTATGAGAGATCGTGATTGTTCTGCAAGGAAGACCTAAAATCTTGAGCAGTATCAGCACTGTTGCCACTGCACACAGCAATACAATAATGTATATGCTGAAAATTGCAGTTCCCCAGCTGACAGAGCTACACTCTCACATATCTGCTTTGACTTAAATCCCAGTTTGGACAGATTCCAGTGAAGAACATAAAAATTATGGCTCAATGATTTCCATTTGTTGTGTTCTTTTGGAAAAAAGATAATTTCTTCTGGTGTTTTCCAAAAAATAAAATCAATTGTTCAATGCAGGTATTTCCAGAGAAAGAAGAATAAGGATGCCAACATAAAAGGTGCTGGTAAAATGTCATCCAAGTAAGCACAAGTCTTTGCTAAAAAAATGTTTGAATTGAAACAGGTGCTGGGAACAGCATTAGGATGAAGACAAAGGAAGTTTAAAATTTCCTGATCTTTTCAAAAAGACAAAGATATGTAAAAAGAACAAGACATTTAGGAGATTTTAAGAAGTTATAGAATATTTTCAGTACAGATCATTTCCAGGATGACATAACCTGTGAAAACTTTATATTTGCTTGAGTTTTAGACCAGTTAAAATGTGAATTGAACTGAAGAGGCTTTCTTACTGTTACTACTATTTTTTATTTGCTCAGTGCCAACAGAGCATTCTTGACTGTGCGTGGCACAAAGATCACCCCTTTCCTACAAAGGAGAGGGAGCTTGTAAAATTTACATCCATAATATGTAATTGATACTCATACACTGTTATTGATTCTATTCTAATAGGCTTTGCATACAATGGAGCGTTATTAGGAGGGCTTTGAAAGAGAAGTTGTGGGTAATTTGGCAAACTCTGAATGGGAATTTGGCTTCCTGCATGTTTTCCATGAATATATTGTCTGTCTATGTCTAGTCTTCTTTCCCCATTAATCTAATTTTTTTTGATTGTTCTTTGCTTCAGAGGATTAAAAAAAAAGAAGGCAAAAAAGGCACAAATGGAATATTTAAAATTATTTCCATATCACATATTTCCATAAAATGGAAACCAGAAAAATGTTCCATAGTTTCTATAAAACAAGTTATCTTTTAAAGAAGGTAATCTTAAAGAACTGCTGAAACTTCCCAGCTTCGAAAAAAAAATTATTTCTTTTCATAGAGCCACTTTTTAATTTACAGTAAGTCAAGAGGCAGGAGGGATGATAGAGTTAAGCTCATGCTGTTGAGAACAATTATCCTGGTGCAGAGACATATGTAGCCCCAGAAGGTTGAACAGACCACCATAGCTTAAAGGCACTAAGATAAAAGGGCACGTGCTGTGTGGGCCCAGTGGGAGCAAGACCACAGCCTGCAAACAGAGCCCACTCGGCTTCATTTGATTTGTGCCTTGCTTACTGTGCCTCTCTTCTCTCTCTCTCTCTCTCTCTCTTTTTTTTTTTTTTTTTTTTTTTTTTTTTTTTTTTTTTTTTTTTTTTCTTTAAAAACCCTGGTGCATTCATTGGAAAGGAAAAAGAGAATGGGAGCTGGGACAGTGTGACAACATCAATGTAGTGTTTGCTACAGTCAAAAACAGCTGGGCCAAGACTCATGGCAACCTCTCTTTCTAAAAGATTGAAGACACCCTGGTAAGATGTACTGTAAAATAGATGAATTCAGGGGACATTTAGATTCTGCACCAACTGAATAGCAGCAGCAACTATTCTTTTTTTTTCCTCTGCCTCATTAATCATGCTGGTTAATTGTTGGGATAATGATTTCACAAGTTCATGTAGTACACAAAAGGATTATCCTTGGATTGTGAATAGTGCCTGGCATTTACTTCTGCATATGCCAGTATCTCTGCATTAAAATGTGAGGATGTTTTTCATTCTACTTTTTTCTATTGTGCAATTTTGCTAGAAAATGAATTACATGTTATTGTCAAGGTTGGATATAAATGAAGAGAGAAAACTTAAGATAGCAAGTAATAAAAGAGATCCCATCTTTTTTCAAAAGGAAAATAGTAAAGGACATAAAGATAGAAAAACAGGAAAATACTTTTGTCATTTAAGTGGTATTTTCATACCTTTCAAGAAGGATTCAATAATTCTTAGTGTCTAGGTATTTCCTCTCTTTTTTAAAAAACAGTGGAATTTTAAATATTTTTTGTCAGCTGAGTTCAGATTTCTAAAAATAAGACTATCAAGACCCCGTTCGGTGATTTCAATCCTCACTGTCCAGAAAATTGTGATACTTGTCTGTCACTGTGGCTAAAGGGAAATTGTTTATGGATGTCTATAAGAAACCTATCTGAATTCTTAAGCACTTCATGCTTACTTAGATAAGAAAAAACAAATTACATGTTTTTTACAAGCTGAGAGATCAATTAAAACTCATTGTTTTTAAGATTGATACCAATTTATTACTGTTTTACTCTAATGCTTTTCCCCTTTTGCATATAGAATTATTTTTCTTTTTCTCTGATGAACTCTGCCAAACCTGTTCTAAATATTGTTGATTCCCATCTCCAAATGGAAAGGAAGATACATGAAGTTTCTCTGCACTACTGAGATATTTCAAAACCTTGTAGTCTTCCAGCAAGGTGACTTGTGAGGCTTTATTTTTTCCAACGTAACCACTCAGAGAAAGACTGACATTTTGATAGTTCCAAAGATTCCTCTTTTAATTCTGAAAAGTTATACATTTATTTGAGAAATAAAATTACCCACCAAAAGAACAGGAGATAAATATAATTTGGTTTTCCATATTTGTGCCCTTTTATCCTTACAAATGGATGTTAAGCAGATAAACAGTGCGTTGTTACCATAGTAGTATTTTATGATGATATATACAGATATGTACAACTTGATCTTCCATCTCTCTTGTTGGAAAAGCAGCTCAGCTGTAATCCTCACAGCTTATTCTGCATGTCTTGAGCTGCAGTATGAGAAACTCTTCTGTGGCATTTTCCTTGCCAAATTTTTGTGACTCTTTATTGTGAAAAAATGGCCCTGTCTGAGGCAAAGCCAACAGTCTTGGTCTGAAATCATAGCCATATGTTTTGCCAGAGCTAGGAATGGAAGACTGATGAAAAAAAACGACCCAAAATGACCTGGTTTTGGCCTCTGGTCTGTAGTAAAGGCATAAGGGAATCCTTTCCTCATTGACATAAAAGTCCATTCCACAATGCAATGCAAAAGGTGAAATTTATTCTGGAAGACGTCTTAGGGTGCCCTGTTTTCAAGTGTCCCCTTTAGAAGCAGCCCTAGACCAAGTATTTAGAATTACTGACTCAGTCAGAAATAGTTTTGTCTGTTTCTTGTAGTAACTCCATGTCAACCTTCCTACTCAAAAAATATCAAGATGTTAATCTTTTCAAAAGGATAAATTCATGTTTCATTTCAAAATTACAACTTTCACTTTCCCTCCTCACCGTCCCACTGCAACCATCAGATCAGGGAAGATAAGCAGTACCTTGTGATCACTTGGGACTGTCACTGGCACATCACAATACAAAATATCTCCAACTTCCCTTCACTCCTAAAAGTTGCATGATCTTGAGTTGCAAATAAGTTTGAAACCACTGCAACCAGCACATTGTGACTCCATGAGCAGGAATGAAGGTTAAATTCAAAGGATAAATTATTTATTGCAAACTATTTACTTAGTTCTGGCACTGAAGAACAGTGGAACAAATGGAATTGTTAGATCCAACACGTATTAAGAACAAAGGCTGAAATCCCATTTCTGGTACTCCATGCTTAAATTTCCCCTGTGCTTTAAGAACTGCACTGTTAGCTTTTCTCTCTCATTAAACTGCCTCTCTTCCATACTGAACTTAATTTGTATTTTTTTTCCATTTTCAGTTTACCTAAAAATCACACGTTCTGAAACATTCAATAGGTATAATGATTAAAAACAGAAATGTTCCATGAAGCAGTGAGTACAGTTGTACACACTGAACTGTCCAGGGAGGTTATCTCATCTCTACCATGACAATATATCATAGAAGCTGAAACTCATTCAAAATGTAGAAGGTTCATCTACTTGTCACATTGCAGGAAAACTGCACTGAGCGTGGACATAACACAGGAAGGGTGGTGAGCAAAGGCTGGGACTCTCCCCAGCAGCAGCCCTGCACCCACACTCATGGTCCATCCCAGCCTTTTCCATGCAAAATGTCTGCCCAGCCCCTTTGGTCAGGGATATTGCTTCTGCTTTCTGAGTGTTGCATCTCCCCAGCCACACACCACACCTTGGAGCTGGTCTGTGCTCTCCAGCTCTCCAGCTGAAGGCACAGAAACCTTTCTGCAGGCCCCTGGGAAGCAGGAGGCACACCAGGTCGCTCAGACCCTCCTTTCTGCTACTTGTGAAGCTTTCATGCTCTATGTTATTTTTAAACACTGCCTTGGCATCTCACAGCCAGAGGAGCATAGCATTTTAGCCATTTAGAGCCAAGATCTGCCCTCACTTACACCCATGCAACTCATGGCCCTGGGAGACAAACATATCTACCAACAAAGCATCATTCAAAGTTCCATTTCTTAAAAAAGCCCCACCAAAACAAATAGAAGGATTTTGCAGCAAACAAAATGTGGTCAGTCAACTAATACTGAGCTGAGATTTGAGGGAGCTATGAGCTAATTTGCTGTGATAACAGTGCATTATGAACATGGTAAGCTACAGAGGCTTCAGCTGGGTGAGTTCTCTAGTTATTTCAAATTCATGAAAGTAAACCACGTTTTTCCACTTCTGAACAAAAATGGATTCTTTCTTCCTCCAGTTCTCTATAACAGTAAGTAGTCATAGTTACAAAGCTAATTTTCTTGTGGAATAGCACATGGGTATTACTACACATCTTGTCAGTTAAGGCATCTGAAATCCTATCCTGAGGATCCTCAGTTACACCAATGCTTTTGAAGAGAAAATTTTCAGGTGTATTGCATCATGCATTCTGACTTTCTACTTAGGGAAACATCCCATTAACCTCAATGCATTATTTATTTATTTATTTTAAAAAATACATCTACCAGACAATAAAGATTCAAACACTTACAAGATAGAATAAAGCAGTTTGAAATTCCACTTATAAATTTATTTTCCCACCTTTTTTAGGATAGACTTCTTTGCTAAAAATCCCTCAAACATTAACATTGCTGGTCTAGGTTGTGTGTGAGTTGCTAACAAAGTAATGGTTAGAATAATATAAAACCAATCTTTGGAAATGTCCTTAGCTCTGTTCTCAGGAAATTTTTACTGAGAAGTGTTGCATATCCAAAGCCTTGAATAAAGCCTTAGATCCATGTTCTTTTAGCTCTTCCCAAGACTAAGATATTCACATCCATTTTCTAAACAATTGCTGCAGGTTAATGCTGCAGAACAAAGGCAATGAGAAGGGGGGATGTTCTCCACTGAAAGCTACCAGGAGCTCACACCAAACTCCCAAGGTATGAAGCCAAATACCTTCTGCCTCAGATTAGCAGATGTGTGCATGGAAAACTGCTTTTTTCAGCTCACACTGGTTATGCCCGATCTCTTCAGTGCTGGTTGTATACTGATGTGGCCAAAAAGCAGAGCTGTCTGTTTCCTGCTAGAGCTACTGATGCAAAACCCTGAAAATGCTAAACTGAGCTAATTATACTGTTGCTCTGTTGCCATCATCCCCTGTTTATTCACTAATTGTGCAATCTGGCATAGTGCTGGCCTTCATTCTAAATTATGACAGCCTTTAGTTTCATTTTGGTCTAAAATTCCTAGTTTCAAAGAAATCATTTGTAAATTTGGTAGTTTTTCATAGAAAATATCTTCTGTGAGTCAGACATTTATTTTCAGGATTTTCAAACATTTAAGAGCTCAGGAATAAATTAACAAGAAATTGAAAACATTCAGAATTGCCTAGCTGAAATTATTATAGTATTTTAACAAGTTTGGAGTGTTTTTGTCCCAGTACTTGGAGTGTTTGTATCACAAGTCAAACATATTTATAGAATCATAGAAACTGTGTTTGTAAGGGACCCCTCTAGGTGTCTCAAGACCATTTTTCTGCTTTGAGCAAGTCTCTCACCAGCCTGAGAGCAGAATGTCTGTGCCCTTTCTCAGCTGAGCAAACTTGCAGAATTCCACAAATGGAGATTCCATAGGTTTTCTGGGTAATTTGCTCTGGTCTCAAACAACAGAGTTTGTAGCAGAAGTCAGATATATTTATACTGTGATAGAGGAATGATAATAATTTCCTAAATTTAGAGGGAGACATTTTGATGGTGTATGTTGTCAGGAAAATGCAACCAAAAAGAATAAACAACCAACCAACCCACCCCCCCCTCCCCTTGCAGACCAGCTGGATAGTGGGGGTCACTTCTAAATGCAAAACAAAGGTGATCACCATCCTCCAAACAGTTTTGCTTGTTTTATTTTGATTTAAGATCCAGCCAAGACCAACCAGCAAAATCTGCACTACAGAGATAAATTTTACTCTCACAGAATTGTAATCTCTAATGAAAGTAAGAAACTGGGCTGTGTCAGGCTATTTGTAACTACATTGACATTTCTGCAGTACTTTGACCATGGCAGTCTATCTTATTTCAGTATATAACATTCTGCCTTTTCCTTGACTCAGTAGTCAATTCTTCTTCTTCTGAATACTTTTTGTGCAGCTACAATAGATAATTAATTCCAGCATAGAAGTGGCTCTATTTAGTGATGAAAAAATGCAATTCTTATGAATGCATTCACATTCTAAGAATGCCTGCATTTATATCCACCTGTTTGTGTATATAGTATATATCAACATGCATCTGTAGATAAAATTGGCAATATAGAGATAGATATAAATAGACATAATTATAATTGCTATGTAGTTTCATACTTGTAACAGAAAATACATATTTGTTCATAAAAGACTGTCTAAATATTTAATTATGGAGGGATTTATTTACATTATCTTTTAAAAATACTAATTTCCAGCAGCCACAGAGTTATTATTTCTAATTTTTTTCCCTTTTTTTAGCTCCTCTTCTTTTCTTCCTTTCTTCCCAACTTCCTCAGATATAAGAGAGCTGTTCATGCCTCCCAAGTGCATTGAGCCTCATTTTGAAATCACCTAGAAACTTGTATTAGGTATCCATAGTCATTAGGTACCTCTGATGGAATTATAATGAGATGGCACTAACTGATGGATTAGACTTTCTACTCAAGATGAAGTGAATGCAGTAATCTTTGAGGTGAAATGTGCCACAAAATAACACAACACTAATGATATTTCAAGATTAAATGTGTCTTTGTGCCCCACTGAGCAAAATATTCTGATTCATTAATAACAAACTAGATTGCTACCAAATGCATGCTACCAGCAGAGTTTATATTGCTTGTTTGGTATTCATATGTTTGAGTAGATTTGCTTTTGAAGAGATTTTTGGTAGTTAATGCTATTTAGGATGGAATGACTCTTTAAACCTCGAAAAGCTGAAAGGCTCTCCAAACTGATCAATGTCTCATACAGTTACCTTAAGACTTCTAGGGGCACATTCTGCACTGGTGCTATCCTGGGAACCTTGAGTTTCCCATCACCATAACAAATCCAATTGCCGTCTAAAGAGAGAGCAAGCACAAAATATTTTTCCCATAGGGTTGTATTTGTCCTTTCTGTGAAAATCTCATGGCATTACACTCAGAAGGCCATAAGTTTACACAGTGAATGGTGGAAGAATAGCAGCCATGAGAACAGCTGTATTCATTTTCTCTTGCTATATTTTGTTTTCCTTCAAGATCTTTCAGTGAGAAATCTGAAACTAATGTCATGTATAAAATAAATGCAACCACTTTATCTCTTCAACACATTGTAACACAGAAGTTCTACGTATTTCTATGGATACTGCTCATTAAGTCTGTCCTTTTAAGACATAAATGTTATGCTGCACCTTACCTGAATGCACATTTGGACTTAAGTGCTACAGGCTTCACACTAACAAAGTTCTCTCCTTGCAGAGTTTTTTCAAAGAGCTTTTGGGTCAGGTTTTATGCTTGTGACTCATGAATAAGAGCTCTCAGTGCTTCCTGTAACATTTTACTCAAGGTTAATCATTATATAGTATGGAGACACCTGAGAAAAAAGACTCCCCTGCCTATACACTCTCCAGAATACTTTAAATTCTAAAATCCTTGTATTCTTCATCAAACTTCCTAATTAGTTAATTAAAACTATATTATGTCTAACAAGCTACTGCAGAGATTTAGTTTGCAGTAATTAAAGCAGAGTGAAGCCTTTATAACCTGATTCCCTCTTTTCCATCCCCTTTCTTAACTCGAAAATCTTCTCATCTTTTATTTTGCACATCATATCTTAGTTTCCTTGATGGTACCTGCGCCTCAGCATGTACTGAATTTACATAACATTTGCTCCTGTCCCCTATATCTCAGTGCAATCCAGCACTGGTTTCAGCCTGCCAGCATCACCTGGTCAGCAGGACACTGATAGGCATTTTCAGACCTAGCTAGAAACAGATAAGAAAGTTATAAGCTTGAAGCTTTCTCTATGCTTGTCTTTTCCCAGCCTTGCAGTAGAGGTCTTCCTCAAGATATGAGATTCTCCTGCTCTTGACAACCAGCTCAGGAGAGCCCTGTCTGGGTTTCACACCTGTGGCAGACATTGACCACCACACAAATGAAACCATTCCCAATTCCTCTGCTCCCCAATATATACTGAGGTAATTACCAATGTACAGGAGCAAAGAGTTAATTGAAAATCATAGAGTCTTTCAGATGGTATCAAGCCTACAATTCTCCAGAGGATTCTGAAATAGTAATTACTCAGTGAGCACTTTTCCCTGTGTTCTCACCCCCTGAGGGTGACCTTACTCTACAAAAGATCCATCCGTCTCTTGCGTGCTTTATACATCTCCCCCATGGAGTATGCATTTTATGTAACAGGATGATTAATTCTTCATCTCCACATCAGGGAAAAAGAGCTCCTTGAAGAGGAAAAGTAAAATGATTGGGGTGATGCACTTGTCCCTGAAAGAGACTTTCATGAGGCTTTTCCTTTCTTTTGTGCTTTAAGATGTTATTTAAACGGACCTGTTGCTGGTAAGTGAGAACAGAGCATGCTATTTGAATGTAATTGTTTTTCAACTTGAACCCCTCAGTATTTAGTGCCTGCTGGGCATTACTTGGTAGACTGTACTCTGCATCTGTTTAAAAAATTACCTGTTTAAAAATCTACACTGCATCTGTCTCTGATATTAAAAGATAGTCAGCATTACTGATAGATAGGAAATTCAGGACCATGTAAACTAGATATATTGCAATGGATTTAGTGCCACTGAAGAGATCCTATTCCTGTGTGCCCCCCAGATAACCTTCCACTTTTCCTGAACATTTAGCCAAGTCTTTCATTTATGCATATTCCTACTTACAGTCAGAGCTCTGTCTCAGTATGGGAACACTGCCTACAACCTTATCCCATACAATAAAAGGAGTGTATAGAATTAAGCATCTACAATTGCATATTTATAAGTAGCCTGAATGTCAAGATCAATGTCCTTTTCTGTCTTTGGACAGCAGAAAATTTGCAGGTTCCATCTTGTTTTAAGAAATGCTGATTCTGTAAACAGACCAACAGGTCTCCATTGGTTCACCAGCAGGTGAACCAATCCAACTTGTTCCTTCCCTGCATTGTCCTAGAATCCATCCTTTCTTTCATAGTGAGTGAAATAAAATCAATTGTTTGGGTCACTCCCTGCTGTAATAAACAGACCATTCTTTTTTTCCACCTTCTCCAGCTAGCAATACATTTTTAGTGAATCAGTGTACTCAAACCCTAGAACTGTCCTGGTTCAAGACTAAAAAAATCATGATGAATGCTGCTGATAGAAGATCCTGCAAATAACCTTTCATTTCAAAGATACCAAAGGTACTTGCCCTAAACAAGTTCTTCTGCAGGTGCTGTTATAGCTAGACTGTCTCCAATATCTTCTTAAACCTACTGGCATCTCCGAATGGTAGCTCTCAATTCAGGGATGTCTAAAAAATAATTTAAAAAAACTTTTTAAAGTAATGGGGGAAATCCAAGGCAGAGCAAGAGGTTTAATTTAGATCTCCTCATTCTCATTGCATCCCATTAATCACCACTCTTATTAAAACAAAACAAAACAAGAAAAAATAACAGCAAAAAATAGAATAAACAACAAACAAGCAGAGCACTCAATACATGATGAGTGAATTAGCAGATGGTAAATTCATTGGAAATTTGCTGCGCTAACTCAAGCAACTTAGCTCATTAAACCCTGGGGCCCATTCACTTGTTCTTAGACTAAATTACTTTTTTTTCCCTGCTTTATTATGATGCAGTTTATTTTTTATTATTATTCAATTCTGGTACAGTATTGCCAGCAGGTAGCTAGTGCATTTATAGATGCATTACAGGCAACAAAGATGACACATCTGTTCTATCTCCTTGTCCCCACATCTGGGAAATCTCTGCATTCTTCACCTGGCATGACTTACCTCATGACAGAGCTCAGTACTAACAAACACAGAGAAACGGAAGAAATGTTCTTGGTTTGTCACATCAGTTCAGTGTCAGCATTTCACACAACCAGGACTTACTCTGAATAGATTCTCCCTGTTACACTTGGATCAGGCACCTATGGGCAGTTCTCACTTCAGTTACTGAAAGAGACTGCTCACTAAAACTCAGATGTGAAAGCCATCCCTGGGCAATGTGTCCACCTCAGTTACGTGTCCATTGTGCAGAGTTAAACGCAGGTCACATTCCACCACATAAACCTCACTGTAATTGTACATTGCATTTAAAGCTTGTTTAGAGTATTACATCTTCCAGACTTTCCATTAAAAATAACATTTTGAACAAATAAAAATATATAAATATATATAATAAATAAATAAATATAATTTTGAGTTGAAATATCAACGTTTTGGATGGAAATGTAAAGATCCTTTTGGATTTTATTTGAGAACTTTAGAAGTAAATTATTTCCATCTCGTGACTTCCACTTTCACAAGAGAACACAAAGCAGATAAAACAGTGGCTACTAAGCAAATCATACTGGTGACACTGAAATAATTTTTGAGGATATAATGATGAAAAAACCCTGTGAGATTTCAGATTTCATTAAAATTCACAAACTCATGAGTGATTTTAAAACACTGGTACCCTTGTGTGATAGACATTCTGGGGTTTATTTTCAGTTTTTGTATGGATACTAGGCTGAAAGCTTATAGTAAGTCAAATATTAGGCCAAATAAATGAAGGCGACTTTTTAGGAAAGGAATGTTTCTTAAAAAAGCATTGTTAGGAGTTTATTATGGGAAGAATGTCTGGTGCCAGGGCCAATTTGAGGAAGCTCGTGGTCATCGTTACTGCAGTCTGGCCAAAAAGCTGCCCAGCACACCAAATTGTGCTCATTTGTACAATAGAAGAGAGTCTCCTGAGGAAAAAAATGCGCTGAGTACTAGTTTGATCCACTTTCATGGAGACCTGTGAGCAGGGTAAGAGTGCATCAAATTGACTGGGTCTCATTTTCAGAGAGAATTTAGGAAATGGCCAAGGAGCCCTTAGCAAACTTCTTGTTTGGTTAGGGACCAAAACTGCAGACAGAAACTGCTGAGCACAGGCAAGCATGTACACAATCTTTTGCAGACATGCATTTGAGAGGTCTGTGCTATGGTATTGTGGACCAGACGCAGATCTTCTGAGAACAAATGCAATTTTATGGTACGAATGCTCATAAAGAATCAAATTTATAGGAACATTATTAAAGGATGAGGCACAGTTTACCTTATTATTGTTAAATTTACCTTATTGTGAAACTTCCCTAAGGCTGTAGTGACCTGAAAGAATTTAGCAGTTTTGTTCTTGAAGCTTAGTTCTAGTGTCAGAGTAGTCTCCAAGTGGGATCCTGCATTACAGAATGAAAAGTAATGGAAATTTTCTCATCTAGAAAATTTTTATGTGATTTTTATGTGATGTATGCAGTCTTATAAGTCTTCATTTTGGTTTTTTTTGGGTGCAAAGTTAGCTTTAAAACCATCTTTCCTCCAGAAAAACCCAATGGAAGATGTGATCCTATGAGTCTGTGGGAAATCACTCATTTATCTGAAGAGGAGTCATGAAAGTTCAAACTGAGGTCCTATACATAATAAGCCTAAATAAGGCTGCTAAATAATTCCCAGTAGACAGTCATGAGCAACATTAATGAGGCCCCATTATTAGTTTAGAAAACCCTTAGTTGAACTCTAATAGCAGTTCCAGTCATTAATTGCAGTAATTAACATTAAGGACTGTAAAAGCTCAACAAACAGCTTTTTCATTCATACATATGATGCTTATAGTGGAATCAGGTACTTACAGAGCCATACCTGCGGATTACATTTGAAGGAAGAGCAGTTTTCAAATAGCACTCAACTTGTATTCTTTGACATTTCCAGAAAAAGAAATCTTATAACTATGAGACTAAAGAGGCTTCTTATCACACTGGTAGCAAGGTAGAATTCATCTTTCTATTTGCTCCTATCCATGGTGCTACACTATAGATATTTTTGGGTAATGCAGTGTGTAATCTTCTGGGACAACTTGGTTGTCCTTCATTTCAGCAAATAATCACAATTATTAGAATTATCGTAACGAGAATTGAATTCATCATAATTTGAACCAAATGCAAAGAGGGGGATGAAAAGAGCTGAACTAAGAAAAAAACAAAAGAACCCCAAACTTGTTTGATAAGCTAGGCAAAATTGTTCAAACAGATGTGGAAAGAATAAAAGGATGGAGATGATCTTATCAGTTAGTTATCAATACCTTTTAAAAAGCATAACCAAACACCAAAGAAACCACAAGCCACATTAAATGAACAGATACGATCAGTTTAGTCTATTTACTTTCAGAAGCATCCAAAATTTAGTAATAGTCCACTATGGAAAATAAAGGTATCAGCCCTTATTACCACCAGAAAGACCAGGTATGTGTCATGTTGGCTTGTTCTTACTTGAGAGAAATGCATAAATATCCATGAGAATATGATTGCAGAATCCACAGGATGATATTAGTAAGACAAATTTCAAAATGAAGGTGGTAGGTGGGAATTTTTGCATTGCTGATTAACCAAACTTCTTTCATAGTGAGAAAAGTTGGTTTATTTCATTGGTAGCAAGGCCGAAGCTATATATGGATAGTCTCTTTTTAGTTTCCTCTGTAATATATAAATCCTCCCATTTCTTTAAAGAAAAAATTATGTTAATTCTAATGTCCCTCTCAAATTCCAACTAGATTATGTAATTTTTTCTACTTATATCATGACACAGTTGTGACAGGAAGAAGTTTCATTCACCTGTCATCTCAAACTATCATGTATTTTTACTATTGATTGCTTTTTACATCTCACTGCAGAAACTGTTGTACTTCGCAGGTGGATTTAAAAGACTCCTGGACATTTTTTGTACATATATGTATAGAAGTGATCTTTAAATTATATTGCTTTTAGATTATTTTAATTTGCTCATAATTCTGAAAAAATATATTTATCTGGCTCTTTGGAAGCTGGGATGAGTTAGGAAGTGGAACCTTTTCCTCCTTGAAAAATCTGAGTAAAATACCATGTGTAATAGGAATTAATAGGCAGATCCCAGCTACTGATAGAAAGATTTAAGTATACAGTCTTGCTTTTATTCAGTTTCTGTGGGAAAAAATATGGGAACAAAAGTATTTTTATCTAGTTTTATTTCTCAAATTCATGTTCAACGCAAAGATATAGCACCTTTTTACTCCATTATAAAACCACCTTTTTTTTCCTTCAAGACTAGAGCATTAAATATTTTCAGATTCATCACTACAAAATAAAGCAAGTATATCCTTCATTAAAATTGAATCACATTGTGTCAGAATATAATGTCATAAAATCATCTTTTCACCTACTCTCTTGAGAATGTGTTCTGCTCCTTCCAGGCAGTGTTTTCTCTATTCCTTGATATCCAACAGCTTCCTAGAAATCATGTCACTTAAGTAGAGCACTTTTGTGCCGTTCAGAAATCCTATTGGCTGTAAAATAGAGATTAAAGGGACATAGGAACTAGCAGTCCAGATTGATACAGCCATCATTATATACTTTAGCTAAGTATTAATTATCTATATTATTACCACGTGCAGATTGCTATCTATACAGTGAACTTATTTTCCTCATAGCTTTCTGTGTTTGTAATAGAGTTGTAAATACTGAAGCTAATAGCACAAAAACTCTGTTTTCCTGCAATGAACAGAGCAAGGTGTTGGGTTGGGAAAATCTCAGTCATGATCTAGTGACATGATCTATTTTCAGTGCATTCTTACAGAAGCCAACATTTAAATGAAAGCATATATAAAGAAAGTTCCATTCATTACAGCCTCAGGTTATACCATGATATAATATCAACTGAATTTTTTTTCTGATAATCCATGACAGTTTTGCCTTGGGCCAGCCTCCAGACACGATGAACATTGTGTGTTCTGCACAGTGTGGGCATAACCAGGCACTAGCAGTTGCCTATGTACCTAACACCCACCCTGGATTAAGGCACTGCTTTCATTTGTTTGTTTTGGCCTGGAGAAAAAAAAAAAAAAAGCAAGACTTTGCAATCTTTCTGCTCTGCCTATATAAATAATTCCAATGATTTCGGGACCACATGATTTAGAGAACTATTGGAGCCCTAACTTTGAGAGCATCTGAATTTTCGGATATCCAGATCTGTGGAATCAATGTGGATTGCAACATGAATTGAAGTCATTCTTATACAGATATAGCTCAAACACTGCCTTAGGTACAATACTTCTAAGGATGGGCACTAGTTTAAAAATTTTAGGTCACATACAGACAGAAGGTGTGTAAAGGCCAGTTTCAATATAGTGATAACCTGGACATAAGACAGCTGAAAATATATTTGTGCTTATATTAATAAAGAATGTGGTACAACAGGACCAAATCTGCAGGGCAAAAGTTTTGATGATGCAGAGCATGATCCACAAACACTCTGACCATGGTCTATTTTGGAGTAATTCTTTTCCAGCCCTGTGGACTGAGCATCTGTTAGTACTGAGAGCATATTCAGGGCTCTCCCCAAACCCATCTTTTGGTTTTGTTTCACCCATAAGACATTTAGTTCATGTGTTCAAAAATCACTCTACAATTGATTACAAATGCAGGAAAGGAGAGGCAATCATAAGATTTGCTTACAAATTTGTTTCTTACACCTGAGAAAGAAAATAAAATGGTAATAATGTGGATGTGCCCACCATTGATGTCTATACAGATGAAGACTATTTTGTTCATGTATTTTGGCCAAACCATAAAAGTTAGTATCTTGGATGGACCAGGAAAAGGCTCCTGTCCTACTCATGCCATTGAAAAAAACACACTTTCAAAGCTATCTTTGCAATGCTTCTGATCCCTAAGCCTGAGAGGCAAAGTCCTGCTCCCACCAAAGTCAACAGAACATTTCCCACTGATATTCATGCAGCTACAGTTTTGCCCAATATTTGAACCCAACACCTCCTTCAGCAATAAAAACTGGAGAAGACAAGATCATGAAATGGTGCTTTTTCTATGTGCTGGTGATTGGCTGGCTGGCTGGCTGACACCCAGGTGCCTCAGCAGGAAGATGCTGCAGATTAACAGAGGATGTGCTCTTGTAATTTGCCTTAGACTTCAGTGGTAATTCACATCCCAGTTCTCACAGTCAGGGACAGCAAACAAAACTGTGTTCAGAATCCCAGAGTCCCAGGATTGAATTCCGTTCTGCTTGGGTATTCAAGCAAGTCACCTCAGCTTCTGTTCCCTTCACTGCCCACCTTGTATCTTGGTGTTTTCAGCTGTGAGACCAAATATGTAAGGTCACTCTCCATGCTTCTGTTGGAGAGCTTTGCACAGCAGGGAGCTCTGAACATGACTGGTGCTGACCTAAAACAAATACCAGCATCAAAATAGGTTGTTCTCTGAGAGAATTGCTGCTCCTGCTTCTCTTCTGAGCTTCCTCTGAAGTTTCTCATCTTGCAAGAAATAAAGGATTAGTGTCATGGAGGAAAATAACCTGTCACCCAGGAGAATCATGTTTTGTGAGACTTATCTATTCCTTATCAGTGTTGGCACTTAACTTACATTAACTGAGCACTGATCAATGGTAGTGGAACTTCACAGGAGCTGCCAGTTGCAATGCACTATTTCACTTCAAAAGTTTTCTGGAACGGTATTTACTTGATATCCTACTTTTCTTTCTGTGTCTTTTTTTTTTAACAGTTCTTATTCACATGTGAGTTTCTGGCAGTTTCAATATGTTAAAACCCATTTAGACAACATTAAACTAGAGAATTCTCTACTGTATAAATTTAATTCCAATTACCCTTATTTTCTTGTTATCTGCTGGTTATAATATGAAATTTGGCATATTAAAGAAGATACAATTTTCTCAACAGCTGTAGAAACTGTGGTAATTAAAGAAAAAATTAGTCTGTTTTATTTTGATGTTTCTTTTATTATATTGCAAGTATGGGAATTTTCTTTTCAAGGTAAGAAGTCATCAGTTCTCATCAGTCCATCTATTTATATATATATACACTGCAGCATCACACTTCTCTGAGCACCTTCCCAAAATGAAAATATGGAAATAATCTTTATCTCTTTTTTCTCCCTTCAAACTGTAGAAGAAATAGATTGCCTGATTTTAAAGTCAACAAGGACCACTAGGTTATTTAGTAGGAGATCCTTGATCAAGCCTTAAATCCAGGCATGCTTTTATTGAACACAAGGATGTGATTTCAACTCAGGCAATTTGAGACAGGCAGTCAGTTTTGATATGAAAGCTCCAAGAAATGAAACATTCACCACTTCTTTCAGCAGTCTCTTCCTGTGCATGCTGAGCACCTGTGTGCCTTCCTTCTGGTTGAATCTGCAGATTTAACTTCTAGGTGCTAGTTCTTACAGTGCCTTTTTCTAGCACATTATAATTCACACTAGCAGTGAAAGTTTTCTCTTCAGAATGGCATGCATGCCATCAAAGCTTATGTTGGTATCATCTGGACAAATTAATGAGATTTAAATGTATCTGTTGTCCACTGTCAGAGCTTTTGGACCACAGGTGAGATGCATGGAATTTCTTAAGTGCTTTTTTAAATTACAAGGTCCAAAACCAGACCCAGAAGTTTGTTTTGACACAATTAGTACAAGCCGAATTGGCAAAAAATATTTCCACCTCCAAATACCAGTCCTCTTTTACATATTCAAGGGCACTAGGCCTTTGTCATGTTTTTAGGCTATGGGTCATGAGGAAGTGTTTTGTTGGCATGATTCCTAAAGCATTTGCAGTGTATTTGCACAGTCATTTGCTCAACTTTATCTGTGAAGGACAGATTTCTACTATTCCAGTCACTAATTGCTAGTAAATATTCCAGCAAGCCCAGTTCCTGTGAAAGAAGTCATGTATTGATCCTTACTATGCAGGGCATTTTAATCTCTAGAGGAAAACTACAAAGAAAACTCAGTTCAAGCAAACCTAACTCTTAAGATATTTACAGAGATGAGCATACAGTAAGCCAGTGTGACTAGATTCATGACTGGAACAGATCAACTCACTTTTTAAAAACAAGTGGTGTGAATCCCTCCAAAATTATAATTAAAGAAACATTGATTGGTCTTGCAGATATTGGCCTGAGCCTTTCTCCTCCTTAAACTTCCAATCGATATATTGAGTATACAAATATTTATCTATGTAAGTACTATTCATTAAAAGCTACTTATAGTATACTTCTGCAATTAATTAATACCTGGTTTAAGTAGATATCTTATAATATTATACTAAATAAAGATAATCAGTCACTCTTAGGAGTGTGCAAGTTAGGGAATGTCCTTAAAGATAAGTTTAATTCCAGTTAAACAAGATGTATTGTGAATGTTCCCTTATACATTCATTTGACATCCAAGTCTCCAGAGAACTTTTTGTTCTTTTCCTACTTTGCTTTACATCCATTTTATTTCCCCTCTGGTCATCCATTACAAAGAGGAATTGGGTTGCTGTGCTCAGACACCACTGCTGCAGCACTACCCCGAGCTATCTGTTTCTTCAGTGTAGGTTCAATTCCAGTTGTTTATTGACTTGCTCCGGGTTTCTCAGAACACCTGCTTATGGCCAATTGCAGGCTGACTGCACTGCCAGCTGGAGTTCTGGGTCTGGAAAGGGCAGGAGAAAACCTCTCCCTGAGAGTAATCAGCCCAGCAACACCACAATTACATTAGACTCCACTGTGAATTCCATGAATAGTTAATAGCAGACTAGATTTTCTTTCCCTAGTTGGACCATGAACATAAGCAGAACAGAATATAGAAAAAAAGTCACATGCAAGGATGAAATATTTTTGGTGTCTTTGTTATCACAGTAGAGAAAAAAAAAAGAAAAAAAAAAAAGAAAAAAAAAGAAAACTGCATTTTCCCTTCTCTGTGTTGCAAAATTGTATATTGGAAAATTTTCACTCCCCAAAAATCTCAAGTACTATTTTTCACCTAGTAGAAATACCAGTACTGAATGAAACCTAAAGCAAATGAGATTAGTATTTCCTATGCACTTGATAATTTATCTTTAAAGGGCTAGAAAAAATAGTGGTTGCAATGCTTAGGCATGCCTAAATTACAGTAAAGGAGATAGAAGTTCCATTTTCTTTTGCCACTGCTGATAAGAGAATTAATCTGTGGAGAGACACATGAATATCACACCTTCCAAAGGCAATCACTTTTACTGAGAAAAGTTGTTATAACAAAAGTTTTCTACTTTTAAAGTGTGAAATCTGTCTTTGCCTGCACATATCTGCAAAAGAAAAAAATAAAAACACTGAATTACCAGAGTGGTATTACTGATTTAGTATGGCAACATTTGACTTTGGATACTTTGGCACTTCAGAAAAATTTCCGTAATTAATCACACATGTCCTACTTCAGTTGCTAAATCAATGTACAATTCATTGTATGGCTTGATTGAAACAAGGCACACAACACTTGTTAGGTCTCACATACAATTCATTGACATTGAAGGGCCCTCACAGGTATTTCACTGCGATGTCAGATGTAACTTCATAGATGCCCTTTGAAATCAAATTTTGATCCCAAAGCAAAAAGAGAAGTCATAAAGAAACCAAGACATTTTCTTGATGACAGTTCAGCCTTTCTTGGAGACTTGGAAACAAGTCCTGGAAGCTTTTCTTTCAGTAGTTTGATTCCCTGCTGCAAGGTAATCGTATTAAGGTATTAAGGGCAAAAGAAAAATGGGAATAAAAAACCCCAATAAAAATGATGCATTTTCAGGAGGACACCACACATTCTTTCCATTTTGTTCCTATTTTTTTTTCTGCAGTAGCAAACAGTTTTACTGTTTCAGCATCTGAAGGAGATGTAATAACATAGGCTGTTCAGAGAACTAAGGGGACCTCATCTACCAGTTGTGCTGTGACCATTGGCTTGTGTAAAACAAACTGCAAAGCTTTTGTAAAGCTGTTACACTCCTTCTGGTAGCATTGTTCCCCTGATTTTGCATTGCCTTTACAGTTTGACTATGCAAAGAGTGAGAAATGTCATCAATCAAGTCCTAGTCTGTCTTTCACCACTTTGCACATCTTTACTGTAGTAGGAGAAACTGTACAAACTCTGTTGAGAAAACAAGAAGCAGTTGTGGAATGTGGGGGCTCTTTTTCATGAAATACTCTATTCAAAAGTTGTATCCAACTAGTATCACCTAGAAGAACTAAAAATAATTGAAACACTGATTTGAATAATCTAAACACGTAGATATAAGTCCAGAAGCAGCAGTATAAGAAAGTGAGATTTCTTCAATGATTATATGGACAGTTGAAAGAGAAATATTTAACTATTCTTAACTTTTCATTTAAAGAAAAGAATGAGCTCTTTTATGTTAGAATCATGCAACAAAGTTAAAATTTTCTTTTCATTTAAAAAATATTACTGTATGTGCTAAAGGGTCATAGGCTTTTCTGTCAATGAGTTTGTTTACCAGTAATAATCTATATGTTAAGCTGCCTGAAGTCAGATGAAAACTAATAGTGGCTAGAAAGAACATTTATACATTTATACCCATGAAACAAATCAAACTTACATAATAGAATTTGAAAAATAAATAATACTTTTTGGTGGAAAAAGTAGAGAGTAGAGGGATTTTTTACTCATTAACAGAAAAGAAACCACTTCTGACATAAAGAAGTGCCATTTCTATGTTGCTTGCCTAAGATGTGTAAACAACAAAGTGATTTTGAATTGCACACTGTTTCTGGTGAAAATGAAAGCCAAGTGGCCAATTTGAGTCATTTTATGTCTTTCAGATGAATAGCTGTGAGGTACATCCTTTGAGGCAGACAAATGATCTGAGACAGTTCCCAAAACGTATGATTATATATAAGCACCTGCTTGCTGTTATGATGATTCAGTCAAGAACAATCATGAATGCTTTTATGAGTTCTGCAAAGGTATTAACCTCAGCAAAGTACAAACTAGTCTTTTTCTTAAGTGTCACAGTTTTAAAACCCCTCCAACAACTCTTGCGTATATTATAATGCGTAAGTCTCAATATATTGGACCACATAGTCTGGAAGGACAAAATTTCAGACTGATGGGCTACAAGGACAGGGGTGAGCAGTGAACCTCTACATGGATGAAACTGTTAGGAAACTGAAATGAATCTAAGTTCAATGTCAATCAGATCTGTGAAAGGTCTTTACTGGTCCACTGGGCTATCTGAACTGGTGAGACAGTGCAGTCGTATTCTGGCAAAAGTTCCTTTTAATTGTCTCAGGATGTAGATTCTGATGTTCAGATTTCTGCAGCAAAGTAGGCAAGAACTGTGCAGCAGGAAGCTTAGCTTTAATTTCAGACTGTCGTAAGGGCACAAAAAGCAGCAAAAGACAGAGAGACTATCATTACTCCAAGAGAAGTGTCAAGGAAAGTCCTTTGCCTTGCATATTTTTGTAAGGCAATGACAATTAAAAAAATAGGGAATATAAAAGAAGTGATCGAAGAGAAAGCAAATGTTGTTACTGTTTATATGCAAGATAGACTATTAGGAATACTAAATGTCAGAATGTAACAGCACAAGCTCCTTTCATTTGTGTTTCTCTGAGAAATCAAAAAGACTAAAAAGAGGAAAGACAATTGTATGTGGGAGCATGAATAATGGACTTAGTGAAGACAGAGATCATGAACTTATCACAAGCTCAGAGTTTCTTAACAGAAGCCACTTATGGAAATGAAGGTGGCTTATGATGGTCCACATTAAAATGTCATGTGGCAAATACTATACAGAATGGATAAAATAATGTGTATCTATATATATATAATGGATAAAAGCATAATTATGCACACAGTTTGATGACACATTTGCTTCAAAAATCAGTGAGCAGACAGAAAATGAGATATCATCATGAGTATCACTAGTCAATGTGAATGAGAAGAGTACCCCCTGACCAGAACTCCTGAGAATGTGGCAGTAGTGCTATAACCCCTTTCTTATTGAAGAGAAACAGAATCTTTGAGGCCATGAACTTCTGCTCTGTGATTAGTGATCTCCAGATTCATTATGCAACTTTGCAGAGTTTCAAAAGTCAAACACATGAATAAGAAGGATTTATACATATATATTCAGCTATATTTTTCTCCTTTGCAAAAAGTTATGGCTATTAGGGGACAGACAGCTCTTAATATTCACCTATGTTACAATTTTTTTTTCATGTTAGGCTTGTATCATCAATATCTATGCATGCGATGAAGCTTGAAAAATTATTTTCCCGTGAGCCTAATCAAAAAAAGCCCTTGTCTACAGAACAGAATGCCCTAAGGGGAAAGAGACTTGGAATGGCAGAACATTTCTATCCAACTGGTTACAAAGTCAGTGTATCGATAAAGGTGGTCAGGGAAGAGCACACTGTCCCTCAGCCACAGTGAATGAATGAAGAGTGACTAGCAGAAAGAAAAAAGTGTCTTCCACTATCATTCCTTTGCCTCTTTGCCTTCATGGAAGTGACTGAAGCTGGAGCCTCTACAGCCATAACCTCTTTTTCCTCCTCTCCTTTTCTTACTGCTCTTTCCAAACAAAGACTAGTGCTAGAATCACCAAGATCAATGACACTTTTCAAAAGGATTGAGTCAAGCATGTAAAATTCCTGCTGTCAGTCTGCACTTTATAGCTTATATAACCTTGACTGACATATGTGAAGTAGTTTGGTGGGCTGTGATCAACTAGGGATTAGGCTGATTTTGAGTTTCAAGTACAGATGAAGGGGTTGGATAAGAAAAGTAATTTTTTTTTCTGCTTATTTGTTCTTTTCATGAGTGGAAGTATCTGTCTTGTTAGTAAAGACTGTTCAGAGAAAGCTGCATATCTACCATTTCTTCCCTGTTGCATAAGAAGCATGGAAGAAAAGTCTTTGCCTGTGTTTTGCCACTTCTCAAGTCTGGAGCTTTGCTTGACTAGTATGTTAACCCAGACATTCAATAAATGAGATTCCTCCAGTTAGCAGCACCTCACACACTAAACCCATGTGTGTCAAGCAATATCTGCTCCAACTGCAACTTGAAAAAATACACAAAATCTAGTTTTAATCTTGGTAGTTTGTGTTCTGGTGTAGCAAAAATATGTTTACACTAAGGTGCATTCGGCACCCCAAGAGCTGAGGCTTTCTGGAAGGCTTGCTCAGTGTTTCTGGGTTGAAATTCACTCCACCATCCCCTCATTTATTGGCCTGTGTAGTTAGATTAATTCCTGCTTGGTTTTGTGACAGAAAACAGCACATTTTTTATAGCTTTTGACATGAAAGTTCACTCTTGCAGGGTAGAAACACTCTCAACCTGAGCTGCTGGCTCATCTGAGGTTTATACTATGAAATCATAGAATGTTAAGGTTTGAAAGGGACCTTAAACATCATCTAGTCCCAATCTCCCCTGCCAAATACAGGGACAATTCCCACTAGACCAGGTTGCTCGAAGCCCCATCCAGCCTGGCCCCTACCAGGGTTGGGGCACCCACAATGTACCTGGGCAACATGTTTCAGTATGTCACCACCCTCAGAGTAAAGAATTTCTTCCTGATATTCAACCTAAATTTCCCCTCTTTCAATTTGTTTCTATTACTCCTTGTCCTGTCATTACAGTTCTGATGCAGAGTCCCTCTCCAGCTTCCTTGTAGGTCTCCTTCAGATACCGAAAAGTTACGAACTTTCCACACAAACTTCTCCAGGCTGAACAGCCCAAACTTTCGCAGCCTGTCTTCATAAGGGATATGTTCCTATTGCCATATCAACTTCATGGTGCTCCTCTGGACTTCTCTAACACCTCCTGCTAGTGTTGTCACCACCAGAACTGTACTGTACAGTACTGCACTGTACACAGTGCTCCAGGTGGGAGTCCTATAAATGACTGCAGCTCACAAAGAAAAAATAATCTCCCAGATTCACAGAATCACATAATAATTGAGTTTGGAAGGGACTTCTGGAGACCATCTAGTCCAACCATGTTGCTAAAGAAGGTTCAACAGGATTACATCTGGGTGGGGTTCAAGCACTTGCCGACAATCTCTTTGTGCAGCTTGTTCCAGTGTTTGGTCACCTTCACAGAAAATAAGTTTTTCCTCATTTTCAGATGGCACTTGCTGTGCATCAGTTTCTGCCCTTGGCCTCTTTTCCTATTGCTTGGCAGCACTGAGCAGAGCCTGGCTCCATCCTCCTGGCACCCTCCCTTCAGACACTGACAGACATTGATGAGCTCCCCTCTCAGTTTTCTCTTCTCCAGGTTAAACGGGCCCAGCTTCTTCAGCCTTTTCTCATAAGTGAGGTGCTCTGCTCCCATAATCATCTTTTTAGCCCTCTGCTGGACCACTCCAGAAGTTCCTCATCTTTCTTGAACTGGGAACCCCAGAACTGGACACAGAACTCCAGTTGTGATCTCTCCAGGGCAGAGTGGAGGGGAAAGATAATCTCCTTTTATCTGCTGACTGCACTCTCCCCAATGCAATTTCTAATTTGGCACATCCTAAACCTTTATGCATTCACGCTTTCCTGGTGTCACAATTTCTTCTAGAGACTCAAAAGAGCAGTCATATTTTTCTGTAAAGAATGGTGAAAATATCCCAGAATTTAACAAGTGCTAAGAATGATTGGATGTTGTTAGCACTATGCAGAGACTATTTCTTAAATACCATTTGCCAGATGCAAAATGCAAAATGCCTGAAATAATCACAATTTTCATAGGCTAAGAATGCTGTCTCCCGTTGAGTAGGAAACACATGTAGGTGTGAAAGGTTGGAGAGGTTCATAACAGGTGATTTTAGCCATATATATATATATATACACACACATATACATATATATACTTGAGTACACGAGTTCTAAATAACCCCAGATTTTATGACCAAGCTGTTTTTAAGAGAGAAACATAATTGCAGTTTTTCAGTCAAATTTATTTTATATGTACAATCTCTAACCTTTACTTCTTTTGCTGAATGGGTGGGTCATTGACATAATCTCCTCGAAGTCTTCCAGCCTGGGTGTCTTCCCTAATGATATTGCTTCTTTCATGCATTCATACAGTGACAGTTGAGAAAAATGCTTATTCTTTGAAAGGTCAGTGTACAGCTTAATCTACATCAGAGCAATTGGTTTCTGCAGAGCCTGTTGCTAAAACATAGTTTTTAACCTTCTTACATCTCAGCTTTTCACTCTTCTTTTCACTTACTGCTCTCTGGACTGACACAACAGCTATTTGACATTAAAGTTTGAATCTTCTATCCAAACTTCTAAATTTGGTAAGGTCAGGACTATATCAGCTCTTCCTTATCCCCAAGAGTATTTTAATGAAAGACCACCGTTACACAGCTCAGTGCTAAAAGGATTATAGAATTTGCAGTGTACAGCACACTCAACCCTATTTTATGCAGAGAATCAAATCCAAAAGTAGGGGGGTTTTTTTGGTGTTTTTTTTTTTTTT
>VWZU01005875.1:79619-139162 GCA_013397095.1 Sterrhoptilus dennistouni
TTGTTGTTTTTTTTTTGTTTTTTTTTTTCATTATAAATACTGTTTGCATCCCATCCTTACAGGACAGAAGCTCAAGAGGGCTTTCTATCTACCCACCTGCAGAATTGCTTTCCTGCCATTTGCCATCAGGCTCTAGTCAATAAGAGACTGAGGGCAGAACAGAATTTGCTCAGTGCAGAGTTCACAATCAGCACTGAAAGCAATCACATTAACATTTCTCTGCCTTAAGGCCTTTGAAACAGTACTGTGCTTTTGAGAATGTCTTATTTTGAATATGCACACACACCAGAGGAATACACACTCTTGTAAAAGCATACTATTTTGCTGTTGCAAGTTTACTCAAGACAACTAGAGAAATAATTTATGTGGGCCAGACGTAGATGTGCAAACATCTAATAAGACAATCAGTAGAAAGGCAGTGAACCATACAGAACCCTACCACATGACTCTACTTGAAATTTATTATGTGAATTAAACAATACAGTTCAAAACCTTTTTACATCACTTTGCTATTCTCCCTTGGTGCAAGAGAATGAATTAGATGGCTGTCACCTTGTCTGTAAATAATGTTCAAAGCTAATTTCTTTGAAGATGTTCCTTTATGTGCATTTCAGTAAGATGAATGTAGATAATTAAATATTAAGATATTTAAATCAGGTTGAATATAGTCAGGAGCTGAAGTAAATTACTACCTTGTACTGAATCTTTATCACATGAATCCACTTGTTTTGTTTTGTTTTGACTTACTTTATTCAGAAAGAAATACCAATGAATTGGGATTAGTATTGGATAAGATGTTAAGATGACAACTTTTTTTGTCAAATTTAAAATATTTTTCCCTGATGTCTTTCTGGATGTGGAATAAGATGAATAATGTGAGGCTCATATTCTCAGGTGAGATTATATTCTGTGCTCTGTACCTGGAATAAGTTACTGAACAAAACTGTGGAGTAAAAGCCTGTCTGAAGTCAAGGGTAAAAACCCCCAGAAGCTACACTTTCTGTACAAAGAGCAAGACCAAGGAAAAGGATGACCACAAGGCCAGAGAGAAACATCAGAGCAAGTTCAGTGAGATTTTTAATCCCAACGGAGAGGCAATCAGGGCATTGGTGTTTAATATTCCAATTCCGCATCATCAGTGTCAAATGGAGCTTTGTCTTTGGGCTTTGCCTGATTCATTAAGAATTGACACACCATGGATTTTGCCTTGGCAGGAGATACTGAGGTAGCTGTACCAGACCTGAGCATGTGCTCCTGGTTCTGACAGACCAGTAAGATATATTTGCTGGATTTATTGCTTAGACTGTCAAATATGTTTGTCCCATGACAAGCAATATGAACCATTAACAGATTAGGAAATGGTTCAGCATGAACTCAGGAAAGTAAATATGGTTACTTTTCACACCATGAATTTTATTCTATGCACTTGAGCATTAACTACTTAAGTATTTCAGAGACACAAATCACTTGCATCCATAGCCGATCAGTGTGACCTGAGTCTAGACCAAACAAGACACATCTCACTGACTAAAATAAAATTTAATTCATACTTATTGATGTGGACACTAAAATGAAGAGAGGAAGATGAGCATGTGTATAAGGTCTCAATTGAAGAAGACTATATGGAGCTAAGAATGACAGAGCTGTCCAAAAGTGACACTATTTTTTCCCTATTTCCAATCTGCTTTATGTTCCATACATTGTTATATCAAATCATCCTACATGCAGTCTGGTTTGTTTTGATTTTTTTAAGAGTCTTGCACTCCATGGGTCAGGAGTTAGGACATACTTAAAGGGCATACTTAAAAATCACAGGACAGAGTCTCTCCTGCCCTTGCATACTATTTCTGCTATATATAGCCTGTAAGTCAATGGAGGAAAATTGAAGTGGGTAATGTAAGAGTATAGTGAAAATTAAAAGATTGTATGAAAACAAGAAATTTTGTGTATTCTTTGGCAGCTCATTTGCATGCAGCCTAAAAATGCAGTATTTCTTCAAGCATATATTTTTCTTGTAAGGAAGATGTAGCCTCATTTGAGAGCAACACTGCTACACTGCAACACATTTTCAGCCTTTACATTTCAGTAATTAAGTTATTTATTGGAGAACTACTCTATAAATTCCCCCCAAACAGGCAGTAAAAAACCAGCATACACATCCGTGGTGCATAGCTGATTTACAGGGACTGGTGTCCTTTAAGTTATGTAGCAAAATAATGATTCTTTCAAGTTAGATGGCTGGGTTTAGTGACATGTGTACTGAACAGGAATACCTCCTGTAAACAGATACATTGCTAGCTCCCATTGCTCTTTGTAGTATAAAAACTGCCACAAACATATTGAAAGAGTGATCTGTTTTCTCTTTTATCTGGCTGCTCTTGCAAAGTTGTGAGGGGAATAGCAAGCATGTTTGTAATTAAAGATTACACACGAGTAACACACAATTCTTTTGTGTTATCGTTTAACCTACAAAACTCCAGAGTAAAACAGCAAAAGAAACACATATGGGGCTGTTGATGGGATTTTCTCTGCCTGAATTACATCTTAGAGAGAGCAAAAATTTTGAGCATGGATGCTAACTAAAAATAAATAAGGTTTCATTTACTGCTGCTGTCTCCACAGCACTTCTCTATAATAGGTGCAAGAAAAAAAAGTGCAGAAATAAATTTCTCCTGGAAAACCATTACCTACAATTATGTTCTAGGAAGATGGGACTGTCTGTAACCTCCACTCACTGTCCACAGTGGTCTTCAAACCCTCCAAGAGCATGGAAACTTTCAGGTATTCCCATTCCAAAAAGGCCAGGCCAGGAGAGTGATAAAGTCTCCTGCTGACTCCTGTGAGCATATGGACAAGAGGGGTCCAATAGGAAGATGGGGTCATTTTGTAAAACATCAGACTTGTGCATAAAACCTGAGAATTAGTCTTGGAAATGGCAGGGAGGTGTTAATATTTTCAGAGAGAAGGAAAAAGAGATACATGTTATCATGAAATTTTAACTGAAGAAAATGTTTTAAGAAAGATCTGCTCTTTCACATAACCTGTTGGGACTTCTTGAGTATTTTTCAGCAAAACTCCCTGGCATGGTCTTGCCTTGCTCATCAAGCCATGCAGAAGTAGGAATGGCTTGATGGGGCTATTAAGTCTGACTCACTACATTGGCCCATGAGACTGGGGTTTGGTCCAGATGTTGTCCAGTCCTCAGTCTGGTTATGTACACAGGCTTGTGAGCTCCCATTGTCTTCTGTAGAGCCACGGCTGCATGACAGGACTCAGGAATCCTTGGTATCCAGCTCAGGGAACAGACTAAATATTCTCATTAATAAGGATTTATCTTACCACTAGATTATCTTACCATTGTCACCTCTCACTTCTCCCACATTAAATAACTATAGCTTTCCTTTTTGATTCTAAAATCTATTAATTTATGATCCTGGAATTATAATTCGTCAAGACTTTGGGACATTTAGAAAGATAGATGAAGGATTTTTCTTCTGACCAGTCCTTGTATTTTAATAAGATGAGACCACACAGCTTTTCCAGTTGTATTCCAGTAAGGAGCCCCCATACCTACTGTTTAACTGAAAAAATACAAGCACCAGTTCATTACATTCCAATTTATTAACAGCCCCTAGTAACTCCCAGTGGGAACCTGGCATGGGTTTTCACAGGAGCACAATAACACTCTGGTATGTAACATCTTTTAGACACTATAATGGAAAAGACCACAGCAATTTTATGTAGACTTTATGGAAAATAATGACAGACAGAAAATGTATGAGTAGAGCACTGTCAATGAAACTCTGCAATCAGATTATTTTTCTACCAGGCTCTAACTCCTGCTTCATGATGCATAGCATATATCACAACCTAGTATTTCCCAGAAGAGCCCATAACAGTGAGAACTATTGATTAAATGTTAACCCCTTGACTCAGAAAGTTGAAATTTCACAAAGTACATCACATTACCAGCAATGGTAATATGTTGAGAAAGATCAACAATTCCAAACAGTTGCTGTAACATGCATTTTTATCTGTAGATTTGAATTTATATTTAAATAGTTCAAATTTATTTTTCGCTGCATATAGTTATGAAACAAATACACTTTAAATATAGCATTGGATGTTATTACATGCACACACATATATTTATATAGTAGTGACAAAATATTGTTTGTAAATTAGCAAATATAAATATAAATATCAATCTGTATATGAATTCCAACATGCTGTTATGCTAAAATGTGTATGTGTGTTTTCAGCTACTCACACATTTGCATTAGCAGTCTATAATAACTTGTTACTTCCATATATAATTATGGGAATTGCATAAATGCTTTAAGTATATAAATGTGGATACAATGTATTTCTTTGTACCTTAAAGCAAGTTAGTTTATTCTAAATTTCTTTACTGGTTTTCTTTTTGAAATTCAACAGCTCCCTGGCAATTTTTTTCCTAAAAACCTTGACACCTTATCTGTAAAACAAGCTCAAGTTTTTATTTTTCTTATGAAATATCTATGAGACATAGGATTTTCTTTATCTAAAGAAAAGATATCATTTAAGTCAGAAAACATTCAGCTCCTATAAATATAATTGGCAAATTTAGAAATAGGCAATTCTCAAAATATTAATTCAGGTGACATCTCAGGGGTTCACACAGCAGAGCAAAACCTCAAGGCAAAAAAATCTGGGATTCTCTGTAAATCTTTCTCTGGGTAAATACTTTTGATTTCATTATGCAACAATGACTTTATTTATAGTGGCCTATAATAATAATGCTGTCAGCCAGATGATTCAAAAAAGCCCCCATAAATTGTAGAAATTATAGAACTCAATCAAAACATTGTGTCTTTGTCCACTTAGTTTAGTAATTTTTTCTTTATTGCATAAGAAACTAATATTGCTGACTATTAGCATTACAATTAGTTTCATTAATGCTCTACACATCTGCAGTCAAAGATGTTTTAATGTCTGTTTTCACTAGAAGTTACCCTTTAAATATATCACAGGATAGATGTGCCTACATTTCCCAGTGTCACTGAATCAAGACACAGCATAGGGATACACTGCTGTATCTGCCTCAGAAATATTTGTAGGACATTCTAAAACCATCTTCAGCAAACACCATGTTGCAGTCAGGGGCTCTATGCATCAAATCCATGTTTATGCAGTAACCCATAAAGTTACTCCTTTGGAAAGTCCTTAGCAAGGTGTAGTCCATGGCAACAATACGATGACTTTCATTTATCAGGAGCAGTGTAAAACCCAAACACTGTATTAAATAAAGAGGGAATGTATGAGAAGTCCTGCTGAGTTTTACCTTTCATTACATGGGAGCTCTGCTGCAGTGGAATTTACGGACTTGTGATTTTATGGAGTGTGCCTATGATTTCTTATTTTTTTATCTATATCTGTATCTATTCAATCAATTGCTTTAATTTACTCTCTGTGCAGGCTGCAAGTTATTGTTTATAAGTTTTCAGTCCTTGCAATCATTACAGGGCAATATTCATCATAGGTAATAGCTATGTCTGCCAGCACTTTTTGGGATCTTGTGCCCATCTGTATGTGTGTGCTCCCTCAGTCAGCATTTCTTGGGGATGAGGAATTATTTTTGACACTATGCAAAAAAGAAGGGACTAGTGGTCAGAGGCTGTTTTACATTTTTACAAGTCTGGATATATTGTTCATAAGCATACTGTAAATATTAAACATTACAAAGGCCCAGTTTAATCAATGTAAAAATTGCAACAAATAGCAAATCTAAAGGCAAAAAACAATCAATGTCACTGCACAAATAAAACCTGAGGTTTTGTCAAAAATAGTATCACAACAAAGAGCTAGAATTTCCTACTGTGTTCCTTTAAAACCTAAGCTAGCTGGACAACATTGCACAAACAGGGAAACCAGGCACATTGTGCCTCAGTTCCTTTTCTTCCCCTTGTCCTCTGTGTCAGAAAATCAATCCTGTCTTTTGTCCTCAATAAGTTCACTGTGCATATGGAAAGGTCAAAGGCAAGGCATGAGAAGAAGGTTGTTGGGTGTGTTTCTCACTGACACGCTTTCTTGGTCTGAGCCTGTTAGATCTCCACTGCTCATATGTGTAACAATCAGAATAAAACCAGGTGCCCTGGATCACCCTCTCCTGCCTTTAGACTGCCCAGAGGATAGCCACCTGCAGCTCTCTCCTTCCATTCAATAAGTAAGGATTAAATTATGTGCTCAAGAAGTGGGAAAACTGGGGGGCTATGTTCCTCACAGCCTCAGAAAAACTGCTTTTTCCATTTCCCTGGGAAGTGTCAAGGCATGACAATGTTCTTGGAAAGTTCTCTGACCATCAGGCTGTGATTCAGCTGAGAAGTTTGGTTCTCCATCGGAAGCTATGAACCCTGAGATAGGCATGGAAAAGTGATGGAGCTGTAAAGAGAAGGTAAAATTCAGGAAGGAGCCCAGCATTCTGAGCTCCTTGCTGTCAGCCTGCAGGGAGAGAAAATATAAATGTGTTCCAGAAAGGAGCAGCTTAATTCATGAACGACAGGAGGCAAACACAGGAACAACTTCACCTTGCTCAGAAAGTCTTCAGATCTGGGAGAAGTATGGATATGCATCTTAGGATAGATGGACAGAAGAGTGTTTCCATATTTATATTCTTTATCATGCTTATCCCTGGACTTTGATTCAGAACAAGGTACTGGGTTAGGTACATTCCAGGTCTGAACCACAAGAGCTGTTCTAATGGCCTTTCTTCATGCACGGGATGTGGCTCCCACTCCCAACCTTTTTAATGTGCTTTATATTAAATAGTTACTGACAGGAGGAAGTGGGGGATATCAAACAGCATAAATAATCCTACAATCAAGATCAGCCTCTAGTAAAATCTGGAAATATGCACAAGATAAACAGCTATGAATGGGAGGAGTCGTTCTCAGAACTATAGGAAATCTTAGTGGTCTGAGTGTCCTTTGAAATATGACAATACATGTCATTTTGGCTAGCTGCAGTTCTGTGCACAGGGAACAGCGGACAACACTCATTTTACATAGACTGCTAAACAGCTGACAGATGATAATGACTTCATGTCACAGGTGACCCAAAGGTGAAGGTCTCCATATCTCATTACGCAGCCCCTAAGCTATCCAGTAATCCCAAGTACTTCCTGTCCGGCCCACACTTTTATATGTGGAAAGAAAGCATTCAATCATGTGAACTATTTCTCTCCCTTTGTCAGATCCTTCTTTCAGGATGGGAAGCCCCTCAGGCATTTCAGGACTGAGATACCATGTTTGGAAGGTTATTTTCATCGGCTGGTAAAGCTTGAAGCAAGCATCACTACTCCTAATCACACAGAGCTCTAATTGAAAACGTTCCCAGTAGCTCTGTATCTACATATACACATCCTGATTATGACAAAGCTCATGAATAATCACTGGTGCGAACTTGTTCCTCATTGTCACAAGTTCAGGAAAGCAATGGGGATCCAATGGCATCACCCGATCCCTCTGCAGGGCAAAGATGACAAAGTTCCTATTTTCTAAAAATAATTACATAGCCCAGTGTGAATTTGTGCAGCAAAGGACACCAGGATGACTCACAAGCACAGAGATTATGAAAATGTATTCATGCTGCAGCATTAGGATTAGGACAGAGTGAAGTTGTAAACATTCAGCTTCACTTCAGGTTTCACATCAGCTCTTCAAATTTCTCACAAACCCCATTTGCAGAATTAACTCGGTATTGTTGTTTCCTTGAGCACACAAAATACTCCTTTCTAAAAGCTTTTAAATGTGATGCAGCAAATTCTTCTGCTCTAGGTTCTGTGCTCTCTCTCCCTTGTTAACATATGTGGTTTTCAAAGGAGGAGAATATGTCAGGCAATTTCTCTTTTCTGACCCTATGAATCTAAAATGAGATGGTTTCATTGTCTTTCTTTATCCACACTGTAATTGCAGTTCCTGGTCTATTTCTAGAATGCACCTCTCCGGGGATCCACACACAATCACAGTATATTAGAATATTTCAATGCTTTTGTTTTCTTCATGGCTCTTGTAATGCTTTCTTTCATATTCCTGATCCTCACTGGCACATACAGGAGTACCTCCATTGAAGTCAATGAAATGTCATTTATTTTTTGCCTGCTGAGGATTTGATACGAGACCTTTAGCTTTATCTGCGCTGTACCAGAGCTGAACAGTTTACTGTAGTTTTTGCTCTCTTAAAGAGCAAAAATACATACAGTTCCATATGTAAACTTCCTATCAAATAGTCATATAAACTATGACTATGTGATTATAAAACATAAAAGGAGTAGAAGTAATGGTAAGAAGATTATTTTCAGTATACTTAATTGACGAAAATAGTAAAAAGTATTGAGTGGAATTTCATCTCAGGATAGGATGGAGATCAAGATGAGTAGCAGTCATGGTACTTTGCAGGAAAATTGAGGTTCTTTCTATTTGTTACTTCAATCTTCCATATAAACCGTTTTGAAAGCATCAGCAGGTAGAATTTAGATTAAGATCTGGTCGAATTTGGTTTGTCTGTTTTAAGAGAAATTTGGAATTTTTTCTGTTGTGTGTAGAAATGAATGCTTTGGAGACATTGCTATAAGAATAAGCTTCTTACCTTGAAAATTATATTTAGGAAAAATGTTGATTTCATTTGCAAGACAGAGCATTTTTTTTGAAATACAGATACTTTTGCCTGCTCATTATACAGTTACGGTTTTGTATTTTTTTTTTCATTCTTAGTAGTGGGTCTGTTTAAATGTCATATCCAGTAATACCTAAAACTGATATGCCATAGAAAAAAAGCGCATGTTCATAGCTATATATATATAGAGAGAAATATATAGAGAGATATATAGATATAGATATTCAAAATTTTACTCTGGTCTCTTTCAATGATATTAACTCTGAAACAAAATGCTTTCAATCACTTTTTTTTTCTTGACAGCTTTGATTTATATGGGTACACAATTCAAAGTGTCCTAGTGCTTCTGTATATTATTTTCCAAGAAATTGTTTCACCAAAAATTTTAGACCAAGTGTGTTCAAGCTGCAGAAGAGGTAGCTATTAAATATGACTGGAATAATATAAAAAGATTAATTTTTTGTCCCATGATGACAGCCAGGCAGTGCAGAAGGCTGTCCAGAGAGGGTGTGCAATCCCCATCCCTGGGACTATGAAGATGTGACTGATCTTGCAGTTGCCCAGATTTTGGGCAGGAGTTTGCACTGCAGGCCTCCTGTGGTTCCTTCCAACCTAGTCTATCCTACTACCCTCAGTCCTGGGAAGTGTGAATTATGTTGTAGAGCTACCAGTGCCTTCCAGTATAACCAAGGAATTAAAGTGGTGCAGATCAAACTTTTAAAAATTTTTTGTCACTCACGGAATGTTGTTTCTTACTGGAGCCACCAATTGGAACTGCTTTAATGGGATGGATATATTAATGACACTCTTTTGCGAAAAGTATAAACTCATAGCAGTCACTACAAAGTCTTCTGAAAGCTAACTAACTACAACCTTCAATCCAGAAATTCTATCAGACTCATGAAATATCTTGAAGAGTGTTACTAGTGTTACTAGTGTGTTACTATGATCTATAACTATTTTCTCCCTCCTTTTTCCCTTTTTTTTTCTTTTTTTTTTTTTGAAGGGTCAGAAAGAAAACAAGAATGTAGATATCCCATTAAGGAAGAAGGAACAGACAGGCTCAGGAGTTACTGGCCTGGTATAGCCCTCTTTAAATCATGTGCTTCATAGCAATATATCAATCTCTAGTAATGCAGCTTTCTAAAGTCAGGATCATTACCAGGATTTTAATATTAAATGCGAACCATCATAGAGAAATACCACGTATTTATTATTTTCAGCTTCAAAGAATGCCTGGCTATTTTGTGGTCTCTTATCTAATATTTATAAAAACATCACCTGAACACCTAGAAATTATTTAATATCTTAGTGGCTGTCCAGGATGCTCCAATTTAATGAGCCTGGCAGCTTTATAATTTTTACAAAAGGCTGTGTGCAAAAAAACACAAAACAAAAACCATTGAAGTTTGTTCAATGATTTTGTGCTATCCCCTCAAATCACTGTTTTATTATGCTCAGTGCTTTAAACACACACACACATAAATTCTTCATGCCTCAAGGATTTGAAGTTTAGGTACTTCAGGACAAATCATCACAGTGATCTGGGTGCCTACAAATGCATGGGACTGCCCACTGCAAATTTCAAAAGGAAAGGGAAGTGGAAGTGTCACTTCTGACCTCAGCCCTCTAGACAATCTTGCTTAAACTTGTTTTCTAGACTACTCTCCTTCCACTGGCAGGAGATATATGGGCACCTCTCAAGGCAGACTCACTGCATCCTTAACAAGTAGCATGAATCACTTCCTGCAGCACCCATCATGTGCAGAGGTATTTAAATTCTGAAGCCAGATGCAGAGACATTTCTCATGATTTTGAGGGAAGGCATCTAAAATTAAAATGAATTTTTAATCACAATCCTCCATCTGTTTTTCTTAACATAATACAAACAAACAATATTAAATTCTGAAATAATAACATAAATAACTCCCCTTTCATACACTTTCCCCTTTTTCTTATTCTTTTGTGAAACTTTTTAATAGCAGAAGTGAAATCTATGATGTTTTTAGATCAAAATCAATTTCATTTTTTCTGCCTAACTTTTAGAACTGTTTACAGTTTTAAATTTTCCAGAAGTATAACGTTTTGAAATGTATTATTGGACTTTATTACAGTGCCCACAAGTATACCTAGAGCATAACAATTTCCAAAAAGAAGAGAATGAGGGAAGATAGAGAAAGAAGTGGGAGGGAAAGACAGAGACTTTTCCTACAGACAAAAATGATGACATGCTACTCATTCCATTTTGGTACACTAAGAAAAAAGAAGAGGATAAAAGTTTAAAAACAGAAAGTATTTTGTTTTATGCCTTATAATTTCATCTGAAACCCTGAATATACTTTATTTATTTAAGCATGCATCTCCAGTTTACAACCAGAACTGATTCATCAACTTTTCTTTTTAATATTTTTAAATTTACCATTTATAGCTAATACAAGATACTTGTAAGAACTTCGAAAGACAGTCAAGAATTCTCCCATCCAAATGCCATTCCCATTCCCATCCAAGGCAATTCAGTATGTGGGACCTTCAATGGCCAAACACACGCCACATCAGACCTTTGGTGCAAAACAAATCACCCAGAAAAGACCAGGAGAGCAGACTAAGCTCATGCAGCTATTGATCTACAGCCAGCAACTCTTGTGCTTGACAAGGTTCCCTGCAGCAAAACAAACCACAATCTCAGAGGATATAAGTAGATATTTAGTTTAAGGCATTGGCCCCACCATTAACAAGGTTATGTTAAGGTTAAATTCAAGTTGTTACTCTCACTAGATGTTTTAGCAAGTCCTGTGTAATTCCCTTAATAATCAGGCACTGAGCAAGATAGGGTGGTGTTCAAAGCCACAACCTGTGGTTAAAAACTGAAAGGATAAATCTCCGAGAAAAGAGCTGAGCATAATTGTATATAATGTATAATGGGCTTTCTGCAATGAATATAAGAAACTTTGAAGACTGGCTAAACCAGGGAAATGACAGTATGGAAAACAATATATCATCTCAAGCACTACAAGGTTCTCTGTGATTTGAAGTGATTGTGAATGAGGTGTCCCTGATATGTTTTGTCTTTTTCAGTTTTAAATCTGTGCCTGCTCCCACTGTTAAGCAAAAGCAAACGCTGATATTTGCAGTACGGTTTGTCCTCACACAATGTAAAGGGCACCTGAGGTAAACCACTACCGGGACACAAATGATTTGTTGAAAATTTCTCAGCTGCAGCATTTGTTTTAAATGTGTCTCTTACTCCTTTCACCTCAGTGCAGACTGAATGTTCATCAATGTACTGCTTATTGATCTTTTGCTCATATACTGAACCAAAGCCCTGTGTTATCACAGAAATTTGTCTTGCCTTTACTGTGATTATAACACACTTTGCAAATTCCATGTCTCTAAGAGGCTGCAATGCTTTAAGGCATTGTAATGATCAGGGAAATTGTATAAACAAAACACCCAGGAGTTGTGGAACTGAGAACATTCACAAAGAACTAAGCTTAAAAAAACATTTTGGACATCACAAAAAACCTCTTTGCATCATGTTGTGTCTTTCTCTGACTAAAGGTAATAAAAATTCAAAGCTGTTTAAGTAAAGTATTTCTAATACCATAGTCCACTGAGCTCCATAACACCATCTTGATTTGATTTCTCGTGTTACACACTTAGTAATCACCCAGTTTATTCTGGTGGGTAATAGAAATAGTATTTATGTGTGAGAAAGGCTGCAAACAGCTCCTGTCCTTGAGAAGCCATTCACTGCACTTGTATTCCTCATGCAATCTGCTCTGTCATATTTGAGAAGCTGCTCACAGGTACAATAACTTCAATTGCAGCTTCAATTCCGGGGGTAAAAAGCTTTCCTTTTTCAAACAGAAAATGCACTATACCTATGTATTACTGAATAACTTCTAGAAAACATTTGTTGAGCACCTCTGGGTCATGAGTGCACAGCCACATCCCCTGTACTGGACAAAGACACAAGAGATGCTTAAAGAATTGGGAAAAAGTGCTATAGGCACAGTTGCCTAAAGGTTTTAAGTATAGCAATGGTTGGTACAGAGAAATAAATCAGATAATAGTTCCACATGAGATTTCATCTCTATCTGTGTGACACCACTGCAAATAGGCATTTAAAAATATTTGGCCTAGCAGGCTGCCTCCTGCCATGGAATGAGATTGTTCAGTCAAGATCTCACATCTATGGAAACCTTGCCCTTTTTTACCTTTCTCATTTTTTCCTCAATCCAGATACCCCCTTGACATGTTGCTGAACCTTTATTTGCCATGATTAGGGGTGAAAGAAAATCAAACCTAGAAGGAGGAAGAAATTGCTCAAAAATATAAGGAGGCAGCATGGCAGAAGGAAGAATAGTAGGAAATTGAATAGATAAATTGCAAGACAAACATAGCTGGTGAATCATGGTGTAAAAAATATTTGCAACTTGATACCTATGAGAAAAGAGAGGCATTCCTCATTACCTCATCTCTCTATCACTGTTTTAAGATGCTGTCTTTTACAGTTGGCTGAATATTTTTAGGGCATTTATGAGCTGGATCATATGTTCTTTATGAGAAAAGATATATGAATAAGATGTAATTGATCTACACATTCTCTTGAAAATGTGCTTTTCTTTCTGTTGTGTGGTTTCTGCTCCTTGTTCCCTATCAGACAAAGCTCTTCTGTGACTGGTTAACTTTCAGTGGATAGAGGTTGGATAAGTCATGGCCTCTGCATACTGGCATATCAGAGAGGGGGTAATGTTAAAGCCCCAGAAAGTGTCTTGACTTTTCTTTCCAAGAATTCCTGCTATTTATTTTAAATGTTTTGAGAAACTCCAAGGACTCCAGGTACTTCTACAAATGGGAAAAAAATCTCCAAAATACAGCTATTTTTTTCATTGTAAAAAATAAGACATCTGTATAGAAAATCAAATGGTGTAAATTGATTTCAAAAAGACATATCCTGATGGGGGAGCAGCCACTGCTTCCAATCCAGTATCTACTGAAGGTCTATCCAGAATCCCAGATAGAATTCTCAGAACACACATGCATGGGTTTTTGTTTGAAAAGGAAAATCAGAACCGAGTGTTTTGCACCTCTAATATTACTGAAAACTCCTTTCAGAGAGCTACTTATAAAACAGGCAAGGTCAGATAAGCCTGAAGCAGGCAGCTGAATACCCCAGCTGTAGAAATCCTGAGGTCATCCCTTATACAGCAAGTTCTGATAAAGTACAGATTATATCAGAGAAGAGATGTAGTTTTGTCCTTTAAAACCTGCCTATTGTGCAAAAGGCATTAGGATTATATCAGTCTAGCTGAGGATTTTATGGCAATTTAGATGATGGCAAATTATTAATGTAGAAGTACATGTTTTATCAAGAATATCACTTTGCTTTTTGTCTGATTTTCATCATGTGCCATATGTACAGCAATTGATCAAAGGCTGTGAAGGCATTATCTCCTGCCTCACTTATCATTTCTGAGAAAAGATGAGAAGGAGGAGAAAGGAGGGACAGAAGAGGATGATCAGAAATAGAAAAGTTTCAAAGTAGATCAAATAAGATTGTCTGTAATAGTTTCCCTTTAATGAAAGGCATCATTAATCAGCTGTAGTGGTGACTAAGAGTGTTGGTAAAACAGTAAATAAGCTGAAGAAAGCAGACTCCAAGAATAAATGTATACTGCACTGCAGCAGACATGCTTCTCATTAGTTTAACTCAAATGTCACTAGTTAATGGGGGAAGTAATTTAGCAACGTCCTACGTGGTAACACTGTGGTTTCTTCATCAGCCTCTCTCTAGGCACCTGCCTAGTGTACCCGTGCAACACAACAGCAGAAAGGCATTTATGAGTACTTTGCAGACTGTAACCTAAACCAAACCAAACAATAAAAAAAGGCCCAAATCCAAAAAAGCCAAGCAAACAACCAAATGACAAACTACCAAAACCCCTCAAACAAACCCCCCACCTCATTTAAAAAAGGATTAGGGCATTACATGGAGCTCTGCTACTGCCTCTGCATACAAAATTACCTTGCTTGAAGCCCTGCCAGTAGGATTTACACTGCAGCACAGCTAGGGAACAGCTGGGAGACAAGCAGATTAATAGCATCAATGGCATTGGTGCAGTGCCTGCATGAGTCACAGCACCTACGCCTGGCACCAGAAGGAAGCAATGCACAACACAGTCACTCCCTGCCTGCAGCAACATGTCCCTCCCCACCACCCAGAACCTCTGCACCTGGCTGACTTGGGTCCTCTTGCCAAGGGAAGACTCTTGAGCCAGGGCTCTTTAAGCAGAGAAACTGGCTTAGCTTTACAGTAGTTCCTTTGGAAGTTCCTACAATAACCTCCCACTCCCCTTCAGGCTGCCATAAACATGTAATGACAGTAAAAGTGTTGTATCATCTTCCTCTGCTGTTTGCAGAGCTGATATGAACCTGTTCTGTGGCTTCTGTGTGGGCCAGTGGAGCAGGATAGAGCTGAAGCAGAGACACAACAAGGGAGCAGAGTCAACATCTGGAAAAGTTCCTAAAGGTAGACCAGAAACTAGAAAGATTTAAAAAATGTACCAAGTTTTCTGCAGCCAAAGTCAAGAAATAGGACCAAGGGGAGTCATCCTAGAGCTGGTTTACATCTGTCTTCCATATCTGCAACATCAAAAAAGCTCATATTAATTGTTAAGAAAATTATATTTTAGACATTAATGAGAAGACTAAATTTAGACTTTTTTTTATTTATTTGAATACTAAAAAAAGAGATATTCTATCCAGGTGAATCTAGCAGTGTGAAAACTGTAAGGTATTACAAAAATAGGAAACCCCCAATACCAAATATTCAGCTATAAAATCAAGACTTTATTTCATTCAGCCATGAGTATTATATTTTAATATACAGATAGAGTTGAAAGGTGACTGATGTAAACGGAGCTGTTTTGGAAAAGTAAACGTAAAACTGTGTGGACAGAAATAAAGTGAGGTAATAGGGTGGTGTTTTTCACCCAGATGTGCTTTTTTGAAGGGCACAAATAAGTTCTAGGACAGCAGGTTAAACCACCCCCGCCACACCTCCTCCATCTCCCAATTGGTGAGTGATGATAAATTAAACTTTGACATAATTATTAAATGACTATTTTTGCTCCACTATTAAAATTTTTCAGAGTTTTTTCACACATAGGAGAAGGACCCTAATAAGGAGGATTAAGACAAATTTAGGTAATTCCTCTTGCTTTGCTTGTTGCTACTGGAACTTCAGTGAATTGACACCAACTCCTCTGTAATCATTACTTTGTGGATGTAAGGGAAGCAGGAAAAAACTTCAACACAGTAATTGACAAGCATCAGCTAGAACCTTTTACTCCCTTCCTTTAACCACAGAATTTGCTTTTAGCAACACTACAGCTGAAGGACAAAAAGTGTATTCAGATCAAAACTTGGCATTAATGAATAAAGGAAAGATAGAAAGAGTGCAAGCAGACCCAGATACTCTCCCTAAGGTATCCTCTCAGCTGTCAGAAATTTTAGTATCCTAAGCCAGTTATTGTATTTTCCTCTGTGTTTAATATCCTGTAAGGAACTTTTTATTTGCCATTAATTCCATGAATTGCCTTTTGCAGGCACTTATACTTTTAACATTCACAACATCTTGTGGTAAAAAGGCAAAAAACTTCCCCAGATAGGCTCAAATTATGCAAACATTAGAAGACAGCTAGTGAAACTGTGAGAAACCATAATCAAATTTTTAATGTTTGCTTTTTTCTGTCCTTTGTGCCATTTTTTAGTTTCCTTCATTAACTCATTTTTCCACATTTAGACATGCCAATCCAATTTATCCTTGCAAGGAGGCAGGCACCCTTATCAGAAGGGCTTGAGTCTCTTACATAATATTTGTCATTTTGCTATTTCCCTAGAGATGTCTGGGGAAAATGGGATTATCCAGTTGTATTTCTTCTGCTCTATGACTTATTTCTCTTTAATATTCCCTTTATTTCCTTCATATATCTATATCTATATATATATTTATTTTTTTTTTCTGTGAAGAAGATGAAAGTACAGGCTGAGAGATTTGGGGTGGTTCAGCCTGGAGAAGGGAAGGCTATGGGGGAACCTTAAAACACATTCCAGCACCTAAAGGGAGCCTACAAGGGAGATGGAGAAAGACTTTTACTAGAGCATGGAGTGGCAGGACAAGGGGGAATAGCTTCAAACTGAAAGAGGGCAGGCTTACATTACATATTAGGAAGAAATTCTTTACTGTGAGGCACTGGAACAGGTTTTCCTGGGAAGTTATAGGTGCTTTATCCCTGGAAATGTTTAAGTCCAAGTTGGATGGGGGTTTGAGCAATTTGGTCTAGTGAAAGGTGTCCCTGCCCACAACAGGGTTGGAACTAAATGAACTTTGTCTTTTCCAATCCAAACTATTTTAGGTTTCTATGATTCTGTGAAAGTGAGAAGAGTAATTTTTTATCCCAGACCTCTGCAGCTGCCTGCCCCACCTCAGGGTCCCTGTGCTTCAGAAGGGACTTCATTGACGCAGTGAGAAGATGCAAGACTCAAAGAGCCCACAAAGATGCAACACTTCTGTTCAGTGCTGTATATTAATAATCTTCAACAGATTATCAAATTACTCAGCTACTTTTTAAAAATGCTTTTAGATAACAGCCAAAGAAGAGGCAGTTCTAGCTGCTTTTACAGATATTTCTATTTACCCACCAACTTTCCCTATGAGAACAAGCTCTGCTAGAACAGTGAAGTGGCTGAAATTCAGTCATTCCATGTGCCAAAGGAAAAAATGTACCTTTTCACCTCCAACACTAGGAAACAGTTGATTTTCACAGAGAACACACAAAAAAAGTCATGTCCTGCTGATTTGGTTTACTAACTGTGGAACTAAAAATATTCTTTTTGTCCTGTCAGAACAGGTGATCTTGTAATTCACTTCAAAATCCTAGTGACTTGCACAAAAAATGCCTGTACACTGAATAAGTGAAGAAAATATCTGACTGAGCTGCAGCTGGAGGATATGGTTTGCTCCCACTGTCTTTTCCTGCACATTTGAAAAGAGAAGTCTGCTGATATTTACAATTGAGCCATATTTTTGCTATGTGCTAGTGCTAAATGCCTGTAGCAAATGAGAGCCTCTGCCTGCACACAGGAGATCTGTCAGCCTGTTGATATTTGCACTCAAAAACTGAGATAAAATGCTTGCACCCAGATATGTGCCTTTATCTGAATGCCTATTTTCTCTTATGTACTCTGCATTAAAACCCTGAAGAAACCTTTAACAACATGACAAATAGGAGGAGTTATTACCTTACTTTGAAAAGACTCCTTGAACTTTTTTAACTCTTTCATATCTGCGCCAGTGAGAACTGGTAATGAGCCAAACAATAACCCCAACTGCAACTCTTTACCAAGTAGCACAGATCTTAAGCCTGACAAACAGGGTTGGTAAGCACTCCAACAGGGTCAGGAGCAAAGGAGTTCCTAAAAGTACCATCTAAGGCATCAGAAATGGTACCATTTCCATGCCATTTTATTCTAGGTCGTTCCATTTTCTTCAGCTGGACCAGCAGGCTGCTTTGAGAGACATTAAGAAAGAAAGGAGTCTAGAGGAAAACTACAAAGCCCAGAGTCTGAAACCCAAATTGCTGCAGTAACAGCTGCTGACAAACACCAAAGGGAAATATCCCAGAAACCAGATAACCAACAGCGTGCAATCAACCAAATGTATGGATTTTTGCTGTCAGAAGCTAAGGCATAGCCATCCTCCCTTGATTAATGCATCTTTGCACTTCAGTCAAGAGATCCTCCTCTTTCTGTCCATTTTCAGGCTGTTCCAGTGCAGTCAGGAGCACACCAGAGTCTGCCAGGAAAGATCAGCCTGAACTGCAAAGCACCCAGCTCTATAGCATTCATCCCCATTAAGTTCTTCTAATAAAACAGTCTTGGGTTTGTATAATTTGAATTCAAATCTAGCAGTCATCCACCAGAGATATATCCCAAAGCATTATATTTCAATTTAAACACTTTAACAGACTTATGCAGATGGTTACCTGCTTTTCTCTTTTTTCTTTTTTCTTTTCTTTTCTTTTCTTTTCTTTTCTTTTCTTTTCTTTTCTTTTCTTTTCTTTTCTTTTCTTTTCTTTTCTTTTCTTTTCTTTTCTTTTCTTTTCTTTTCTTTTCTTTTCTTTTTTCTTTTCTTTTCTTCTCTTTTCTTCTCTTTTCTTCTCTTTTCTTCTCTTTTCTTCTCTTTTCTCTTCTCTTTTTTATCTTTTTTCTTTTTTCTCTTTTTCTTTTTTTTTCTTCTTTTTTTTCTGTTTAGAAGGAGACCGCTGTTTAGCTCTATCAGTTTATGGTGCAGAGAGGAAGAGGCATAGTGCCAAAATATTTCAAATCAGATCACCATCACAAGCCCTGCTATCTCAGAAGGAAAAAAAAATTAATGTTGTCTGCATGTGGGCAAAATTCAATGATGCCAAGAAAAATGCAAGCAAAACTGCCTTTACCTCTAAGAAAAGTGTCTCCAGCTGCTGCATTATGGCACCAAACAAGTCCCACATGTCAGATAAGGAATGCAGTGTGGTACTGAAAAAAAGAAATGGCAGGCACCATCTGTATTCTTATAAATTCAGAGGTTGCCTAGAGAGTTGCTGCCATTGAAGGAAGATTGCTTCTCTTCTATTAATAAGGAAACTTGACAAAACTGAAAAGGACTTGAAGGAGCTGCCATTAGAGAAGTTTACATTCCACAGCATCTCCCAGCAAAGAGAATGCAGCAATGAAACATGTAGGTACTCACCATCCTGGAACTGCCAAAGATTTCCAGTAAATGGATTTAGTTCTTGAAGAGAAAAGGGCTGAGGCAGCAGCAAGTCTACATGTTTTTAAAAGAATATTAGGTACTGTTTGTTTCACTTCTTATAAAGACTTCAGAGAGGTCTATAGAAGGGGTCTATAAGGGGATCAAATATATGCTGGGCAACTCTGTATGCAGCAGCCTTGAAATCTGTTCTGTGAAATCAGAAAAGTCTTGTTCTGCAGCTTTGCTCTCAGCACATGTAAGATCTTCCAAGGCAAGAACCACCTATTTGTGTCCATGTTCCTCCAGCTGATAGAAAATGGCATGAAATGAAAGGAAAATAAAAAGGATTGGTGAGGAAATCTGCAGCAACCATAAGATGCAGCATTGTGCATTGGTAGATCTGTAGTTGCTGGTGGATGTGAGGGAAGAGAAGGGGGCTGACATTGTCTTCAGTGGGCTCTGTGGCTTTCACCAGCTTGGGCTGCCTGCCTGGGTGCTGCTGCCTTCTCCCCACACAGTGTGTACTATGAAAGAGAATGAACTTCTGCAGAGTGGCACGGAGGTGAATATGCCAAGCAGCTCATTAGTACAATGCTGGTGCATTGCTCATTGTTAAAATGCCAATTCTCATTTTCAGCCTGGAGAGTATTCAAAGGGAAGGTAAACAGTTAATGAGCTCAGTTCTTTGAATTAAGCAGCTGAATCTGTGCTGAACTTTTAAATCTTTTATAGCTGTGATATTTCAGAGTCCTAAAAATGAATCAGAACATCTGACAGGTATGCCATGAAGTTCCACATACACACTGTGCCAAGATTTAGCACTGAGAATTTACCTTCTGAAATGCTGACAAAGGAAAAATGTTTTATGCAGAGGTTTGTGGGCTGTTTTGCACTGAAAAGAAAACTGTAAAATTGAGGTTTTTACTGTTGCTTTTCTCACATAGAAAAATTCCATTGAAATACATGCAGTGGTTTCCCAGTATTACCACAAGCAAAAGGTTACTTCATCAATAAAATAATGTTGGTGCTCAAAGGCTTAATATATACATTACTGACAAGGCAGTGTTCAAGGTCAATATTGAAATACAGTCAGCAGTGTCCCAAATGTTAAACTAATCTCTATTCTTACATTGCTCAGTTCATCTCAAAGCCTTTCCCTCTCTGAACAGGTAACAGTTAACCAGCCTGAGTGATAGCTGCAATTGAAATGCAGCTCCTTTGCTGCATCTGTTTACCATCCTGCAGTAAAACTGCATCCTTTTGTTAACCAGAAAATCAGAAAAGAAGTAGCAAATTTTCCAAGGAAATTCTTTTTTCCCAGAGCCAAGGAAAAGTGAGAGCCATAGAATCAGAGAATATGGTGAGTTGGAAGGAACACATTAGGATCATCGAGTCCAAATCCTCGTGCTGCACAGGACACCCCAAGGGTCACAGCATGTGCCTGTGTGATCAGTACTTGCCCATTCAGTTCCTCTCATGAGAAAGTTGTGACTGTAATGAGGTCTCTCCTCAGTCTCCTCTTCTTCAGCCTGAACAGACCAAGTGACCTCAGTCGCTCCTCACCAGGTTTCCCCTCCAGACCCTCCCCATCCTCATGGCCCTCCCCTAAATGCTCTCCAACAATTTAGTGTGTAATGTTTCATTTTGATATAAAGGAGTTTCTGTGATGTTGTACGGAGAAATTCTCAGTCTCATCTAGACACTTTATGTGGCACCCCAATCCCTGTTGCTGAAATCTTCCTTCCTTCAGTGGACAGAGATATTCTGATTCTGAAGCAGACCTTTCTGTTCAAATCCATATTTATAAGAAGTATCCAAAAGAGAATAGAAAAGAAAAAAAAAAGGTAGACATTCACAACAAAATTCTGACAAAGAGAAAATAAATATTTCTGCCCCTTCCTTGATTTGAGTAAATGTACACAGAGAAGCAATTAAAAAAGGCTTAACTTAAATTGGTTTTCCAGATGAACAACGGTTTGGATAGCAGTGATTGCATATATAACATTTATCCCTTGGGTTAATGATACTCTCTTCCAATTTTCCTTAATCCCATTACAAAGTCAATAAATATTTCTTTTTCCCTAACACTATTCTCCAGCATTGTTTAGAAAAAGGAGAGGAGAGGAGAGGAGAGGAGAGGAGAGGCTAAATTTAGAACTTGAACCTGAGGAAAACGTTTGTGTTAAAATTGCTCATCTGATCTCAAACTTCCTCTCCCAATGGCATTTCAGCAGTTGACTCCAAGTGTTAGAGCCCACATGATGAGCTGCACCTCACTGAGGGACTCTTGGAATAAAGTATTTGACATAGAGCAAAAACTTCCAGTAGTGGCCCCTGTATTCTGCCACCATACAAATGCAACTCATGGGCAGAGCTGCTACAGCTCTTAGAAGATGGTGCCTACCACTCAGTTGTATTAGAAACCACTTTGAAATCTCCTAAAAATTTCCGGCTCCTCATTTTTCAGCTACTGGTCTTTGAATTATGACAGAAGAAAGGTCCTGCTTACTAGGTGCCTTTCTTTGACTAGATATATAATTTGCATATATATGTGTGCATGATCTTTTTGACTGTATATATACACACACACACACACAAATGTATGTAGCAGTTCTTTTCAAAGCTACTTACTAATACACTAATTATGTAAATTTTTTAATCAGGTGCATTTATGGTGATAATTACAGCACATAATCCATCCCTGAGACAACTTAATGGATTGGACAGAAAAAAAGTCTGTCTAATCTCTTTCATTTTAAAGATTTTAATGTCTTTTGTTGTTCCCATTGCATTTTTTGCATTTAGAAAATGTCTATCCAAAACAGCACAGTCAACTTTGCACATTTTTTAAAAGAATATCTCTGTTAAAATATCATCAGAACACAATCTGGTTTTGTTAGGCCTGTTGACAATCAACAATGCTTTTTTTATTCCTTGAACTGTGCTTATCAGCTGAACCACAAGTGGGAAGCACAACAAATGCTTCAGAACAATGCCATCAGATACAGAAACTTTATGATTGCTCCTGTCCAACCAGCTCTTTATGAAAACTGCAGGTCACAAAAGATTAAAATTCTGCCTTGACTGAGTTCATTTTTTAATAAAAAGGGGAAAGGGGGCAGGGAGCCTTGGGAGGATCAGAAGAACAGATTAGCTGTCTACAGAAACACTAGTTAAGTATCATTAACTCCACTGAAGCTATTCATAGTTAAAGCCGAAAAATGCCCAAGTTGACATTCTTTCCTCCCATGCTGTCGGGAGGGAGGTCAGAGACGAGATTTTCCACTTCATCTCCCAGTTTCCTTTTATGTACAGGCTCTCAGCAACTGCTCATGTTGCCACAACAGAGACCTTGAACCTTCAAAGCTATCTGCAGAGACAGACCCTTATCCCTAATCAATATGGATCAGCAAAGAGGCACAGACTCTCCACACATATCTGTTTGCAAGACTAGAACTTTCATTTTTAGTGACTGAATTTACTTTTCTAAAAGGGCAGAATGTCATTGACAATTGGTGTCTGCAAAGTGAGCTAAAATTACCTCATTTTCATAGAATAAGAATGGGGAGATGCTTTCATTGGAGAGCCAGTCATCACTTTGACACAGAAAAGTCAGCTGTGCACCCAGCCCTGAATCCTTTTCTTTGCCCGGAAGAAAGATCCACCTAAAGGCAGAGGAGGTGATTTTTCTCCAGGAGAGTTCTGCCTTAGATCCAGTCTGGATAAATATCAACATGCATGGCCTAAAAGGAGAAAAAGCTACATTAGTTTATTTTTCACATAATGTTATGCAGTCATGAAGGACAAGAATATTTTGCAACTCGGTGCTTGAGCAAAGAGCAGTGACATAGAAATTTGCTTGAAAATGTGTCATCCTGAGAAGAATAGTTCATCCTGCAGGTACTGAAAAAGAGGTGTGGAAAATCTGAAAGGCATGACCTTGATGAAAATTAGCATTGGAAGGTGGAAGTTAGACACAACTAAGAAGCTTAAAAAAATTCTTAAGACCAAAGAGTCTTGGTTGAAATGGTTTCATCCACTCTTTCCTCAAATATTTTTTGATGGACCTTAGCCTGTCCCTGGCCGGAGAATCTACCTCCAACATAGATGGCTGAAGAACGAAAGGCAAGATTATGTTTTCAATTCAGAACTGCCTCCAAACTCTATTTTACTGCCCAGATATTGTTTTTTAGATTATAAATATCATTTGTTTAGGGATAACAATTTGTTCTTCTTATTTCACATATGCTTTTGCCATGTGACACTCACTCCTGTAAGACAGCACACACTGACACATAATGTTTTTTTTAGAGAAATTAGGAATTGAGGAGTTCATGATGTTCACTTGAGGCTTTATGTATGAGGTCATTTAGTTTCCAAGTGTATTCCTCCACTTTGCATTCAAGGAAGACGTAGGCTTGTTTCAGTAAAGGTGCTGATAGAAGGACTTCTTCCCTCAGAGGAGCTGCTTGTATTAAATATGTATAGACTGAATAAAGAAGATCCATAGGGAATATTAAAGTGTTTTAATAAATCGAGAGTAAGGACAAAGAAGAACAAACTATGTAGGTGCATATTAATGGCAAAACCAAAATGAAATAACCTGATAAAACATCTTTGACATTCGCTTGTGACATGATGTTAATGCTAGACCTGAAGACAGCCAGCAGGGAAAAGTTCTGTGTAGGGTAAGAAATGCTTCCTGTGGATCTCCCTATCCACAGAACTATACACATACTCTTCTCAACTTCCGTCTCTACACATGTGTTTGCAGAACCAATATAAGATCCACAGACCTCTATCAAAATTCAGTTGTTCTGGTGTGATTTATGAAACAGCAGTCACCATGAATATAGCCTAAGATGAAGCAAGCCAGTATATGCCTCTCCTCTATCATTTATGCTGAAAGCCTGATAGTTGCAGGGAGAAAAGAGGGTCAAGTTAGAAATAAATGGTTAAGAATAAAATACAAATCAAATACAATCATGTTGCCTAGTCAGCAAGGCCACTCTTTATGTTTTACTTCATGAAAAATCACTCAGCATTGATTATAAACACTGCAGCATTGATTATCCAGACTACAGGAAAGAGGCAGGCCATTAAAGCTGAAAGGATAAGAACAAAACTTCTTAAAATGGTTAAATACAGAACACAATTATCTCTGCCCAGCTTTTGGGGACACAACCTTGTGATACATCATCACACATGAGTGGGACATGGGGCTCAGCTGTGATAATACTTGTGTTCTTTTTACCTAGGAAGTAAATTCAGAATTTGTCCAGCAGCTATGTCAGATGGAGTTTGTTCAACCTGAGCAAGGAGGGGGCAGGTCTGTCCCCTCTAATGCCTTTAGGAAGAGCATAAACAAAATTCTGGAACACAGTCCTTGCAAATTCCCCTTCACTTTTCCTTTGTAGGGATGGAAAATGCTGCCCTCTGTGTACATACACATAGTCACATATGTGAAGCAATGAGTGACTCATTTGCCAGGCAACCTGGGTGCTGGGATCCCTGCCAGAAGACAGCCCATCCATCTCCTGTGCCCAGTGCAGGACTTTTGGGCCTGGGATCAAGCCACCCATTATTTCCAGAACTACAGATGTGATGAACTGTGATGTCTTAACTTTCAAAGCAAGGCAGCACTGAGAAGCCATTGATTCCCTGAGGACATGGAAACTTTTTTTACACTCTTATTCTTCCATGGTGGAGAAACACACGCCTCTTTGATAACTCTCTGTTACTGGGTGTGTTGGGCCATGCCCCAGGACACTGGGCATACATCTCATGGGCATAAAAATGCTTCCTCAGCTTCCAAGCAGAAACAATAATGGTGTGAGTCAGCTAAACCCCACAGCAAGGCCAGTCCAAGCAAGAATACTACTGATTTTAATTTTATTTTAGGTATCACATACAGAACATTATCTTAATCTTTGTTCCTATCTTCATTATAATCAACCACAAATAACCTCCAGTAATCCCAGTTACACATTGTTATGAAGTTTTCTTTATCGTGTTTCTTGTTGGCTGTTCCCAGTACAGTATATGTTAATCTTTTCAAAACAAGCCTTGAGCTCACTTAAGAGTATATAAAGGTTTGTTTTTTTCCTTATGGGAGAAATTCAGAATATCTCCTTACAAGTAGAGATCAATCATGAAAGAAATTCTGTATTGGATTGTTCCTTCTTTATGCATAGCTTTCTTTTGAAATAAGCAAGGAATATCTCAATTTAAATGTCATTTCAGTGATTTTCTCACATTAAAACCACAGTTAAACAACTCTGGAAAAAAGCAGATGGAAAGAGTCTTACAAACAAACAAACACACACAGAAAACCAAAAGTTTGTCTTGTTCTCATTAGCAAAGAGAAAGAGAAGACATTTCTGGAGAAAAAAGCAAAAGCAACATTTCACTGTAGGTCTTCTCCCTTCCTTGTGGCAAGCAATTAAAATTCTCTAGCAGCGCATACGCTAAAATCCCAATCCTTGTAGCCTCTGCCTCTCAGTCATATCCCCAGGAGTGCTCCACAGCTGGTGATGCAGGTTTCAGTTCTTTGCTGATGATGTCGTGGGGAGTTTCACCTCAGCAACATCAGAGTAAGTGAAGGGAGCCAAGGGCTCTCTACAAGTACAGAACTACTATAAAACTCCATGATAAAGCTTCCAAGTGTCTCAGGAAATACTCAGCCCCCAAAAAAGCCAAAATTGAATTATTTTATGCAGAATTCCCCCTATTCCTACCCAATCACAACTTTAACTCAGATTTGGGGGGCAAGGGGGAGAGGAGTTGCACACCAATATATTTTCCATCACTTTTTCTTGTATAATTCATCAGGCATTAGTTAAGTTTCTTATATGTCCCATACAATTACTATGCTTGAAGTCGTCATATAAGGAAGAAGACGAGAGCTGGAGAACTTTACAATCAAGAGCCAGTCAGGTCTATCTGAATGGTCAAGCAAGTCATTGGTTTCATGCATTCACAGAAACATAGAATAGTTTATGTTGGAAGGGGTCCTTAAAGGTTATCTAGTCCAATTCCCCACATAATGATCACGAACATCTTCAACAAGCACCACATCCAACCTGATCTTAAATGTTTCCAGTGACAGGACATCTACTACCTCTCTGGAGAGTCTGTTCCAGTGTTTTGTCACTCTCATCATAAAAAAAAATAATTTCTTATATCTAGTCAAAGTCTACTCCATTTTGGTTTTAAACCATTTCCACTTGTCCTGTCACAAAGACCTTGCTAAAATATCTGTCTCCATCCTTCTTATAAGGGTCCCCCTTTAAACATTGAAAGGCCAGAGTGAGGTCTCCCTTGGAGCCTTCCCTCATCCAGGCCGAACAATCCCAACTCTCTTAACCTGTCCTTATACAAGAGGTGCTCCATCCCCCTGATCGTTTTTGTGGCCCTCCTCTTGAAATGGTTCTTCTTTCATGTGCTGAGGCCCCCAGAGCTGAGTCCCAAACTCCAGCTGGTGTCATGAGAGCAGAGAGGCAGAAACATTTCCCTTTACCTGCTGGCCACACTGCTTTTAATGAAGGCAAGGATGTGGTTGTCCTTCTGAGCTGCAATTTCTCATTGTCAGCTCATGTGCAGCTTCTCATCCATCCCTCCATCCATCACTGAGCACCCCCAAGTCCTTCTTATAAGAGCTTCTCTCCATTTGTTCATCCCTCAGTCTGTATCAATAATGGTGGTTGCCCAACCCAAGTGCAGCGCCTTGTACTTGGCCTTGTGGAACCTCATAAGGTTCTCACAAGCCTATTTCTTGAGCTTGTCCAAGTCTCTCTGGATAGCATCCCCTCTCTCAGGTGAGAGCAGGTTTCTGATGCATTGATCTTTCTTGGCTTAACATTGGCATTATAATTGCCATTTCTGTGTCCTGACCCTGTGGGCCGTCCGTGACATGCAGAGATGAAAAGCCTACAGCCCACAGCTCTCTTACAGCCCAGGAGACAGGCTGATAAGAACTAGTTAGACAAGCTGGCAGGAAACACAGGGATTTTTTTCCTGAGATTTTTTTTATCTTTAACTACGTTATTAAAGTGCTCAGAATCAAGATGCAAACATGCAGTAGGGGTCCAAAATTAATCTCGTGTATATGCCATATGGAAGACTTGTAAAATTTATAGAAATAGGTCTTGTGTTAAAGTAAACCAGGTGGGTGTTGAATGACTAGGCTCTGCATATGATTCAGTCTCATAGCAGTAAAAAACATTCCCAGCAAGCTATCATTGGTGTGTGTCAGGGTAGATCTTCCCTGAATGCCAGACAGAGGCTTTGTGCAGAATCTGACTGCAGAACAAGCATGACCAGCCCAAAGCAATTCCTGCAGGCACACAGCTTCTGCCTTTCCTGATGGCAGCACAGTATGGCATGCAAAGGGCTGCCAAGGACACATCTGTGCTGTGCCCCTGGCCTCAGCCCCATTTGCAGCCATTGCTCTTCTCTGCTAGAGCAGCCCCAAAGCTGTGGGGGCTGCCTTTGGGTGCAGCAGCTTCCCAATGAAGGCTGTGCCACCCCCACTCACTTCCCTCCACATTCTGACTTGCCTGGCTGCTCCTTGCCTGGACCCAGGCATCTGCTTCCCTTGTGGCAGTCCTTTCCTTTTTCAGCAGCTCTGACCAACCTTTTTGTCCTGGTGCTCTTGAGGCCAATTTTATTGTACAACTTTTGAAAGCTCTTGGGCAATCTGCTTTCATTCTCCCACTTTCTTTTCCTTATCAGTATTTATACTCTTAACTCCAGTACCTCATTCTTTACACATGGCATGTCCCTCTTTCTAATGCTTGATTACTTTTTGCACTCACTTATTCAGAGTGACCTTTTTCACTCCGAGTGTATTTATTGCTAGATGGCTCTCATAACCCTTGAGCATATTGTCATTTATCTTTCAACCCATTCAATTCCCTCCCCATCCAGGTCATCTCTGCTTAGTATCTTTTGTTCCTCCAAATACTGTGCTGCTGGAAGCAAAATGTTTTAAACACCAAAAGAAAAAAAAAATGTTGCCTAACTGCTTCCCTGGTATTATGTATCCAATGGTTGTATTTTGATAGAGAAAGAACAGTCAGATACTTCCAATGTGAATTACTTAAATGTTAGAGTGGGGGAAACAGCAGCAAGGCAGGAGCTGGAGGATAACACAGCAGAGGGGCTGGAAGGACAGCATGGCTGCTGCAGTTGCCATCCAGCTGCCAGCACAGTAGATGGCTCAGAAACAACCAATGTCTCCTGACTTATCTTTGTAAGGCAAGAACTAATTCATTCCAGGGCGTCTGAACCCATCTTTTGGATCTTAATAATCTGTGACATTTCTGAAGCAAAACTTCACAAAGTGGTGCAATCCTAAAATCTACTCCTCACTTTTTTCTCATGAATTGTGAAAGGAGTTAGTGAAGCCCCAAATTGGAAACCATATGTTCAGTTTTTAATTTTCAACTTCTTCTATATGCATACAGCTAAATATGATGCTAACACACTGTTTTCAAAGTTCCCTCAGGAAAAATGGAGTAGACTTTTAATGATGATGGAGAAACATCTTTTCCACCACAAACAGGGCCCCTGGACCAAATCTGTCGACAGTTTTAGTGTCTTCAGTAGTTCTGTGACCATGGCAGACAATGCTTTTTGAACCCCACTTGCAAAGGATAACTACAGGATGGATTCCAAGAGCTGGCAGTCTTCTCCCTTATATGATAATTGGCTTATCTTCTTTGTAAAAGGTAAATTGAAATCTCTGTTTCTTCACACTGTAAGATATAACCCTAACAGTCAGTTACTCGGGATTTTCCCTCTCAACCACCATGACAAATACCAAAGGGAATGTATGACTTGGAATAAAGCATCAGATGCATTGACTCAAATGTGTTGTAATCACCCATCCATTGCACAGAAAAAGCATTTTCAGCCCTGGTAAATGGTACAGTCTCAAAGTATTAATCAGTGTGAATATACTGTTACATATTTACTTTACATAGTTTAATTCCTGAAAGCAAGCCTTGAAATTTAGACACACAGTAAAACAAATATACTCACACAATGACTGACATCTGTCACCAGAATTTGGAGGTATTAGGATAAAAATGTAAAGATCACTGGAGAACATACCCACTTTTCAACATTTGGTCAGGAAAATAAATAGTTATGCAATTCCCTGCCTAAAAAACCAGCAGTACTCCGTGTGTATAGCAGTTTGTTGCCAACAAACATTGTTCCTACTGAGCAGCCAAGGCAATCCACAAGTCCTGCCAGGCTGCAGGTCTACTTCCATTTCAAGAGGTGAAGAGTTCACTTTGCCTCCTCCCAGCCCTGAGAGCAGCACTCGCCAGCCTTTCTTCCTGCAGGCAATATTTGGGAGGCTTCCTATGCTTAAATTAGGCAACATAGGTCAGTGTAAGCCTCCTGTGCTCTTCTCTTCCTGTTTCTGCTGGGCTGGTGCAGAGCTTCATGAAACATTGAGTCCTGAATTAGCACTCCAGCATTGTATACATCTTTCAGGGCTGTTTCAGACCTGCAGACTCCAGCATGCACCTGCTTGCAACTACATTTATCTGTCCAAATTTTCCCTTGCAACTACAGAAAGTTTTGTTTTATCACTAATGTAAGTTTAAATAGTGATCTGATCTGAAGCAGGGCTTTAAACAAGAGTATGTAGTACATGTGGTTTTGCCAGCAGAGACAGCTGTGCAACATGCAGGCAACAGCAAGTCCCATTGCTGTCAGCTCCGTTTTCTTACTCTTAACCCTGATACAGCAGTTTTCACTATAATTGGACAGCAGCAGAGAGAAATTCATATGACATTTTCTCTAAACCACAATGCACAATGAGAAGCTACAGGCGTCATTTGACTGCAACTCTGCATGAGGTATTTCAACTGTTCTATAAATAAATTTATTTGTCAACTTTTTTTCTGTTCTCACTAAAGGAGAATTTTACCCATTTTATGTGTTTGGAATGTGGGTTGTATCAGGAGTGTTAAAGTCTTGTTTCAATGTCTAAATAATACAGTGCAAACAAAGGACCGGTGTAAAATAATGAAATAATAATATCGTGTTTGAAAACTGTGTGATTCAATAAGTGCTGCATTCATCTTACTGAGTTACATGCAAAGAATCTGGCACCCTGAAATGAACTTTTTTCATTCTCTGTGTATGTGTTGGCTCTTTTTTTGAAAGAAATCATACCCCCTCAGTATCCATTGCTTTGGATCACGGTGTGATAAGACAGGTTATACTAAGGGAGAAAATATTATCCTTTTCTTCCTTCTGTTTGTTTTGTTCTTTGCTTTCTGATTTTCACAAACTTTCTCACTCAATTTAACTAGGGTGTTTCCTTTATTCAGCTATTATTTATTTATATGGGAAAAAAAAAGAAAAACCACAAAGAAGAAAGAAACACTATTAAGAAGTGGTTTCTTAAAGTCAAAAGAGGGAACTAAATTTAACAGACCATGTCAGTGACCCTGCTTTGGCTCACCCAAACCCAACCAGCACTCTGTGAACTATCTTTATATTCAAAATACCAGGTTTTGTTGTCTTCAGAGAAAAAGATTTGGGTCATGAAGACCAGGTGCGGCAGGTGTTTGGGTACAAAGGACAGTAGCAAAGCAGTGGTTAAGTCAGGATTTGAAGCAGTTCAGGTTTCAAGAGCTGTAGGAATTGCATATGTATTTTCAATGTAAACTAAGGAATTCCCAGACTAATTTTTATAGGTTGAATTATTTAGAAAATAACATTTCCTCTCAAGGATTCTCTCCTTAGGTAATCGATAAATATTCATAACCCAAACTCCCTGTTAATGAAGATTTTTGCCTGGGAATAACAATTAAGAGTCTTTGTCAAAATCCCAAGCTGAAAATAACTGTCATTCAAATGTTACTGTTTTTGAGTATGTATAAAATATTGCTTTCCAAGATCTAAAGAAAAATCTTTGCTGGCAAGTTGTTTGAAACAATACATAACTAAATGTGAAGGGGCTTGTCTTAACAGCATACCAATGAGGTGTAACTGGCAATCAGGTGTGACTTGTTTAACAAATTACCAATATGTTTCTCTAATAGCAAATTTGTTGCTCCATATTCAGCATTGAAGATTTGCAGCTACTTAAAAAATCTACAGAGACTTTCAACATAATTAAGGTTAAATTTACTTTGAAACTCATGATGGCCATATAAAAGCAAACCAGCGATAATGTACATCTGGAAAAGCACACTTTAATGAAATTCTTTAAGCCTTTTGTTAAAGATACTTCTTGCTCCTAAAATATAAATGAGAATTCACCAAACTATGATTAACACCCATGTTTAATTCTGAGGGGGGGGTTGTGTTAGAGAAATCAGATGTCTCAACCTTATCCTTACTTGGTTTTTAAAAATTTCTGAAGATTACAAGGAATTTGAGGTTCTACAGATAATCATAATTAATTCCATGCTAAGCTGCTGTTCTGTTCCTGTTTGTTAATTCTAAAAATTACTGCAGCATTTACCAGTTTGCCAGAAGTGGCCATTTCTGAACAAGTTTGTTCTATTCATACATTTCTATACTTACACATCTAATTGAAAAGTTGCCTTTGTCTCCCTCATCCAAACAACTGAGATCTGATGGCATCTGTATCAAGAGTCTACCTGTTTTCATAGCCTACATCTACCCTAAAACATCCCAACTTCAGAAATATTTGATGACGAACCATATACTTGAAGAGGATTTCATGGAATGTTGTTACTTTGAAGTCCTAGAAATTGCTTTTTTTGTTCTTACTATTGGTATTTTCTTCAAACATCTGTATGCTATAGGGTGCTGAGGATACAAAAATACACTTCCTAACATTTTAGCAAAGCTAGACATTATATGGTGTAAATCTAAACATGTTCAAAGAAAATACAATGAGTGTTTATAAAATACACCCATGAGACCATCTTCCAACTCTGATTGCCAAACCAACCAGTGATAAATTTCATAGAATCTTAGAATGGATTTGGTTGGAAAGATTGCTAAAGATCATCTCCTTCTAACCCCTCTGAAATGTGAGGGGACACCTTCCACTAGATTTGTTCAAAGCCCCATCCAATCTAGCCTTGAACACCTCTAAGGCTAGGAGATCAGCTCCTCTGGGCAAAGTGTTCCAACACCCTCAAGGTAAGGAATTTCTTCCTAATTGTATAATTTTTCTTACCGAAACTGTGTATTCAAATGGATGTAGATCTCTGAAAAAGCCACCTCCATATCAACAGGTGCATTAGCTGTCTATAGAAAGGCAATACAACCTAAAAAACTTTGGAACACCCACATTATGGAGCAAATGAATAATCAGAAGAAATTAAAAGGAAAACCCACTTTGGATCATGCCATCATGATGGGTCTCCTGAGGAAGAGGGGACTTCTGATGAACTAGGAATGCATCTTCCACAGAAACAGAAATTCTTGTAAATGCCTTTCTATCAGTGATCATTTCAATTTTGATAGTCTTTACATGGAAAAACACAGACTAGTAAATAAATTCAATCCCTCCTCTGAGCTGTCTGGGTTTTTCTCTCAGATAGTTTGCACTTCTAAATCTCCTAAGCAACAAGCCAGCTACAGCTGTCCTTGAGAGTCTCTTCTCACCCTACATTTATTTATTCTTTACAGTATGTAAGTATTTAATGAAGTGTGCCCTCAATGTTCCTTTCTCTGGCTGAACAGGAACTCTGCCTTTTCTCCTTTCATCCCCTTTGGGTTATCCCACTCTCCTTGGCTGTTGATTCCCTCTACCTTTCCCTATAATATCTCTCCTCAGTACACTTTAAATCCTTTCCAGCCCTTTGGTATCACTGCAGGGACCAAGCTCATCTCACCGCTCTTAGAATAGCAGAAGCTGTAATGATCAGCTAAAACAAGACTTCTGCCTTAAAGGTGATAAAATTTAGATGAGTTAATCTCAGCACAGGTGATTAGAAAGGATCTCAACATCATCAGCATGGCAGCTTGCTTCCCCCTTTTAGTAAGATTTGACATGGTATGTTTAGTGTACATTGAAGAATCTTGTAAGTCACAGTGCACTTAATAATAGTCTTGGTTTATGTGAAGACTTTTTATTTCAGAGGAGAGTGAAAGATCATATAATTATCTCATTGGCCCAGAATCAAATATTTGCAGGGAAAGAAATTGTAGGAAATACCAACAATTTTCAGCTTTTCAACAAAACCAGAGAAATTAATATTCACCAGACATTTCACTGAGTCAAAAGTTGTTTTCTGTTTAACTCAACTAAGACTGAAGAACTTTCAGTATTTAGGATATCATATGAGTATATAACATATCAAAAAATGCAGCCAGAATAATGCACACTTTTCTTTAAGTCAGTTTTCTTCAATTTGAGATATGTTTTTTTCAAAGCTAGTTTTTGAAGCCAAATTCCATGACAGTGAAAGCAACATAGACTGAAACAAAAACAGTTATGTTTTATCATGAAGCCAAAGAAAACGTACCACAGTCTCCTATTTCTGATTCCAGCAATGAGAGCTGAAAGGTTACAGGGTCATAACATGGCTAGCAGTACAAATAAAAAGGTACTATTTAGATGTATCTTGTTCTTATTTAAGATTATTCTATATAATCAATGCACACAGACAGTAAATTTGAAACCATTTGAAATACTTTTAAAAATAAAAGAGAAGTGGCCCCTTGGATTCATTTTCACAGAAGAAAAAAGAGCTTTTATTATAAATCATATGAAATATTTGGAGGAAAACCAGTCAGCACAGGTTCTTTTAGTGTGGAAAAAGAAAAGGCTTATTCTAACCTCATGTACACGTATCGGAGTTAAAATCATTAGTTAATAAATCCTACTGTTCCTGCTAAGTGTAGGTGATCTCCTAATTACAGTATTCTACTAATAGTATTAACTTTTATGAACTTAAGACCAAGTTTTGGCATTCAGGTATGTCCAAGTAATTCCAGCGACATCCGTGGGAGTGCTAAAAATAAAGACAATATTTTAGGCTCACAGAGGAGATTAAGCAAGTCCATACTGTGCTTATATGTATAATAAGGCAGACACATAGACTTGTAGATAAATAAGTTTCTTAGAACCCATCAGAATTGTGTACCAGAGCAACACAAACAAGGTGTTCTGGAGCTCTTGGGCTGCGGAGGTCCAAAACCAGAAGAAGCTGAGTGTACTTCTCATCCACTGTAATGATCCTCTGTCATTCCTGGAGGTGATACAATTAGTCAGCAAGAACTGCATATATAGTTGGGTTTTTTTGCTTTTCAAGCCTTGATCCCCAGAGATTTGATCTGACGTAGCACGACGTGGCTCCACATTTATGTTGTCTTGGCAGAGACATACTGGCAAAGTTTTGTGTAATGTTGGCATTTTCTTACCTTGTCCATAAATTGGAAATTTAACTTCACTCTTGTCACCTTAGGATATTTTTTTATGGATTTACAGTGAGAATTTTGTTTAACCTATTCTCCATGATTTTTAAGGGCAATGTCCTATAATCAATGAGATACAAATGCCTCCTCAGGGAGAAAGATGTGCAGTTTTCTGTGAGCGTATGGCCACAAGTGTCCACACATCTGAGTGCATCTGCACACATGCATGTTCATGTATGTAATGTAATCACAACGTCATACATAAATATTTTAATTAAATGCGGTTACTTCCCCGGCCAGAGACGGCTGTCTCACCCAAAGGCTGCCGGCGTCGGACAGCCCTCACGTCCACCGCAACCTGGGGGCCTTTTGGTCTACCAGATGGAACCACAGCTAAGGTGCAGGTATAAGAAAGAGACAGACCTCTTCAGAGTGCCAACAACAGAGGGTGTTTATTCCTCTGGGCCGGTGCTCCGAAGAGAGCGCCCGGACCTAGTGTGCAACTTTTAAACAAGGGGTGGTACACAGGGGTGGGCAGATCAAGGACCAATGGAAAGGATAGAGGGAGTGGCTCAAAACACATCAATCAAATGCAAACCAATAATATGGACCAAGGGAAGGGGAGCTCCTGGTTCCATCCAATCACTCCAGGCCTGTCCTAGAAGTTTCTAGGCGGGGGTGCGGCCTGTCAGTGATGGACAGAACCAGGAGTTATATAACCAAATGATTGACATATAACGAACTTGGAATAAACAACTTGGGGAGAAACCAAAGAGGGGAGGAGACACGGGAAAACTGGGATAAACCATTTAACAACATTAATATCATTAACATTATAAACCGAATAATCAACCAAGGAACAATCGGGGATCGCTTCGCACACCTCCACAATTAAAGAAAGAAAAAGGAAGTGTTTCAGACTTTCCAATTTCCATTGTTTCCCTCTATGTATTTGTGTGAATGGAATAATAAAATAGAGCTACTGTATATATTCTGGAGATTTATAAATCTAAATTAATAAAGAATCTTTGCAAAACATGCCCTGAGGTCATCCTTGAGTAGACAGTGTTGAGACTTCAATACCAGATTAATTCTCAGGCCAAATGGATCAATTCTTCAAGCTTGTCAGAGATTGTTGATGTCACAGATGATGATTGATGTCAATCCATCTTTACACATTTCAGTTAGAAATTGAGCAAGAAAAAGGATTCTTCCAGGAATATTGCATATGGAAAGGCCTATAGGATGTTTTATGGCAAGTCAACAGGATCATGAAGACCTCATGAATCCCTAAACACATTAATAAAATGCATTACACTGCAAAATTTCAGCTACCTAGCATGACAGGAGGAATGAGTTTGAGGAAGTTATCTCCCAATGATCACTGCCATTCCTTCTGTTATGACTTTGATATTGCTTGGTTTCTAAACTATTTTCAGCCCATAGCACTTATTCTTCTCTTATTTTAAAAATAAAATATGAAAAACAATTTTCCATGAAAAAGATAGAGGAGCCTGAAAGCTGAACTGATCCTTTCTGTTTTCATCACCCCCCAGAGTGTGTCAGCTGAGCAATGCAGACCATGCTGGTAGGAGACAAGATGTTAGTAATGAGCCAAATGAATTCCTGGTGTGACTTCACTCACTTCATTTGAGTTATCCCCAGGATAAATTTGTCTCAGAATACTGAAGACTCTCAAAGTCTGAGCTGAAGAGAATAGCAGTGCATGGGAAAATGGCAGCTCTGTTCTGATAATTTGAACTGGATTGTGAATCCAGTGAATCTGATTCCAAATTATGTTTGCAGCTTGGTTTTGATACAGTCTTGAATCAAAAGAATCACTCTTGAATCACTTTTACAGTTCCAGAAAGTGTGGCATGATCCAGCCAGCAACACTGCATTAATAAGCAATGAGCTATGCAGTCCTGTCAAAACAAGCTCATTAGTAAGTTGGCTGCTGGATTTTTGCAACCACTAGCTAAACTTTGGCAATATAAACAGGGGCACCTACAGGGAGGTCCCCCAAGCCCTCTGTACTTTAAAAGATTTAAGGACTTATTTTTGAACATATAAATAGGACTCAGCATCCATTTTCAGCAGTGCAAGTACAAAATAATTTTCTAAAAGTGTCACAAAAGGTTTATTGCAATGATTATGTAGAAAGTTTCTTCTCATATGATTAAAAAGAAATCACATAATATAAACAAAACAAAAAAAAAAATTGTCAGGCTCATAAAACCTGACTCTGGTTTTTCAGGACTGTAAACAAAGTAAGGCACTTTGATGCTCTGATGATTGGATGGTAATTAGAGGGCCACACACATATATATGAAGAGCATAATATGCTAAAAGTCCCTGGTTATGAATAGATCGCTCATGGCTTCCCTAGTGATTCAACCAAGCTTGTCCAGGAAAATTAAAGGGTACTGTGCCTAGCCTTTCTTTGCAAGACTTACAATGACCTACCCAGACTACCCTGGGCAAACACCAGTAAGTCCGGTCGGACACTTCAAGTAACAAAAAACCTGCTAAAAATTACTCAAGTATTTGAGTTAAAGGAATTTTTTCATTACAAGTTCTGAATGTATTTAATTGTCTGTTTATAGATGTATGCATATTTTTAAAATCTATTTATATTTGAAAGAAAGTTGTTAAATTTTATTTATCACTGCTCTTGGAATTTCAGAGGCCATAGCTATCCCACCCACCAATACCACTTTTCCTGCTTTCTGCATCTAAGGCCAGCATCCCAGCTTTTTTAATACCACCAGTAAACAGCAGAAGTAGCCTGGGTGGCTTTAGGAACTACCTGCTTGGCCAGAAGGCAGGTGAGTGTTTTTCTGTCTGCAGACTCTGCCTCCAGGGCTGCAGGCTTTGCCCCCTGAAGGCTGCAGTGCCCAGCTATAACTCATCTGAAAAACAGCTCTTTTCTAGCATCACCTCCACTGGTAAATGCCTCACCACGAGGATCCCGTGCCTGTGCTGTGTGAGCAGACAAGGCTTTCCTGAATGCATTACCTTCACCTGTAAAACTAAAATTAGTTACCTGCCAGCTCTGGAAATTCTCTACAACAAAAAACCACAGCTTCAGCCTCATTGCTTCCTTTATGTAAGTTAGAATGCAGTGTTGTTCAGGTATGGACAGCAGACAGACCTGTCTGCAATAAGAAAACATAAGTCTGTAACTAATTTCTGGACCCTTTTCCACACTCTGAATCTGGAGGCTCAGGAATGTGTAAGGAGCATTGGGGTGAGAAGAACAGGTAAAAATCAGCATCAGCAGAAGTCAGAATTTGGGCTTCTACCTAAGTTCATGCTATATAATAATGTCTACTTCCTAGGACAGTTAGCTGTAGAAAAAGGAACTGAGCCCTTTCATTTTCACTGAATTACTCAGAACCAGAAGTAGCAGTATTAATTTTAAAAACAGAAATTAAAAGCTCTCTTTTTGAGAAAGACAGGGACCATTAATACTACTTTCTATCTGCAGTCTTGGTTGTAACACTGTAAAGCCAGCAGCTTTTATTTGATGTCCAAACTGTGTAAATGTATATATTTTTTTCAATGGCTAGCAGCATAAAAGCTTGTATTTTGCTCTATTATGTAAACTTTCCCATTTGGGTGACAGGAAATTTATTGCAGCACTTCGATGGATTGTAATGGCTGTAGTAACTGTGCAGTTAAGTGCTGTTTCTTAAAAGTAGAACTGGCAAAATATTTAATGAAGCATTTGGCTTTCTGTGCGACTAGATGAGAGCACCCTGTTGTATGCCAAATCAATCTGATTTTGCACAATATATCCATTCAAGCAGCAATTCTGGAGGCTGGAGAGCCAGAGGAGCTGAGAGACTGGATTTTCTAAGCTGTACAGAAAATAGTACTTCCAGATGTAATTTTCAAGTACTGTGAAGTGCCAATTACTCTGGAAGATGTGGATTTGCAGCATGGTTTGAACAAATTCTGTGGAAGCTCTTCAATCTTTGTTGAAAATCGCCAAGATTTTCTTGACTGTTACTGCTGCCACTATGTGTTTAACACTGTAATATCAATATTTATCACTGATAATTCCCTAAAAAAATCTATTTACTGCATTCATACTCCGCAAGGTGAGACACAGAGATTGGGCAAGTGCTGAGAATGAGCAGCTAGTTCCACATTACATGTACAAGCGTGATAAAAAGATGTTTTTATATTTTTTCTCTTTTTTTTTTTTTTTTTTTTTTTTGTAATTTAGAGGTTTTTTTTTTTTTTTTTTTGGATATCGAGGTGTTTTGTTGTTGTTTAATGCTGCTTTTTGGCCAATTTTTACTCCATGTACAGTTTTAAGGCAACTCATTTCCAAGCACCTCAAGAATTACAGGGCAAATATATCACCTAGCATTGTTAAGGAAAATATTACATTTACCCCTTTATGCAGACATGAAAAATCATCCATAAAATTCTTCCATAAATAGCTGTAAGAAAGACTAGAGAATCATAAAACTTTCAGTACATACCATTCTACTGAAACAAGAGCTGATCCCAGTGGGTGCTGGATCCTACAATTATCTCAGATTTCTGGCCCTGAATTATCATCTCAGGGCAGCCTTTCTTCATACAAGATTTCACTGAACATTATAGATGTGCCTGGGAAACACTTGCAGAGTTCTCAAAATCAGCTCTGCTGAGCGGGAAAGAAAAACTGTGAAAGATCAGCTGAGCTCTGACATGGCCATGTTCTCATTCTGAGACAGACAATAAAATATTGCTTTTAGAGACAACACTGTTGTCACTTTTAACGAGTACTTTTATGACACTTGGTAGTCTCTCTTTGGCCAAACAATTATTAAATTATATAATAGCTTTATTATTTTTAGATGGTGTGTCAGTCCCTTCCCTAATGCTGGAAAATCAGCTTCAGTTCGTGTATTGATGCCCTCAGAGACAGGGTCCGAGAAGAACAGATTTCCACAGTTTGATTTCATAACCTGTGCTGTGTTGCCCATGGAGAAAGCAGGATCACAGCCTCTGGGAATTTAGAAACACTTTCCAGATCACACCTGAAGAACACAGCACTATCGAAAGGGCCAACACATGACAACGGCTGCCACCAAGGCTACAGTGAGGTGAGTGCAATGTCTTCATGTGCTGTAGACACGAACAACAGAGGAGACAAAGCACTTGGCACAGGAGGAAATAGAGCAGCAAAAGCAGAAATGTCTCACAGACATGCTCCCATCAGCAGACCATGCTGCTTACTCACTGTATTTTTCCCTAAGAGTATCAGGAAGGTCAGAAAAAGTGGCAAAAACTGTCTGAGGCCACCCAGAATTGAAGCCATACAATCCCTCTCTAAGGAATTTTCATGCCAGGCAACTGCTGTGATGGGTACTATCAAGTCACCTTTCAGCTTCAGAGCATGACGGTAACGTACCCTCAGCCAAGAAAGTTTTTTGGAAGTTACACACTCTACAAGAGCAGCAGCAAAGGCACAAGCAGGAGAGACCCTGGATTTCAGCTGGGGTGTGACTGTGGTTGTGGTGAGGCTGAGTCAACTCCCAGGTCCCTTTAAGCAAACAAAACAAAACAAGATATTCATAGTGCTGCTACCTCTTGCTCTTTCACAGTTCCTAGGATCCCTTTTTTGTTGTTGTTGTTGTTGATTTTCTTTTAATTGGGAAAGAGCTGGTATTTTTCATAGTCTCATAAATTTTTAAGTAACCCCTAAGCTTAATAAAGTCTTTTCTTCTGCTCCATGTTCATAACACCTGCATTTAATCAAGCCAAACAGTTCCTTTTCTCCACCTCTTGCACATCACTCCTACATGTGTTCAAAAGAACTTGTGGTACACTACCTTTGACTAATCTCTTTATAACTCCTCTTCGTAGATGTCACCTGTTCAATGATTGTCACCCAAGATATAAACACTTCTGGATTTGAATTCTCAAAAACGAGCTATTAAAGACATGCCCATGCCAAGAAGCAGGATTGAAAACAGAAGATAAAATACAAAATGTCCTTCAATAATTAAACTTTTACTTTGTTGCAGAAGAGATATAGAATTAAAAAGAAATTAAATATGGCTTCCTTTTAAATCCAAATAGCTAACTATATTTTTGAAGAGGTTTAAGGTTCTGCTACATTCTGAAGAGTCATTCTTTATGCTTCTTGTAAAAATTCTTGGTGGTGGATCTACAAAGTCGAAACTGCCTGATCACTTCTGCAGGGTGCTTTGTTGTGGGACAACACACACATTTCATCCCAGTGGAGACATATCACACGCAAAAACATTCAAATGGACATTGAAAGATAAGAGTTTTCAGAGAAAAAATGGGATTTGATCTTCTCATAAATTACATTTAAAAAAAAATTATCAAATGATTTTGCACACTGAATCAGATACCAAAGTAGAGATGCATAAGATTCAGGGGATAATTGACCAGAAAGGGAACTCATTCCCTCTTTCTGGTACAATTTCAGCAGGAGGGTTAGACACAGCACAGTACGTTTACAGGTGGATATCAAATAAAAGATGAAGCAAATGATGCCTTTCTAAAAAAGGAAGATTAAAAAGAATCAAATGGCAGCAGGATAAAACACTGTAAGAATTTTTTTTAATTGCTTTTAAAAACGTGAATAGAACTGAAAACGAGGAATTAAACACTAAAGTAAATAGTGGCCAACTGTTCTCTGCTGCAACCACTGAATCAAATGGCCTAGATATAACTGGAGTAAAGATTCCAATCCAGGCTGAGAAAGTAACTCACCTGAAGGGTACAAAAGCATTTCAGAAAATTAAGCTGGAAGGAGTTGTGTATCTGTCTGCAGTCTGAATTGGTCTCTGTTCTCCAAACAAGACATTTCTCAAGCTATTGTGAGCTGTGGGCAAGCAGCACTATTTTCTTTTGAAAGATTCAGAACACTCTCCACATACATCCAGGCAAGCTACCAGGCTGCCACAAAAACTGCAAATATATCAGGAGGAACAAAATGAATAAGAGTCAAAAGATGAAATTTAAGAGACATATTATGAAAAAATAGGCTACAGCAATCCCTCAGTCCTGCTTCACACAGTCCAGATCTGACAACTGAGCTAAATTCAGATTTGCCTTGTTTAAAATCAATAGGTCAAACAAGTTAATAAAGTGTACCTTATCATTACTCAGTGTCTCTGGATTTGACTTCTGTGCTTTATTTCTGGAACCTAACAAACTCTGCCTGCAGTAACAAGACATTTCTCACAACTACAATTGAAGCGTTTTAGGAATTTTTTTCTAACTGAATGAATTATTATTGCACAAAACAAAGGATGCATTTTTATGCACTCTCATATATTTCTCAATCACTAATTTCAGCATTGGCATCCTTTAATTTAAGCCTAATTGTGTCATAAGTCATAAAATAAAGGATTTTTCTAATTGGCAAGATGGTTTTTTCAGACCATCTATTCTTTTCTTTAATTATTATTATTTTTATACACCCATAAAAACCATCCAAAAGCTACATTGTAAAAAAAAACTATAACACACGAACAAAAGAATTCAATCCTGCCCCACTTGTTCCCACAAATATATATTTTCTGATTTGAATTTCATATAGGTTTGAGTAGTATGATTCCCATTGAATCGTGATGTACTCTAGTGTGAAATCAAAGCAGGCTTGCAATAGGTAGCATAGCCAGAGGGGACTAGAGAAACTTTAAAAACTTAACATCTATTGTTCATTTCAGCTCATCACTTGCATTATTAGCAGCAGCTGTTCTGCTAAAAACCACATTTTTCTGCCCCTTGGATATGCAGTCCTGCCTCTAAATAGCTGGAAAATGTTGATGTAGCCTCCTGAGAACAACTGACTGTTATCTAAGGTTGCTGAGGAATCTTGGCAAGGCCTGTTTCATCTTCTGTCTTGCAAAGGAGGTTACAAGTTTATCCACCTATTTATTGACAAGTGACTTTAAAAATATTCTTTTCAAACACTGATAGATCTGCTGCTTCTCATCACAGCACTAGTTAAAGTCCCCTTCATTCATATCCCATATCACTGGATGCCCCAAAAATGTATTTTCAGAACATATGTCTATTCTATGCTATAAACCTCAGAAAGTAAGCTTTACTGATATATCCTACAGCTGAAACAATATGATATATTTTCCAATCATTGTACAATTTTCACTACAAAAAGTGACATGCAGAAAGAACAAAAGAAGCAAGAAAGGGAGCTGAGACCAATGCTCTTCTAAGAGACTCCCGAAAAGCTTTCAGCCAAGGAAAAGGAGAAACGTAATTGAGGAAATTAAATCTGGGGAGGAAGGCTTAGTAGTCTGTTAGAAGAGATTATATTTAAAACATTTTGCTTTGTCCATTTTTAACCTAAGTATTTTAATATCATGAAATAAAAGTCCGCATTGTTTTCTTCAGACATTCCTATTTTCATTTCTAGCCAAAGAAATATTACGCTGTAAGCCACAGCTGAATTGTAACTAAAGAAAGCAGTTTTAAAACTACATGAACCCCAAAAACCTTGGCTAATAATAAGCCTATGATAATTATACACCTGGACTATCAAAACCACTGTCGTACTTACCATCTCTGTCATGAAAACTAACTTTGTCCTTCCCTTCCTTAGAAAGACTTACTATGCTAGCCCTAAAATTAGAAGTATCATTGCAGTGGAAGGAAACTCCCAGATCATCAAGTAAGAATTCTTGCTGTCATAGATAACTCTGATAATTTCATCCATGAAGTTCATAATCTCATCCATCCAGCTCCATTTTACTCCCATTTGAAGACTTTTCCACAGACTCAAAGTTCTTGTGGTCAGAAGCTTTCCTCATTATCCAGACTGACCTTTTATTCCTATGTGGTGCCTTTCCACCCAGATGTATTTGCAGACAGTGCTCATATATCCTTTCTCAGCTTCCATTGTGTCAGATTAAATAATCCTTGCTCTGCCTGTAAAAAATAAAACTATTTTTTGATCAAACCAGGAGGATCTTTTTAGACAAAATTTCCTTGACCGAAGTTTTGTACAGCTAAGCAAACATTTTTTCCTCTATTCACTTTAATATCCTTTCCCAATTTTAACTTAGTTGAACTTCCAGCACTATTCTTTTTACACTAGTAATGAGTACTTTGCAAAAGCCAGATTATTTGCTCATTAGTTTTTCTCCTCAGTATAGGTTCCCTGTTGATTTCTAATTTTTTTTTCCTGATTTGTAAGGACTTGGCTCTAGCTAAGAAAGCTTTCTGACAGTTTGAAATCTTCTGACAGAAAGAAGTAATTTACACTTAGTTCCCAAGTTCTTCAGTCCAAGTTCCTACATTCACTCACTCCTTTGGTATTCCCTCTTGAAATTGTGAATCTTTGATTCAGTTACCTTTGCATCACCTTCTTTGTAAATGTCTAATGTCCAATCTAATATTGCAATGACCAAATATCCCAAGATCTTGTGTTATCTGTCTAAGTGCATTATCTTCTCACAACTTCACCCTCTTCAAGGGCTAAAAATCACCTGAGTCAATCACTTGCTTGATGCCAAGGTTACCTGGTAATCCCAATGTGAAGGGATATTTTTTTAGTCACAAGTTTTCCCTACTCCCTTGTACACCTCTTCTGAGCTGCAGTCTATAGCTGTGCATCTCAGGGAGCTATCATCCTCAAAGAAAACTTAGTTTTATTCAACACTGAGCAAGTGTTCCACCACTTACCTTCCCTCATACTGATTCTCTGTGCTCTCTTCACCCTCTGTTCATGCTCTCTGCTTTTAATACACTGTCATCTTGGTCTCTCCTGGAGTCTTTATCCTTAGTTATTTCCATTTTCTTTTCCTCTCTTCTTGTGAAACCAGTGCTACAGCCTGGGGACAGAATGGCTGGAAATATGCCCAGAGAAGAAGGACATGCAGGTGCTGGTTGACAGTGACTGAACATGAGCCAGCTGTGCCCAGGTGGCCAAGAAGGCCAACAGCATCCTAGATGGTATCATCAATTTTGTGGCCAGCAGGACCAGGGCAGGATTACTCCCCTATACTTGGCACTGGTGAGGCCACACCTCAAATCCCGTGTTCAGTTTTGGGCCCCTCATTGCAAAAAGGGCATTGAAGTGCTGAAGAGACTCCAGAAAAGAGCTACAAAGTTGGGAAAGGTCTGGAGCACAAGTCCTGTGAGGAGTGACTGAGAGAGCTGGGTTTGTTTAACCTGGAGAAAAGGAGGGTCATGGGAGATCTTATCACTCACTACAACTGCCTGCAAGGAGATTGTAGCCAAGTGGGGCTTGTCTCTTCTCCCAGGTAACCAGTGAAAGCACAAGAGGACATGGCCTCTTGTCAAGCTCTGCCAAGGCACATCTAGCCTGAACATTAGAAGGAATTTCTAACATTGGACTGGACTGCCCAGGGAGGTGGCCACAGTGGAGGTGGCACTTTGCGCCAAGGTCTAGTTGGCATGCTGAGTCGTGGGTTGGACTTGATGATTTCAGAGGTCTTTTCCAGTCTAACTGATTCTGTGATTTTGTAGTTATCTCAAGTGTCATTTAATGAAAAAAAGTGTTTTTCCCATGTAACCCCTTACGGACATCACATGGCTGATGCTTTTTCACACAGTCAATATATAAAACAAAAAGCACAAGAATCACCAGATAAGTTCTGCAGCTTGCTACTCTTCGGGGTTTCTCAGTCACTAGTCACTTTGATTTCTACTACTTTTCTCTCCATTTCAACAGCTGAATATTCATTAGAAACAATTAAAGACAGGAAACCTAACTCCCTTAGCTACAAGGCCTTTGACCTTTCACCCCACTCAAACAAAACTACCTTAAAACCAGAAATGACGACTAGAACATCTCATTAAGAACAGCGATCAAACCAGTTAACCTACAAATGATGAAGTGCAACCTAATAAACCACTAAGCAACAAAAAATGCCGGTTAACTTATCCCCAAAATACAAGAACTTCTTTATCCTCCAACAGGGCCACGCCCCACCCAGAAATCCCTGTTTACTGTGCTTCCAGCAGTGGGGTTTTTTATGATATGGAGAACTGAAGTGTGATACAGAATATCCAGAATTGTTGGGGTTTTTTTAATACATTTCTTTACTAAACAGGTAAATACCTACTTGCATCCAAATTTTCAACTATGACTCAACAGCAAACAAAAGAGATGCCGTGGATTCAGAAGTGCAACCATATGATAAAAATTATTAGGAAGATAATGGTAACTGACTTTTATAAGAACCATAGTTTAAACAATGCCTCTGTTACCATTGCAGAGAGACAACAGGTGACTTTGGTGACATCCTTGTACATACAAATGAGAAAAAAAATAGCTTGGGGCCCATTTTGTTTATTTATTATTGCCATCTAAGCCATTATGAGATGCTGTGAGTTTCCACATAGCAGAGTCATGTAATGCAAATGTCACAAATTCCTTTTCCTTCTTAATTCAAAATTAGGAACCTTAAAATGCATTAAATTCAAGACATTATCATTCAAAGGGAGATTTCATAGTCTCTTTGGTAGTCAAGGCTATATTGGTATTTCTGTCCTATTTTTTAAGTGCTTATAAAACAGCCATAAATACTGCTCATTTTGGAATCTGCTATCCAAGTTTTCATGCCACAACTGATCACTCATTATATCTTTTCCTGAAAATGTGAATCAGATCAATCTTTCGTTTGGGTGAGGTGAGTTTTTGGATGTGGGTGATCAGAAGCAGTACACCAGAAGGATATAAAAAATGTACTTTATAGAAATTTTAATGTAAAACAGAACTCTGTTAAAATAATGCTCTTTGCAGTCTGCAAGCAACAAAAGCAGAACCCAAAATGATTGCTAGTTTCTCAAGATATGACATACATTTGTAGGTTTTGGAAATAAATTCAGAGCCAAACCAGTAAAACGGTGAGAACATCTTTAGCTTGGAAAACTGCTACTGAATGTCCTAGCTGCTACAGCTCCTGCAGCTCCTACAGCTCCTACATCTACTGGGGAGCACTGTCTCCTCCAAAGCTAGAAGTAGGCAGGCTATGCATGCTTAAAGCAGCCATGTCCTGCATTTTGTTGTCCTGAATTCAAGAAAAAAGTCACCAGTGCTGCTTTCCAGTGGCTGATCGCTTCCTAACCAGGCTTCTCCACATTTTGAACCACTCTGCAGGGTGAAGAAAAAGACTGGCATAAAGACTTGTATTTACAAGTTTTTTCATCTTTGGGAGTTTTTTTCCCAAAGTTGTTTTTTTTTTTTAATTTTTAATTGTCTGTTACAAAAAATCTGTTACAGCAGATCCAAGAGTAAAGCTGTATTGAATAAATTCAACACCATCTAATAGAGGATAGGAGAGGAGGACAGGATTATGGCTAGCTGCAGCACCTTCATCTTCTTGTCTCCTTTATTGTGCTGCTCACAGATCTGCTCAGTCATATGAGAAAAACTGTCTTATTGGTACATGAAAGGAAAGTCACTGGACAGATATATCTGCAGCTGGAAAGAGGACATTTATATCACCCAACCCAACTTAGAAACACATTTTGCAGGAAGAAACACTAATTCTCAGAAAATCCTGATCAGCTCTTGCACAGGACCTCAGGTCAAAAATCACAGAACAAGTAAAGGACAGAAATTCAAAACAAATTTGTCTCGCTAAAACTTGTGTGCTTATTAATATTCTTTCTATATTTTTAATGTATTGCTGTTGTCATTAAGAGGCCTCCAAATTAGTTTGGTCTCCTTTGTACTCAGTGCTGCCTGAATGTAATGAAGAGAAGGGCCATGGCCAAAGAGTTCATATTTCAAATCCACTGATCAAAGTATACACCAGCCACAACACTCAAACTTTCAAGGCTTATTAGCATCAGAAACAAAAAATTAAAAAACCTTTTAGAACTGAGCAAGATGATCTTTTGACTCTGAATCTGGATTAGTTTTCAGTTTGGGAGAGGAAATGTATTTTAATAAAACCAAGAACACTTTCTGCTCTCTACGGAGGCATGCATTGAAGTGATTAAAGAATGGCTCCGTGGGATAGTGAGCTTTCAACTGAATAGGTGAAGAATCTTATTCTGAGATCTTTTGAAATGGACCATCAACTTGGATAAATTGATATCTCTCACAAAAATATAGCACCACAGTTAATTAACAGATTCTGACACAAAAAAAAAAACCCAAAAAACCCAGCCAAACAACAACAACAAAAACCACCAAGACAAATAATACAGTTTCAGGACAGCTTTCAGGGTTTTTTTAAAAAATAATTATAATTTCTAAATAAAATGTTTATTTCATAAATACATCAATATAACCCTAAGAAATTTTGAACTGTAGGGCCAGTCAAATTATTTTTGAGGAGATACTTGTTTATTACCCATTTTTCCTGTTTGTGGTTTATTCTTGGTAATAGTTTTTTAGATAGTAGTTAACTATGTACATTTCATAAACTATTTACTTTGGCTTTAGATTACCTGATGTATTCAATTATTTACAATTATTGTTTCTATTTCTTGCCCAGATGTGTGTTTGTTTATTTTAAACTGATCTCTGAACAGTTTTACTATCACCTTGCAGCAGTGAAATGTGCTTGCAAGGTTAGAGAAGTGGTTATGCTGAGAAAAGTGAATCAGCTTTCAGCAGATTTTTCTTTTCAGATGAAAAAAAACAAAATTCACATGTCACAAAAGGGTGGAAGAGCCACTAAGAACACAGAATCCTGTTTCTGTAGGGATTTTCCTCCAAATTCCTTCAGGTCCAAGGATTTGTGCATGCACAATTCATTTAGATATTCTTTGCTTCACCTCTTCAGTGGGGATAAGACTTCCTTGTTCTTTTTGTTTATCCACAAAGACCTTCCGCTGCTTTTGCTTGCTTTCCTGCTTGTCAGGCTGGACCATTCTCAAGCTTGGAGAAGGTGATCTTGAAAATCAGGCAGCCCTTAAGGACTGTTCATCTATTCCAGGCCATGTCCCATGGGATTCTTCCAAATAGGTCTTTGAACAAGACAAAATCTGTTCTGAAGTTCAGAACTGTGATACTGATCTTGGCACTTCTCCCACCTCTCAGGACCCTGAATTCCACAGCTCATGGTCACTGAAGCCAAGCCTGTCCACAACCTTCATGTTGATAAGTATCAGGTGTGTCAGTGTCTCCGTTTCTTGGCTCCTCTACCACTTGCCTCAGGAAGTCACCATCCCTGTGCTCCAGAAATCTCTCAGATCACTTGTGTCCTGCTGTGGTGTGTCCAGCAGGTATTGGGATGGTTGGAATCCCCCATGGGAACCAGGGCCTGCAAACATGAGACTTTTTCCAGCTGTCTGCAGAAGGTTCTTCCCCATCAGGCTGGCAGTAGCAGGCACCATGCTCAAAAACACCCACATTATTACTCCTGATGATCCTAACTTGCAAGTTCTGAACTGTCTCATCATCCATGCCAGGGCAGAGCTCCATGAATCCCTGCTGCCTTCAGACAGAACTCCCTCCACCCCCTAGATGGTCTCTCTTGAAGAGCCCCTATCCATCCATGGCAGCGCTCCAGAGGATGCTCTACTTCAGCCCTGCTCCTATGCTTGTGTGAACACAAACATACTATTAAACAACTGAGTCATTCCCAGGCTGAAGGCACCATAAATTTTTGTCTAAGCTTTATGTCCCTTCATGAATTAGGGCAATTCAGACAGCAGGCAGCATTCTTACAAACAGCTCATTTTCTCTTCTCTCTCAATCTCATGTAAGGAAGCACCTTACAGGTCTTCCTAATGCTCCTCTAGAAAAAAAATCAGTTACACAGAGCATTTTTCAAACTATAAATTTCTAAGGAATTAAAGAAAAGAGACTGAAATGCTGTTGCAGAACACCAAGGCAACAAATAGGAAATTTTATTGTTGTACATGCACCCTTATTCATTGTCTTTCCTGATCCTGAGATAGCAGTGGTGGAGTGAAATAAATGCTGTTTACACACATTTTCAACCATGGCTTAGGTCAGTTTTCTGTTTCTGGAGAGTAAGTGCTCTTTGGAATCTGTTTCATTCAGTGCCAGCTGAGTCATGGCCATTTGCATATAAGGCTTCTATCTGAACATGGCATGCTCGAGAAATGCCTCCTGGCTACTTGCTACATCCACATGTGGAGTACAGACTCTGGTGACTTCATATTTGAAATTCTGTACTCAAAAATCTAGAGATATTTATGACTGAATGGCCTTTGTGGGGGGGATGAAATACACATTTTTGCACAGTTAAGTTGTTAAATACTGACCGCCCCAAGAAAATGTGGCAGTAAACATTCAGCCCCCCTTTACACATCAAAGCAAGCCATAAAAATTGACCTGCAAAACGCCTATAAGTTGGTTTTAAAAAGCTGGATAAGTGTGAAGAGCCAACTAACAAAAAAGCACTGGTTTATGCCTAATGTTCCCAGCTGCTTATCCTTTACCAAAAGGCACAAGTGAAGCTCTCTCCACCTGGATGAGGGTAACCTCTTGCCTCATGAAGGGATGGGCTGCACAAATCACGCTCACTCACCTGCAACATCAGCAAAGGAACATCTCACTGCCAAGAGTACTGATAGCCACATCTAGCCCAGCAGTCACTGCACTTCCTCACTGTGTTTACAGCCTTGAACACATGTATTTTAGCCAGGATTATAGTTGTCTTCATTACTGTACAGAAAATGCACTTTCCTGGACCTTTTTCTATTGAAATATATCAAATTCACTCATGATCATAAACATGTAAGTCAGCAAGGAGTGTTGCAATTATCTCTGTGAAAGAGAGCATGATTTCTTTGATCCTAGCAGCCAGCCATCTGCTACCACCAGGATGTGGTGCTTCAGAGAGGCGAGAGACACTGTTCTTCCTTTGCCCACCACTGCTTATTAACTTGTGACCTAAACCCCAAGCCTGGCAATCCTTCTCTTCACAACAAAGGTTACTGCAGAAATCTTGAACTTTCCTAACTTAGCCTCAGAGCAGTGACATACATTATAAACTTCAGAAAATACTCCAACATTGTATTCCAACACTGCTCTGGACTCTGAATCTCTGCACCTCTCAGACTGGCTGAAAAGGAAACAGAAAAGTAGGATTACTAGGTGAGCAACAGTTAATTCATACACAATGGTGGAATAAAGTCTATCTGGTAACATAAATTGCTTACAGAATGATCCTCTGAAGACAAGTAAAAACAGACAAAATAAATGTTTAATATTTTTTTGTTAATGTCTACACCTTTGTCCTGACTGACTACAGAGAGATGCCATTTAAAGTGGATATATCCAATGAGCTCAACTCTACAATTCTGCTGGTTCCTTATACAGTGTGAAATGATCCTAAACTGTACTTTTTTCTTGTTTGATTTTCAAGTTTTAAGCAAGAAAAAGGATCATGAAAGCCTTTTCAAGCATTTCTTGGTCTCTTAATTCAGTCGCACATTCTGCTCCCCCTATGGTTTAAATTATTCATTACAAATTGTGCAGATTCAGATGTCAGCAAGTCATTGGCTAAATAACAAGCTCAAAAAGGACTCTGCAGCCATTCTCATAACATGTCAGAAACATCCTATGCCCAGGCAGGGCTGATCATTCATTTTCAAGTAACATCTGAGGCTGGACTCATCTCAGCCTTTAATGGCTTGAAAGATGCTCTAAACAAACAGGTATTAGATGGTCATTTAAAAAAAAAAAGTTAAATCTGACTGAATGTTATTCTTAGCTGAAATCAGTTAAGAAGAATGCATGGGCCTCTACCCCAACAGCGCACTGTGACAAAAGGACCCTTTACAAGCAGTGAGGAAGAGTCTTCAAGTATTGTCTTTGTCGTAAGCACAATCTCAGCATGTACCACCACAATGTCTGTCTTGGTTTGAGAAGACAGGTATCTGCTAGGGAAAGCTGGAGTTTCCCTTGGAATGGAGAATGTAAACCCCGCCCCCCCTCCAAATTATTATAATTTTGCAATTAAAGGCTCTTCGGGCAAAGATTTGGGAATAGGAATATCAGTTCTTTACTAGAAATATTAAGAATACAAATGTAGTAGTACAAAATGGAAAAAAAAACAAACAAAAATCCTAGAAACCCTGACAGAATCAGAAATACAACCTGACACCCTGTTGGTCAGGGTGTTGGAAGCAGTCCAAAGTAAGCCCTCCTGGAGTGGCAGATGTAGTTCTGTTGGAGTAGAGATGGTCCTGTAGAAAAGAGTCCAGTAATGGTGAGATGGGTCCGGTCTTCCTCTAGGAATCCAGTGGAAAACCAGAATGCCTGATGTTCCAACATCTCAGTTTTTATCTAGGTAGGAACGGTTGGCTCCCCCCACTGGGTGAAGCATTTTACAATGGGATGACGTATTGTATCACTCATGTGGTGAACCTTAATGGCCCATTAACAGAAGATATCTCCCTGGAGGGAGCATGGGTCATGGAAGAGATAAGGAACATTGCTCCACCCGGTTTTAACAGCTGGTCCATTATCAGAAGGCAGCCACCCCCTCCCCGCCTGGAGTTACAAGAGATAAAGAAAACACCTCCCCAGCTGGTTCCAACAGATGGAATAGAAAAAACATTTTTTTTTTGGTTACATAACCCAAGGCAACCTCTGCACACTCTCTGAGGACCAAAGTCCTTAGGACACCTCCAGCACCAGTGGCTGTCAGCAGGCTGGCTACATGGCACCTCTGGAGAAAGGTGGTGGGCTGGCATGTGAATCCATGGCCCTGGACACTGGTCTGGCTGAGAATTATAGGCATGCACTCAAGCTCTCCCTACCACAGGAGAGTACACCAGACTCACAGGAAAAAAACACATAAAGCAAATCCTCCTACCAAAAGGAATTTATAATCTGAAAGACTGGATGGTCATTTCAGAGTGTTTTATGTCCTGGGACAGGTTAGAGGGAGACAGGAGAATGTGAAACAAATAAAGTGTGAAAAATAATTCTCACATTAGTCAGTTTAAGAGCATAAAATGACATCCATATATCATGGATGCCTAATTCTTTTCTCTAAATAAGGTATTTGTATGGCAACATGGCCAGTTAGGCAGCTCTCTGGTCACCCGTGGATGAAAGCAACTGATTTATGTGAGCACACTGTGCATTTACACACATGAATTACACATTTACTCAGACAGGACATGTCTGGGTTTGAAAGCCCAGGTCCTAGTTTCCCAAGAACTGGGGGAGGGAGGCCTCTGAACAAATAACTGATAAACTAAAATCCTTTTGTCTGTCAGTTGGGCTGGGGATGCCCAGTGTAGGCGGTACCTCACAGGCAGCTCAGGGAGAACTTGGTCCTAGGTACCCGAGTACGGTTTCCAGAAGTGGCTGCATAATGCACACAGAGAAAAGCAGAGCATCAAGCTTGCTTTATATATCAGTCTTTTTCTGCATCCCATAGGTCTGTGTTTTCCTCACAGCCTTGTCTAGTTTTGAATAAAAGACAAAATTATCTCCAAAATTAGACCAATCAATGCACAGAAAGCACTCTGAGCACACTGTTTGAGCCTGACCTGTGACTGAATACTCACCATATATTTAGCTCAACCATTTGCAAGTCTGTGATGTTGAACAAATGCTCTACTTTCCACTAGTTTTGCAAAGTGTTCCTAAATTTAACTCTGAGTCAACACTGTACAACTGCACATTTAAGTTAACCTGCATAGTCAGCTTATAAATTTTTAAGAAGCTTTTCCTTCTCTAACAGTGAATGTAAATGCAAGTTGTTTGAACAAAGACACTAATTTATCAGTTATAACAATGAATGCACTTCTTTGTCTATTTCTGACTGTGTGAAATATGCATTTGTCATTGACATAAATGGAGATCGATGACAAAAATTATGTGTAAAATGCAGAATAAAAATCAAAAGGCCAGAACAGTCTGGTATGGATTGCCATATGTCCAACAATATCAGTGGTGCTAAGACCATTTTTTTATAGCTGAAGATCTGGCCATTACCTTCTAACATCTCAAAATACTTTTGTGATGTGCGATGCTCATAAACTTTTCACCTAGTGCTGACCTTTTTTGATTTGGAACAATGATAACACATTGTTCATGCTTTCACTCTGTCTGCAAATATGTCTCCTGTGCAGTCAACAAGTTTTACTTGTGCTTATTTGTATTAAAGTTATTTATGATTCTTCACAACTATACATTTGTATTAGAAAAAAGAGAAGCATCACTGTTGCTTATAGTCTTGACTTAAAATGCAGAAAAAAGAAAAGAGCTTTATTTAAGAAACTTTTGGGGAAAAAAAGGCAGAATGAGATAAATTAAATAATGGATATTCCACAAAAGGTCTCCATGGAAGAAAAGGGAAAAAGAAACTTGGTAAAGAAAGAGATAGAGAAAGAGTTTAGAATAGTGATGCCACATTTTCATAAAATAATAGTTTACTCAAAGTTAGCTTACACGTGTTTTCCACAAGGTCACAGTAAGACTCACATAAAAATGCAAACACCACATTTGTGAGAGCCTTCCCTCATAGCAGCGCTGTGTTCTGAACACCTTTATGGGATCTCTGATATGAACCAAGGCCCCATTGAAAATGCTGTATTAACAAAGGCTTCTCATGAGTGATTTCTCAGTGAAAGAATCAGAATGGACACAACTCTACTCTCAATACATGAACCATGACCGAAGAATGTAAAACCCACCACAACCAGTTTTCTCACCTCCAATGCTTACTGCACTTTTTCCAGAATTGGTGGATGCAACAACTGCAAAAAGTAGACTCTGCCCTTGCTTTCAATCTTGTTTCAAATAAATATTCCTGTCAAGTAAATGGAGACTTTCTTCAATCACAATTTTACTCATCAGCTGTCTCAGTCACACATATTCTTACTTAATGTGTAGGATCTTTCAACGAACTCCACTAGTCTATTTTAAATTTATACTCACTGAGAGAATTTAATTAAATCCTTTTTTATTAATGATTTTATTATAATTTAATTAATTATATTCACAGTCCAGGATAAGAAACTCATGGACTTCAACACAGATCAAGTACTTGGACATACAAAAAAGCAGAGAGAGAGAAAGTGTAGATGTGTTCAATTATTCTCCTTTTCATGTCCAAATTTATGTCTAAGGTAATGAAAAGGACTCCAGCCATCTTGAAAAGGTAGAAGGGACAAGAAGGTTTACCTGTTCTAGTTTTGAAACAATCCACTGAAGTCAGCTGGATATCACACGGAGATACTTCCATGGGAATAAACCCAGATTACACTTTGTCTAGATGCACACACTGAGAAAAAAAGAGCATTTGTCCGCTACTAAATGAGCGCAGGAAGAGAAGATTTACTTGTACAAAAACCACAATAATATTTTCACCTACCTTTTAACCCAGAACACAGGGAAGCCCTAGGAATCTGTCTCACTTTAGACCAGCTGAAGCAGTACTACCCTGGGTATACCAGCAAGCAGCAAAGGCACCTTCATCTGCACTGATGGTCAGACATACATTTTTAAATCTCCCAACCATTTCCCCATTACGTGCTGTGATTTTCACAAGACACCTGTCAGAGCACATGAATTGACCTCTTTCAGATGAAAACAAACCCAAAGATGTGCTTCAGGCACTAACAAGCATTCAGCCTACAGGACCAGGCTGTAACTAGCACCAAGTCCCCAAAACCACACATATCACAGAGGTCAGTGCAGGTTATTTCACTCAGCAGATCCACTCCTAATGGAGCACACTACTTGCTAATGTAGAAAGAGTTGTGTTCAGCCACTGCACAAAGGGACAATGACAAGTGGGGACAAGGCTGATTATAGTCAGCCAAAATCAACTGTCAAGCCCTAACAAGCTTGTGATGAAGTACAGCTAATGTAATTATCACCTTAGGGTCCACAGAGAAGGGCACAGATAGAGTAGAAGACAAATGGGCTAGTAAGCAAGAGTCAGAGTAAAAAGCAAGGATTCCTAAACTGAAGGCTGTGATCAAGTCAGCTGTGTGGTGACAGCAAGAAAATCTGCAGTTAGTCAAAATGTAAGGTAATGCAGCCCACAGAGTGTAAGAGAGCAGTTACTTGAACACAAAGTCCATCGTTCATGCTAAATAGCATAAATAGAAACTGGTAGTTCTTTATTCCTTTGAGAGAAATAACTATTAGCCAACCCATCTTTCTTTAAATTCTCTTTTCTGTTTTGCCCCTGATCTCATATTGCATTTTCCTTGTGAAGGCTACAAGTTTTTTTTCTACAATTTCTGAGACAGGGATGATGGGTTTTGCTGCTGACATTACTAGTGAACGACACATGAATTCATAACAGCTCCCACATCTAAAGCAGACCACATAAAAAATTACCTTTAGACATACATCTTTTTTTCCTTGATACCACAAACCTGTTACTTTCATCATGGATCGGAAGTCTTTGGGGAAAAAAACAAAATGGACACGAATTTCTAAGGAAAGAAAAAAGTACAGTTCCTATTGGAGAACTTTTAGAGTTTTTGTTGCATTATAAAGAAGACAAGAAAAGTAACCATAAAGCATTGTATTTGTAGGTCACCTTTAAAGAGTAAACAACAATTATATATACTTCATCATACTGAGTTCTGCATATCACATTGATGTTCCTCAGTTCATCTGTCTTCCATACTGAGGGAACTCATCCATCATCTAGTCATACACAAGCTTGTCATATGGGGGTGATAGAACTTATCTTCAAGGTAACTCACTGACACTTCTTAATTAAATATCTTGAAATATTGCATATTATTTTCCTGTACCACCACTGGAGACAATAGTAATTACATGGTGATTCCCAGAAACATTTTATGAATCCTCAATTATTGTGCAACTAGCTGGATTTGACATTAATGCTGCTAGTCTACAATGAATTATATGTAATAAAATATTGGAAATATTCAGGCACCTTTTCTGTGTTATTCAAGACTGTCCATTCTCCAAAGTTACTTAGATAGTTTTTGCAAATTATCCGATGACCAAGTATTTAAAAAAATCCTGATTATTTTGATTGGGTGATTTCCAAGGTAAGAACAGGTTGCAGGACATCCTTAAAACACAGTCATCCTAAATTAATAAATATTTGCTCTTACAAACATTCCTAAGATGTGTGGACTCAAGGACACAAATTCCTCACATTTTAATTGTCTTCCTTACCACAAGCATATAGATGTTGCAAATGTTGCTTTATTAGGCAAATGAGGGGCCCATTTTACAGCATCCAGAGCCTGCCAAAGGATTCATACATTTCTAGATTTCCAAATATGACGTTTCTGCCTGTCCAACTCCTTCATGAATTTTCAGTTCAAACCATAACCTCCTTCCAGGGACCTGACAGTCACAAAGCATTTCAAAAAATATAAATACTCTTGTCCCACTGCAAATCTGATCATTTGATGAACATACTTCAATATGCTCATTCCAGTTGCCAATCCTGTTTATGTCAGTGCTATTTCTGACTATGCAATTTATTGATATTTATTATGTTCTTTACACATGGATCTTGAAATTTCTCTGGAGTTTTCTCCCTGCTGTGTCTTCCACTGAAAAGTGCAGATCAAACCAGGGTATGTCACAGACAAGGTGCTTTCTGCAAAGTCAAGCAATGGATGATGGAGTACAGAAAGAAATTAGTAGACAAGGGCAACATAAAACTTACTTTAAAACTTGGAAAGAGTTCTGTTCTCCTAAAAATTCAAAATCTCATTTTATCCCCTCATTTTCACTAATTATAATTGCAGGACATAAATCCATACTAGTGTCCCCCAGGGTCTCCTCCAGATATTTTGCTTCCATGTGCTGTGAGGCTATTTTCTCCTTTCAGTTTCCATCTCTTATTCTCTTTAACTTCTGCTATTTGCTTTACCACTTCTCTGCTAAGCTCCAGGTCCCAGCAGACTCTCCTCCTCCAGTTCTTTATTTGCTTTAATATGCTTCTTGCCTGAAAAAAATGTTATCTGGTTTTCTCCACTTCCACTAATTTTCTTCTTCTCTTCATCCTAAACATCACTATTTCCTGAAGCACATTAAGCCAGCTGAATATTTTACTGCCACAATGCAGTCTCAGCTATGCACTTCATTCTTCTTCTCATTCTCTTTCTCAAACATTTCAGTGTTTTCCTGCTTCATGTCTGAATTATCAGTTTAAAAACATCACCACTACTGTTAACCCTGGCAACTGAGGATGTTGAAACACTTCTGCACTGCCCATGGATGCTCTGCTCTGGTCACTCAGCCATCAGTGGTGAAGTCCAACCATCGTTCCCCACCAGACCCTGCACACAGCTTTGGGGGCTCTCTCTGGCTTTTGTCAATATTGTCCATCCATGAAAATTTGTCCTTTAAAGACAACAACCATTTTTTGAGAGATACCTTCTACATGTTTCCTCTGCTAAACCAGGCACACTCGGTGTTCTTAGTGCCAGTACCTTTGCCATGGTGTCTGCTTTTACTTTACAGAGTGCACCATGGTTTACTTTGCAGAGTAGAGGCAGGGAATACTTATCACCTACAGAAATGTTATGATCATTTCCTTCTGACATTTTATGCTATTAAGTGGCATAAACTATGATGAAATGTCATCATTCAAATACAGCAACAAAATGAAGCTGACTCCAAACATGATCTGACTACAGAGTGTGTAGAAAACACCCCCGCTTTATCAGCAAACACTAGAAAAGTAGTTGATAATTTATGTCGTAGCATTCAAAGTTTCTGAAGTCATACATTATTCATGGAAAAAGTCATCTACTTGTGTCTTTAAAAAAGACACATTAAAAAGTACAACGTTAAAAATAGATGGCATTTTATTGGAGATTATAATTATTTAAAAAGTTGGCAACAGGGCTTTTTAGTTCCTAAAATGACCTTTCAAGATGAAATGAGGAAAAGAAAAGCTTCTCTGAGGAAGAAGCTATGAAAAACTCCACTGCATAAAGAAGCATTTACCTTTATGAATATGAATATGAATTTTAGTATATTCTCCAACAAGAACAGAGACCAGTAAAATCACATTCAAAGGTACTACTAAGTAGCAGCGTGGGTCTGCTGAATGACAGAATATTAACCTTGTTGTGACCAAAATTGTCATGATACATCTGTGATTTGGAAATGCAAAGTTTGCCTGGGCAGTAAATGAGAAATGCACAAATATATTGAAGATCATAAACATGAGCAGAGAGAAATCCCTGAGTACCATTTACCTGTCTCTGTGTTGTCACATATATTATCAGTAAACAGATTTGCTTTCATTTCCCTTAATCGGTGTTCACTCTTCTGTTTACTTTCCCCCTAAGCAAAGATCATGTGAAAATATTATTAGCATTGCAATTTAAATCAACAGTAAAAGCATAATTAGAAGTGGACAAACTGTTGGCTGAAATCACACAAAAAAGCAGTCAGCAATTCTGCACTTATTTCATATTTTTAGAGCTATATTTTGTGTGGTCAGCCTCTGGTGCATGTGCTGGGACCAAAGTGCTACCTTCTATGTCATTTACTGGGCAAGATCCAAGGGTGGGTGCATGAAAGCACCAGCCATGGGATGACCAGGATGGTATGCAAAGGTATGATGACACTGATTACTTAACCCTTTGCCTTTATCCTATTCCTGCCTAGGGCAGAGTCAGCTCCTCAGAAGCGTTGCAGAGGAGGTAGAGCTCAAAGAGCATTAGAATGCACAGCAAAAGGAAGTACCAAGTTCCCTTGCTAAGGCCAGCTCCAGGAAAGTATCCTTGTTCAGAGAGGATGTTAAGAGCGTTGTTAAATCCTTTTGAGGCTGGTGGGACTAAAAAA
>VWZU01005875.1:139183-159883 GCA_013397095.1 Sterrhoptilus dennistouni
TTAAATTTAACCATATTGTTAAATGCTTTCTAGACTTAAACTATTACTGCTTTTCTGACTAGTGCTTTGCTCTTGGAGGCCATTTCATTCCTTGGAGGCCATGCAAAAAGAGGCATGAGGATCTTGTCTCTGCAAAGAAGTGATAACTCTTGGCCCCAGTATACTTCTCCACTGCATTAAGCAAGCTCCAGAGAAAAAACCAAGTATTTCACCTTAATTGAAATTTATTCTCCTGTTTATATTAAACAAATCTAAATCAAAGTATAAATTACATAACCACTTTCCTCTGGAGCAGTTGCCTCCTGTTTACAGCTGACTAAATGGGAGCTGGGCACTTTGTAACGGTGCAACTTCAAAAATGAGTGAGAACAGAAGTGCAATGAGCAACCACCAGCTCCAAAGAGAGCTGACTTGTAAAAAGATAAATCTGGGACATAATCAGCATGTTCACAAAATTCAGTCTCCTGCTGGATAACTAAAAGGAGCTATATTGTCTAGTGAAGGTCTAATATCCCTATTAACAGTAGTGATCAGGGTAGCAAACTGCAGGCAGTATAGACAATATGCAGGCAGTAGGCACAGCATGTGTGGCTACAAACAGATATTACAACAGCAGAATAATAACTTTAACCTCTGCCTTCAAAAAATACCACAAATTCTATAGGTTTTTATTCACAGGAAACATTCTGCATGAAAAAGTATAAACATGGCTTTAATGCAACAATATTGCATTATCAGCTCTTGGTAATAGGTTTAATTTTAACGCAGGAAAACCACAAAAACAAATCAAGCTTTTTATGTCCCTTTGCATTCTTACGGTTACAAATGAGATTTCCAGCAGCTTAAATTCCAGTGTATGGTGGCTGCACATTGAATCATTAATTATCTACCTTCTGGTTGAAAAAAAAATCATATTGAAACCCTAAGATGTGGTCTGTATCTTTTTAAATAAATCCCATCTGTTAGTTTCTACTCCAGAACATTTAGAAATGCTTGCCTGAGGGTAAAAAACCCTAAAACTAAAAAATGCCATTGCAGTAGTAGGAGATGGGGTTACCTCCCACTGTTTTAAATTTCATGCTGCAGTTCTGGCCCTCAAACCCATCCAGTGCAGTGACAAGTCTGAGTTGCAATATTTAACTTGCACAGGTTTGGGGGGCCAAAACTTTTTGTTCCTTAACATAGGTCAAAAGCAGAGCTAAAAAAATGCCTGTAGGGAGTGATTAGGAAAGAACGGCAGATGAAACCAAAGGGCACTTAGGCTCTGTCCAAAAACATGAGGCTTTGAAAATATAAAGAAAACATTATCATTTTAGAACAAAGTTTATCCTGCTATTTATGTTACTATCTGTGCCAGGGAGAGCACTGGACACTCAAGGGTCTCTGTCGTAGGCACTGTGTAAGCACACAAGTAGATGGTTCCGTCTTTGGAAAGTTTTCAGTCTAGGCCCTTTCCTTCCCTGCCTTTTGCACATATTAAGTTATGTCTCCTCATTTAATGGCAAAGAAGTGTTGTCAAACTAGATAAAGCAAAATGCCTGCTGTGCTTACCATCCCTTTCAGAACATATTTTATAATCCACAACAATAAAGTATAATTTATGCATTTTTATCAAACTCTGCATTATTTCAATAACATCTGCAGAGATCAGATTGCAATATGTTCTGGGAGATATGGTTTGCCCTGAGTTCATAAAATGTTATATTTTTCAGTTCAATCTCCTGCCACAATTTCATCTGCAGTTATGAGTAATTTTTTATCTGTTTTGCCAGGTCTTGTTTAGAGTAGTAAGAGTTCTCAAAGCCAGATGATTTGCAAAATTTTCTTCAGTGGTCTGTGAATATTGATTTAAAGCAGGACAGAATCAATTACCATAGCTCATTTATTGGATGTCTTTCTTAAAAGGACTTATGTAAAAGAGGCATCAAAAAAACAGTCTTTTCATAAGCTTTTAATTTATTTAAGTAAACCCTGCTGTGATGGAGGACTGTGCTCAAACGAAAGCTTTTCCAACTTTTCTATACAGTGTTCTAAAAAGGATCTCTCACTGAAAGATAGACTATCCACTGTTTTTAAGAGCATTTTTTTTCTCTCATGAGGGAAAAGCAGACACCTGGAGTAACCACTTGGATGAATCCAACAGTGAATATGTGCATCCTTCATCCCTGTCCAAATTACTGCTGTAACTCAGCACCCTCTCAACATTCAGACATAGATCAGACTTCCAGGGACTATCCCCAGTTTCTCAGTGCAGCTGCTCCAGGGTTCTCCCTTCATGGATATGGACAAAATTTTCTTGTTCCAAGCTCCTGAAGCAGACTGTGGAAAGTGACTGAAGTAAATGATTGTTAGCAAAGTGGCGAGGTAATTTCAATGAAAGAGAGATGCTGGTAGTCTGTATTTCTGCTCAGATGAAACCAGCTGGGACTGAAAGAATGCTTGTTCTTGGGCCAGTAACTCAGGCAAGAGGGTTTTCAGCAAAACCTATGTAGAAGCTAAAATTGCTTTTGCAATGAATACCTGCCCAGGGCAAATAGCCCACCTCTCATTTCCTATGTAAAATCCATTTCCTCCAACTGATCTTCCAGGGAATGATCAGAACTGAACAGACTCATCCTTTATTTGGAGCTATTTAGCCTGAGCTGCACAGTGAATCTATAAGGATTTTCCTTCTGATAATGACTCTACTAGTCAGGACTCTAACAGAACACTAACATAAGAGGCCTGTGGCCTGCTAGAGTGACAATAATGTATTAAACTTATCAGTTCACTTCTGTCTCACTTCCCCTACTCCCCATCACTAATCTGACCCTGCAGCAACCATAAATCCTGGTTGAGAGACCAGGTATTGTCCCCACACTAATGTGCATAGACTGAATTTGCATTAAGGATTGATCAGGAAGGATTATCTGCTAGTTTGCACTAACCACTAAGACACTTTCAGATAAAAAAGTTGCTCATAAAGAGGTGGTTAAGACAGCTACTTTATTTTATGACTCATACACCAACAAGTACAGGACTTTCTGTTGCATTGGAAAGATTTGTAAAATCATACAGCTAATGTTCTCTTCAAGGAAATTCCTATATCAAGAATTTCCTATAACAGGAATTTCCTATATCAGGAATTTTTGAACCATTAGACTGGAAATACAAAACCAAAACCTTTTCTTGCCCTTTAAGATATGTTCTACACACTTTTTTCTTTCTTTCTTTTGAATAATAAAAATCCACATATAAATATGTTTATAAAGAGGTAATTCCATCCCTAGGTTCTGAGACCTATAAACCAAGGCAACTTCACTTTCCTTGTTACAAACATCTTAAGTTCAAGTTATACAACTAGACATAGCTGAACATACATTTGTGGTTAAGTCAATTTAAAATTATTTGGGGATAGGAAAATATATTTGGAATGTACTGTTGATATCCAAAAATGTGAAGTTATTATATCCCAATGGTATAAACAAAGAGAGAGTAGGAATTTATATTAGGCAGTATACTGCAACAAGGTCTCAAAGGCAGAGAGCAGGAATAGGTTAAAAGTGGAATAGTGCTAGGGGAGGTGAGGTAGAAGACGAGTTTATGAGGGGACAGCTCTATTTTGCCTAAGCTTGTCTGGAGGTGAATGGAGAAAAGAGCTCTCTTTCAAAAGGGCTTCAGTATTTCAAAATGTATTTGTGCTCCTAACCAGGTTTTACCTTTCCATAGGCAAGAAGGCCAGGCTGGCTCCAGGGTGACATACCAGGAGCACCAGCTGCCTCAGAGAGAAGATCCTGTAGAAATACCTACTGGGAGAACATCTAAATTCAAGGGAGAGAGGGAAAACTGAGCAGATACAGGTATAAATGCGCGTACACATACTGCCAACTGTAAATGGCCTCCCTTGTTCCTGATCCCACTCCTTTATTCCCTCCATAAAAAAATTATGAGACCCAACTATTCATACAGCATTTCCAGAAATTTAATAGACCGTATAGATTAAACTCTGAGGGCCAAGAACTGGTGTCAGATACACCCAATGAAACCCCATCTGAGAACAGAATTTGGCTCAGATTCAGCAGGCAAATGAAAGGGTTTTTTTCCACTTTGAGAAGAAACCCAAGTATGTAAAGTTTATTGGCACTAGTAGGAGAATAAATCAATTTAAGTCCATGTCACACCATTCTTTACAGTTTTGTAACAAGGTGTACTTTGTTAGATTTTAATCTGCATACATTTGAGACAGCAAAGCTCTTCAAAATCATCTTTTAATGGCATCACAATTTATAGACAGTAACTAATTTCAAACTTCATAGCACTTGGCTTTTATGATTATTTCAAATCATTTAAATGCAAATGAATTTCCAGAGAGAGAAAACATCAAATGCCCTTGAGTGGCAACATGTAATAGAACTGCGAGCAGAAATCACAGTAGGAATTTGAAGCAGTCTGATAGGGTTTGACGGGAGGTCTATATGAAAGTGTTTGCCTAAATCCAATTTACATTTCATTTCACATTATATTCTATTTACCCATTTTGTCATTTTAATATGACTTATTTACTTAATCCTGCTCTGAAATCCAATCTACTATCAAGAGCAAATGTGGAATTCTGGTCAGGATAGGACTTACAGGAATTTTGCATTTCAGGACAATGGTAATGTAGTCTCTAAAAAAGAGCTAGCTAGCTTTTCCCCCACAGTTAATAATGTTACAGCACCACGCAGCCAAAAACACTTGTGCATGCCTTAAATAATTACACTTCTTTCAAGCTAAGCAATTGTTTGCCTACTGACAGAGTAATATTTCCTGGGAGGCATTGCTAAGCTACAGTACATACAAAATATTTAGACACAGAGTGCTAAGATCTGAGCTATTCTTAATGTGAGTGCACTCCGAAAGATAAGAACTGTCCTGGAACTCCCCATTCAGCAGCAGTCACAACAAAGCAGCAAAGGTGGGGATGGATCTGCAGGAGGCAGCAAGGGCTGTTCTACCTTTAGTGCTTCTTGTGCTTTTGGATAAACAGTGCCAGTAAGGACCCAGCCAAAGCTCATGTCTTGATGTCATCCCTCCTCTGTCAACATCCAGCCTTTCAGTTACACAATGCACATGTCCTTTTTGTTTTACCTGAGATAAAAACAAGTAACTGTCCATGACTGCTAAGTGACCAAATGCATTCTGCTCTGTCCTATACCAGGGCAAATTCTGCAGTACAGCAGGCTAAACTGTGACATTCAGCATTTGTAGGTGGGCAGAGAGGACGATGCAGTTTGCACAGCTTGGAGGGGGATTTGGTCATGTCATGATCCAGAATTACACATGTGATCAAGGTATACGTGTCTGTTTTGAGGAAAGGAGAATTCCAGTGACTAGGCAGTCCCTCATTTCTCCAAATACCTGTTTTCCAGGCCCAGTATTTGAATGAAAAAGCAAAAAATACATCTCAGACTCACTAATTCCAGCAAAGGCTATACACAGTATTGAGAAGACCTCCTAGTCTGCAGGCGAGGAGAATGAGGGAACATGAGTTTGTGGTGCTACTGGTATCTGAATATTTTCTCATTTCCTAGAGATGAACAGTACTACTTAAGACTACTGTAACAAAGTAAAAATTTAGATCTCACGTGCTCTCAAAACCTGTATTTTTAAAGATAACAGAAGACACAAATACCTTCAGATAGTCAGGGCTATTCATCATTCTCTGCCACACTTCCAGCACATAGCTTGTGGAAATCTATGAATATTTTCATTTCTTATCAGATATAAATTACTGATACAGTCAGTACAATGTTTGTTGGTGAAAACTCCTACAGTCGAGTAAACTGAATGATAGATTTGAAAGAAAATAAGAATAAAATATTGTGCTTGGTATAGAGAGATTACTAAAATCGTGTTATTCCAACAGTAGCCAATTTCACAATCAAGATGTCTTTTCTATTGCAAAGGCAATTTTTATATGTCTCCTGCACATAAATGTCACTCCTTTGTTTATTATGTGTTTCTTTTTTTTTCCATTTATTTCATTAATTTTGTGTATATTTTCTGCAAAAAGACTTCTAAGGAAGTACATTTTTCCTCTGTTTTGAGCAATTTGTCTTTTGCAAGGATGATATAACTGTGTAAAAGCAATAATACAAGGCCTTTTATCAAAAACTTATCAGCACTGTTCAAACAATGAGGCAGTTCATTAGACCTGAATCAGCTAACTCCTGGGTTAGCTTTGGACCTACAGTTTGTCAGGTTAGGTGCTGGTTATTTTTCTTTTTTCATTCATCAAACTTCATGGAAAGGAGTTATTCAGATAAAGACTGGTCTATTGACAAGCAATAATCAAACAGTAGCAAACCTTTAATAAAGATTGTTAATAAGCCTTTATTACTTCCAGGTACAATTCTACCATCTACTAGTCCAGCTCCCCATTGGCTCCCAGGTCTTGGTGACTGATCCCCCCTGTCTCATCCATGGGGGGATGCTCAGAAGCTCTGCCTGGGAAATTTCCCTTTGGAAAAAAACAGGATGAGGTCTAGGGAGACAGACCCTTCCAGAGGCCACCTGCATAGAGACGATGGCTGGACTGCAGAAAGTTTTATTCCCATCTCTCTGGTCTTTCCTCAGTGCTCTCTGCCCACACTTTTTCCTTTCCATTCCCTCCAGCTGCACCCCTGGACATGCAAATTGGAGTGTCTGGCCCAAACAGAGCAGCACAAACCCAGGGCAGTCAATACCACTTCACCTGCCAGCAGGATCCAGCACATGGAGGAGGAGACCCAAGCACTGCAGACAAAGCCATTATTTGCTGAGATCATCAAATCACAGTTTGCTGAGGTTTGCAAAGCACAGTTTTCTGTAAGGATATGTCAGTCCCTTCACTGTGAGGTTATGCTGCATAAAGGCCATAAAGGGCATGTCCTCAAAGACACCTCTGGATCCTGACCTCTGTCTCTCTGGCTGCAAATAGTTTTAGGTTTCACTCAGTTCTGCAGTAAGGGGTGAATGCCTTGCACAGCAGTACCACTCAGCCACTTCAGGTATTTGCTGTGCATACAATCAGGTCCTCCCACAGGCAGGTGAAATATCTCAGGGAAGAGCTAAAATCCACTGCGAGAAACTTTTATAACAAGAGAAACTACTCTTAATAAATAGAATATGTGGAACTTATATCAAAACCAAAATCTGTCAGGAAGCAACATAACTCACCTTTCCTTATTCACACCCAATGCTAAATTGCCTTTTGAATTTCTTCCCTTTTCTACTACCTTCTTTTTTTCATGTAGCAGTAGGATGCTTCTGGTAATACCTGGAAGCCCCTATTTTAACCTTTATTTCCTATTCTGTAACTGAATTAAGATTTTTCTTCCTGCAACTGTCGATAATATTTTCTGAATTTAGATATGGCTGCTACATGATAAAAGAAATAATAGAAACTTTCACTATGAAATAGAAACTGCAAAAACCCCCTAGACTTTAGGCAATACACTTCAAGCACTTACAGTACACTTCAAAGCCAGAAAGCACTAGTGTTAACATAAGAACAGTTCCTTTGCAGACATCTGATACCATTCTCCCAAACCTGCTGAGTGCACTGCTTTTTTTCCTATGTTTGTTAAACACCCCTTTCCCCAGATGGCTTGGTATCAATAGGTCATTTTACCCACAACATCACCACTTTGAACAAGTTCTATATTTTTAAAGCAAATACTTCAGTGGCATTTATACTGCAGGAAAGAAGGAAGAAAACACAACAATAATGCAATTGAACTACGATCTTAAAAAGCAGCATGGCTGAGAGACAGAGCTCTAGTTTTATGACTGGACAAAAAAACAGAGGGAGAAGGGGAGATGTGGCTGTTCCATTTCTATCCACAGATTAAATATGATGTGGTAATAACAAAGATTGAAGGAAGATGCATCATATCCAGGCCAGAACTGAACAAGTGTCCTACCTCACCACAGTGTGAAAATAAGGAACAGACTTCCATAGAGGGCATATACACATCCCATATGTATTCTGCATTATTTACAAAATATTCATTAACATTTCAAACTGACACAAAAATTATTAGGTTGCAAAAAAATATTGGTTAACTGTTCTTCATTGCAAGGATTTCTTCAATAAAAAGACTACTGAGATTATGGGGAGCTCACAAAACAGTTGTGAGCTGTTTTTAAAGGATATTTAAAAAATAAAAAAAAAATTACAAAATCTATCTCCATGTATATGCATGAGTTACTACACACACAAAAAACTAAGTATTTAGGATAAAAATTAATATTCAGTGTCTGGCAAAATATTCAACATTTTCCTCCAGTATAATCATCTTTTTAAACATGGTAGGACCTTTTTGCAGGTCAATCACAGTTTTCAGGCAAGCTGTAATTTAAATCAGCTCCATTCTGCATCTAATGTGGATGTTTCACTGAAAAATAATTAAAACTAACCACACTACTCGTGTCTCCTTGTCTGTCAGGTACAGACCACTGTTGTGCATGCACATTGCTAATCTCAGGAAAGGAAACCTTGCAGAAAGGACAAGAAGGTGACAAAGTAATTGCCCGCAGTGGGTGGTTTGAAAAGTTGTAATAAAGAGGCACTCCCTGCTCATGCTACCTTCATCTCACCTGAACTCCTATTTGGTGACTCACTTTCATTGCCAACATCACCCTTTAGGCTAATAATGGAAATAGATAGCTCTCCTGGCAAGCACAGTCAGTATATCAGAGCTATCCAACTATATCTCTACTTTTTCAGCACCAAGATGGTTCAGTTTGTTCATCAAAAGGGTCTCAGGTTGTTTAATCTCCTTTATCAGCCCTGCTTCCATCTCAAAGCTTGCAAAGGCTCCTGCTCCTTAAATTGCTGCCTTCATCTGAGCCAATGCAGTGCATATTTCCCTTTTCTATAGAATGATGTTTTGATGCCAAAGAGAAGGAGCACGAGAGAGAGAAATAATCTTGGCACTCATTCAGGTTGTTGTGAAGAAAAAGAAGGAAAAAAACCCAGACTGCCAATGGGGATTTCCTCTGTAATAAGCCAGATGGCATCATAGGATGCTTGGGGAGACTGTTTCTGTCTAATTCTCTGCAGTAGCAGAAACTGCCAAGGCCTGGCCTTTGTGGTAAAACCAGTGACTAGCTATTTTATATTCTTTCTCTTTGCTGTGCATGCTGTCCCCACCTGTCACTAATGCCTTTGTAATGCAGTCGGTGCCTGATACAAGCTCCTTCCCCTCCTTTCTCTCCCTCACTTCTGGACTCCCAATAATATTTCCTTTCCACCTATTCCAGCAACATGGATGCAACATTTGCTTTATATCCCAGAGATGTCAAGTTAATTTCTTTCTCCAAGTACAAAATGTTTCCCATAATGTGGGGAAAACCAGCTGTGAAATTTCTAAAGGTTGCCATCCTGGCAAATGACCAAAGTAGGGGTTGATGCAGGGAAATGGGTATCCAGTGTTCTGTAAAACACAGGCATTCAGAAGCTCAAATGTCAAGATGGACAACCTACTTGAAATGCTGGCTAGGGTTACAAGGAGTTTTTAATCTATATTTATAAATGTTATTTATGTACATTTATAGCTATCTATCTGCTTCTATTTTTTTTTTTTTCATATCTGCAAAACTTTGGTGTTTCAGTTGTATTCTGAATTGTGTGTTGGATCTTTCTGTATACCAGATGGATAGTAGTGACTGTGTAAAAGATGAAAAACCTTATAGAAATTTTCCATGGGATTGCTAGGGTGCTTTTTGGTTCCTTAGAGTCAGATCCATAAGCTGTCTGCCTGCCTTAAGGGCCTGTATATCCACTGCAAGGACAAAATCATTTTTCCTCTCCAATCCTATCATGTATTCAGCAAAGAACAGTTAGGTATTTTAAACCCACTCTTCACTGAGAGCAAAGTAGCATTTTCCCACAACTTTCTGAAGCTTCTTCTTTCTTTTTGATATGGATCTTTGTCTCCAAGTTGTCATCGTGTGCAGATATCACTGCAGCAGAGTAAAGAAATACATCCCAGAGTATAATTTCATACAGGCAATACAGATGCTAATGGCTGCTGTGGCAAAGGCAGTAACAAAACTTTGCATGCTGTGCTGGTAAGGAAGGCACAGAGCTAATGCAGAGATGTCGGCTGAGATACAGACAGTGCTGGTTGGCAAAAACAGGACTGCAAGAGTCATAAAAATAGCAACATATATAATCTGATAATGACATGTTCATTGATATACTGTCAACTGGGATAATCTAAAGACAATCAGAAGTTATTTTCTTTATCTAGGTATAAAATAGCAGCAAACAGTCTTACAGGAATTTTCTGAGATAAAGTATTTCATTTCTTGTTGGAAGTAAAGCCATGCACATAGCTGTCTCATTGAGCAGCTGATGAATGTTTCAAGATATAAACATTGGTGTTTTTTCCAATTAAACAAAGATGTGCCATTTCCACATTTTTGGATGAATAACAATAGTCTAAATCACAGTGGGTTTATTCTTTAAATGTATGAAGAGAAATCTGAGGACTGTCAACTGAAAAATCATAAGCAACCTTTTGCTTCTCTCCCCAGCTGCTTTCCATGACTCTGACAGCAGAACAGAAACCAAGCCCTGAAATCAAGCCCTGAACCATGGCAGGCCTGATCCCAGCACATCCTGGAGAGACCCTCCGCCTATGCTGCAGCTGAGACTGGGGACAACATTTGGCAGAAAAGGTCTCTTGGCAGCGCCCAGCAAAGGAAGGCTTGGCCATGGGGGAGCTAGATGGTGCCTTGTGCAGTGAAGCAGAGCCATGGGCTCCCCACCAACCAGCATGTTGTCCCCTGAAGGAGGAGGGCCCAAACACCCCCACTAGCTCCCTGTGTGGCCCCTGTGCCCCCAGCACGGCTTTTCCCTGCCCCAATCCTGCTGCATTACTGTGGGTGGAGGTGCAGCTGTGTACACCCCGCCAGTGCCTGGGCTGGCCCTCTGCCCACAGTAGAACAGATTACAGTTCCCAGAACTGCTCTCCAGGGCCAGCACGAGCAGGAAATCAGGATTTCTTGACACTGGTCTCGTGCTGGAAGAGAGACCAGCCAGGCAGAACTGATGAGGCCTAGAGATAGCTTAACATCAGCTCTTGCCTAGCGCTTTCCTCTGCTACAAAGCATTGCAGCCAAGGCATAACCCAAAATCCAAGCCAGTATGTTTGAACAGGGCAATTACAGCAAAGCCATTTTTTTCACCTCCCAGCTGTATGTTCAGAGTTGTTTCATGTTCATGACTGTTGGGTACAGATTGCCCATCCCCAGCATTCCTTGCTGTGGCCCCAAGGGCCAGTGCAAGCTGGTGCTGCCAGCAGCCCGTGCCTTCCCCTACAGGGGCTTTCTTGAGCCCCAGGTGGTCCCATTTAGTGCCTTGGGAAGACATCCAAAGGCAAGAAAAAGAAATCTTTAAACCCAAAAATTTTTAAACCCAATATAGAACACACCAGACTTGATCTTGACTTTGAGTGAGACATTTCCTTTATTGTGAGCTTTATCCTAAAAAATAACTCTCAATTTGCCCTGACGCAGGTTTACTTGGGTTAGAAAGTGTACATGACAGCTGGGCAAACTTCAGCAAAATTATGTGTTTGTTCATTCTCACAGAGCTTTGGTTAATTTGGCAATGAAAGATGTAGTTTACAATCAGGATAATAGCAATATTATATATTATATATCACAGTAAATTAGCGGGATACTTCTGGAACATTAATGGCATCAGATGCCAATATCTGTGTTGGTTTAGGAAGGCTCTATGTATTGCCTCCAAAAAGATCCTTTGCCAATACCAGTAAAGTTCATATTGTCCATTCAGTAAGATAGCACCTATTTTCTAAATATATATATATTACTACTAATGTCCTCATACTATTGAACAGCTGTGAATCCTTCCATACTCCAGGCATTTATGTGTCCTCCTCTATTAAAAAAATATGTTGATTTGGGAGGCATTTGAAATGTTGACCATTTAATGAAGAAGTAAATTCTCTGCTGTGGGAAATTTCTGTTCTGACTACATGATTATAAAAGCAAACTTTCAGGAAATTTGGAAGCATATTTTCTCTAAGGCAAGAGAAAGCTGTTGTGGAACACAAGATTTTTTAAAAATTAAATATAAATGTATAAATGGCAAAGCCTACCCTTTGACTGTATTTCTGAACTGGGCTTGCCTGTGGAGACCTTCCATGAAAGAATACTCTGATCTTGATAGTGACTGTCAAATACCTGGTAAATGCAAAGTGTCTCCTGGAATGCCTAATGCAGTGAGGGGAAGGAGCTCAGGTTGAAGCCACATTATCACAATTTTTAAATTGCAGTCTTGCTGGTTTGACAATGCACATAAGTTTAATGTGTGAACACAGTACCAGGAGGCCTCTTATCAATATGTTCACTATGCAAGGGTAAGCTTAGAAAACTTCAAAGCAAGTTGATAAATTTCCATAAAAGTGTTGCCAGCCCATAATCAGATGGCCAGGAATTCCCAGTCGCACCAAAGATAAAAATTGATTATATGAATTTGTCCTTGTTTGAACCCAGCACTCCTACTGAAATCAGCAGTACCCACATGTACTGATATCAGTCCTTTGCCTGAAAAAGCTATTTTTATGCCAGTCTGCAGATTTAGGGTTTTTCTTAATTTCTCTTTCAAAGTTTGAAAATGAAAAGACAACATAAAATGAAAACTCAAAGGACTCAATTCCATTTAGATTTGAGTTGTTTCTCTTTGGCAAGCCAAAACCTGCCTTTGGCCTTCATTTGGCTTTTTCAAAGTCATAGTCTACTGCTTCCTTTCCTAAAATTCAAATGCAATACCTATTGGTGAAATACCACACTCTTACTCAGTTGCTTCTAAAGCAGCTCTGCAAAATATGCTCTGTAATTTTTCCAAATCTGGAAACTGAACATTTGTTTAATGACTTGTTCCCACCAGGAAGAGTTCAAATCAAAACCTTCCTCCCACCTCAATTTTGTATTTTTCCTTTTCTATGACTGCCTCACAAGTGCAGGCAGCTGCAAGCCTGAGAACATGGACATTAAATGTAACTATTTTTTTAAGCTGGAAAGGCTTACACCATAGGAGAGCTAATTAAAGTTACTTTGTAGTGAAAAAGAATGTCATAGAAACATCCAATTTAATGAGAAGATAGAGAAACACAAAGACAAAGCCAAAGTCTTTTTCTAAACTTCCTTTAAAGAGAAACTTACCAATAGGATTCAGAAGTTTTCTGCAGTTTCATCTAGTTCCCTTTTGACCCCCACCCCTGTCCCTGAATTATTAAATTAAAGGCCAAAAAGCCTTGCTTTACCAGCTTTTCTCATCTTAGTTAATTTATGTAGTTGCCATCTGAGGTTTTTTTTTTTGTTTGTTTGTTTTTGGTTTGTTTGTTTGTTTGTTTGTTTTTCCTGGATGGAAATGTATTTCAGAAAGCCTTTCACCTTGACAGGAGGACACCTAGGAATGAAGGATCCATCTTCATTCCCAGCAGGTTGGGGCTGATCACACCCTGGTAGAAGTGTTTGCCCTTCTCTCGATTCCCACACCCAGGTGGCAGAGCAGGAGCACCACGGCAGCCAGGACTCAAGAAGTGATATGGGAACAGAAGCACTGCACAGCACCTGCTCTGGATGGAAATCATTTGGCCTGGCACAGCTCTGCACAGATGAAATTGCCTCTCCTTCTGCCTTAACCTGGGGATGAAGGTAACACCACAATGTCAGACAGCTGCTACAGCAGACCCTGAAGTTCCTATAAGCTCCATGTAGTGATTTAATTTTTACAGTTGTTTACTTAGAGGCTTGGCTTTTAATAATTCTGAGAGAAGGAACAAAGCAAAGCAGTGAAGACTTTAGCATTCTCTCCAGCCTCTTTTCTGTAGTGTCACAAAGAGGAAGAAGGCATTTCTACAAAGTCCTGACTCAAGTGTAAATATAAAATAAAATTTATCATATTTGAAAGCATCCAAGGAAAACTGACCTCGTGGTATGAACTATAAGAAAGCTCAGGAGGGAGAAATTAAAACAATTAGTAGTAATTACCACCAAAATTATGGTATTGAATAGGACAGTCCCTAATAATGAGAGGTCACAATTACTAATGCGCCCTTCTGTATGCTCATTTGTCTTCTCACTGTTGTAGTCATTTGTGTTGTCCTTCTGCACAGCAGGATGCCCAGTGCCACACTCCTTTTCTTTTTATGAGGAGTTCACAATAAACAAGGGTTCAATGTGTTCAGAGCAGCAGTTTGTGCCTTCAAAGGACTCGGAATAATATGGGCTTTACTTTCAGTCTCTTTGTAAAGAAACTTTACCGCATCTGAGCTTTATTGTCTTCCACTTTATATGTTACAAAGGAATGAAGCTAAAAACGTGAACAAAACTCCATTAATTTATATGTTCACTCAAATAAATTGAACCAGAATCAAACTTTCCATTCTTCTTCAGATACATCTTCTTTGCACACAATAGGGCGGTTTACCAGTGGATTTTACTGATGGAGCTAATTCATAGAATGGTTTGGGCTGGAAGGGACTTTAAAGACCTAGTTGGACCTAGTTCCCACACCTCACCACAGGCATGGACATCTTCCCCTAGACCAGGTTTCTCTAAGCCCTATCCAACCTGGCCTTGAACACTCCCAGGGATGAGGCATCTACCCCCTCTCTAGGGAACAGGCTCCATCACTCTCATTGGCAAAAATTTCTTCCTTGTATCTAATCTAAATCTGATCTCTGCTATTTAAGGCCACCAGCCCTTATCCTATCACTGCCCTCATAAAAAGTCCCTCTCTGACTTTTTTGTAGACCCCCTAATTCAAGTTACTGATTGAGCCAATAAAGTAGGACAGAAATAAACCCTTTTAGTGACATCACAGTATAACACTGCGCAACAGTAGTATCCATGGAAGATTTTTAAGCAAACTAGACATCCTGATAATTTAATGCACTCATTTTGGGGACTTCAAACTTGAAACCCGGGATTTTCTAGAGAAGTCACCTACACCATGTGCCTAATATGATACATTTTTACAGATTCATAGTAATTCTGCAACTTGTAATGTTGGTCCAACAACAAATCAGCACAAAAGCATTTTGTTACTTAAAGCTTCTTAATCAAAAGAAGGCATTTTGGGTCAATCCTTGTCTGCTTAATAAAAATGTTTTGTTTCAGCACAAATACAAAAACAAACTTCAAAAAGTAACATTAAAATGATAAATTACATTATTCTATTCCAGAAAATTCCTAACACATTATAGCAACTCTATGTAAGCCATTTTTCACAGCCGGATCTCATTCAAATCAATACTGTCTTGAAGGACATTTGATTTCAACATCACAGCATTTTTTAAAGGACAAGTATTAAAAAAATGTTGCCATAGCTTAAAGTGGATACAGCATTAAACAAATGCCACAGTGAGCATAGTGCATTATGTTTTTTATAATCTAGAGACAACAACAAAGTTTTTGGAAAATCTAAAAGTCCAATAAAAGTTCCCAGGAATTGTTATCTGATATGGCACAGGCAAAAAAACATACTTCTTTCCTTTCCTCTTATAGATCCATAAGTTCCAGTTCAATCACCTCCCTTCTGGAGGCTGCAGCCTTCATCAGAGGGCTGGCAAAGCAGGCTGTCAGAGCACTCTAATTTACTTCAGGAAAAATCAATTAAGATAGCTTAAGTGACTTTAACTGGGAAATTGCTGGGGACAGTAATCACCACTGCAGACAGTGATGAGTACACGAGAACGGCAACTTCTTCCATCAACATATTTCTACCAAAGTGGGCATCTCTCCATTGGTTCAACATCTGAGCCAAATCCCTCTCAAATCAACAAAATTTCCAGAATTAAAAAAGTAGAATTAACTATTAACCTGCAGTCAATTTTGGCTAGGAAATAATACTTTGCAAGGTATTCTTACGTCATGTTTTTATACACACATACATACATACATATACACACACACACACACATATAAAAATATATATATTTACATATATAGTTGCCCAGGCACTCTTGTGATTGAGTAAACTAGGCTGAAGGAGAATGTAGTGATAAAGTCAACATTGCGTGTCTGAATCAGTACTACAGAAAACAACAAATGTCACTCCGCTGCTTCTGCCACTTCAGCACCACTTCAAAGGTCACCAATTCCTTGAGAAGCTGCCATAAATAGCCTGCATCTTATACAGAAATGTTCTGCCAAAATATTAACTCAGAGTTGCCTTATATTTTCACCTTCAGTCATCAATACTTTTGACAATCCTTTGCTAGAACATGCTTTCCATCTTAACACCTTATTAATTCCATGGCTACATCTTTCCCCATACTCCCAACAGTAATTGCAGGACTCCCACTCAAGTTTCACTGACATCGAGATGTGGAAAGCATCCTTCCCAGATGGGAAACTCTCTTTGTAATGATGTAGCTCCTGTCGATAGAGATGTGCTTCTGCCTATTCCACCCCAAAATTTAAGCTATGCCAGCAAAGCCTTTTTTTCTTAAATGTTAGTTTAAAATGAGTCCACGCTAGTGCTATTGACAGTATTAAAATGGTGGATGGGAAAAAATTTGCATCCAAACCCAGTAGTTCAATAGGAACAGAGATTTCCCCTGTAAGGAGACATGGCCTCAGTTAAGCAGCAGCTTTGACTCTGCTTCTTTCACACAGGCAGCCTTGATGAGAAACACAAAAAGTGTCTCCTGTGAGCATTACTACAGACTGGGCACCTTGTAGCATCGTTTGCTACATGAAAAAGCCAATGCACATGAGGAAATGAATAATCTCAGGAGAGACAAGACTGGTGCTTTGCACTATAGCAGCTGAACTACGTGTCCCAACAGGAAGTGTACATATGTGTGTGTACAATCAAGAACCAGAGACAGAGAAAGCAGAAGGGAGAAGACACCATCCCCTCAAGCCTTACTGCAGTCAAGTAGTGACTACTGCAGATATTGCAGCACTGGAACCCAGCTAAACTTCTCTCAGCTGCAGAAACCTCCCTCATCTACTCCCAGGTGGGACTGCCCTACAAACAGAAGGTTTGTCTTCTGCGCATCCCTGCTTCCTGACCTCTGTGGGTAAAGATGATATTACCATAGCCAGCACAAGCTTCCAAAGATCATGGAGCATGTTTTCAAAAAACCAAAATCCTAACAAACTCTGCTAAACATTACTGGGCAGCACAATAAACACTGAGCTGGAATAAGTGAAGGGCTTTGCTTCAGGAGAAATACTTGAGAAAAAGAAAAGTCAGAAGAAAGCGGCCATTCAGAAGCTGTATTATTAGGTGTAGACGTATCTTCAGAATATAATGAAACAAGACATGGGTTCCATATTCTGTCCCTCAGCAGAGCAAATGTGAACCTTGTTTGTTCAGAAACATAAAGGCTTACAAAAAAATTAGAATTCACTAAATGAACCAGGTATATAAGACCAAATAATTACACTCAAAAAAGCATTGAAGATGCTTCTTTGAAACATTTCATACAGTCTTTTCATGCTTGCAAAAATTCTTAGCACTAGAAATAATCTAGGGGATAAAACTCAAGACCTAAACCCTAAAAAGTATGCTACCCAAGGGATGAATACTGTAATTATCTAAAACCTGTTATGCTACTTAATAATGTGTGGCCTACATGGAATCAATAGGACTAACTCAGCAGGCAGAGAGCAAAATCTGTACCTTAGTTTCTTTTCTTACTTAAATTAAAAGGCTCACTTTCTGTGGGATTTTCAAGGTCCTTGTAATCTTACCTTTGAATTTTACATTTTCTTCTGCTACTGAGAAAAGTCTTGTTTTCAAACTGGCAGCTTTGCATTGTTGCCTCGATGAATGATTGCAGCAACTTGAAGCCTGCAATGAAAATAGCAGCAGTTTAGGCACAAAGCAAAATATGCATAACAAGTAAATGTATCATGTAATTTCCAATGTCATACAGCCCTTCCCCTACTAAAGGTCCTTTTCCAGACCTTTTGTCCCACAATTAATGGTGTATTTTTTTCTTATTCCCCCTTCTTCCAGGAGTGCTGCTAAGGTTCAAGGTGCAACAATATCAGTGGAAGTATTTGCGCTCATTTCTAAAAATGATCAAGCTCATATTAAAAATATCTTGACATGTGTATATTCAGCATATATTTATATTGTTTTCTGTTCTATTTCCCCTGTTGAAGATGGTTAAGCTACTGGAAAAATCAGTTGAACAAATGGAAAAGGTTAAAAGCATTTCTTTAGAGCTCATCCTTGTATCTGAGTTTTGCTGACTCAGTTTTGCTGAATGAGTGGCTAACTTTAAACTTTTCAGCCAGTGATTAGTTACAGGTAAGACTTTTATACAGTTGAGTCAGCTCTCACTCAGGAAAAGATTCAGAAAGTTCTGAACATTGACATCTTCTGTTCGGATTAGTCTCAATACCCCTGAGGCAGCTAAGCCCTCTGTGCAATACAGTAAGAATTTTGGACCAGCATCTACAGCTCTAATGTCAGCCAGAAGAAAAGAAAAAAATGAAGTCTTAAATCTCACCTCAAGGTGTTTCTGAGAACACAGAGACCTTTTACTAATTTAGAGATTTTTGTTTCCTTGTGACAGTCGAGGGTGGGAATGCTGTGCCCACATACACACCAGAAGAAAGACAGCTGATGACCCTAGCTAGGTGGGGAAGGGATATTGAAAACCTCTGCTCCAATTTCTTGACTCAAAAATTTTCATGTGTTGCATAAAGGAGCCTTGGAGAAGGAAGCAAGCCCATATCTCCCTTTACCCAAGCAAATGCAAGTTATTGGGCAAGAGAATCCTGTTGAGGCTTGCTTTCTTTCTGGTTCAATAACTGTTGAATTACTCCTTGAGCCGAGGGGATGGTGCTGGTGCTGCAGTTGCTCATAGATCTAATCCTCTTGGGGTGGTAGGAGCTGGAGACCGAGGAGGAGGCCATCAAGGCCCTGCAGACATTGCTGACATTTCCCCAGCTCACATAAGTGCTTCTGAGAACTCAGCACAAGGCCCTGCAAATTGACTCAGAGATCATTAGGGAGCCAGCAAAGTGCCTGGTACATGGATTGATGTTTTCTGAGAACTGCTGCAAAGGAAGCAGGTGGTTGCATCTGCCGGCTGCAGTTCTTCCAGATTCTGCTTTGAAGCCAGGATGAATGTTGTTCCAATAATCAAGTATGCAGGCTGAGAGATATATGTCTGGGATGTGTCCTAACTGGAAATGATGGGCTGTGTTACTTGCACAGGTAGTGGGTCCAATGTCAGCTGGGCTTATAGGCAATCTCATCTCTTGCAAGCTCCTCTGAAGTGCAATGCGGTTAATATTGCAAATAAACCAGGATTCTGGTCTCACAGCAAGAGGAATGTGTCCAACTGGCAGAGAGAATAAATACTTCTCCAAACAGGCAGTAATCAGTTAACATTACTCTAAAACAAACATTGAGAAAGCACAGCACTTTAGCAATTAAAGGCCCAAATTTGCAAAATTAATTAGTGTTTCCCACAGCATAGCACTCTACTTATGAACAGCTCTATTGTAAATGTATGATGCTCTAATATGAAAAGAGAGCATTCTTATGTTAATTATCTAATTAACTAATCTGGGCACAATTAGCAGCTGAAACAGCACAGCATTACACTCTCTTCCTTCTTCCCTTCAGGATTCAAGATTGCCTTTAAATGCGTACTTTGGAGTGGCAGGGGACCCTGATGACAGGACTTGCCACCACATTAAGCAGAGCTCAGTGCCAGCAGAAGTTCCAGTGAGCAGGCACTGAAACAGGAGAGGCAGTAATATCTCTGTGAGACAATTTAGGAGGGGTAAAGTCATCTATTTAATTTCAGCCCTATAGATAGCCAGCCCTCCAGGGAAGCCATCCTTGTCACTTCACCGAAAGCACAAAATGCTCAAGAATACAGTTGTCTGTTTCTCTGTCCGTTTGGAAACCCAACACCACTTCACCAGACCCCCCTGAGAGCAGTATTTTCCAAAGGATGGATCAGTGGCTATTTTAGAGCTTTGAAAATAGAGAGTCTCTTTCATTTCCACTTTGCTGCCAGAGTAGCTATTGACTTCACTAAAGTTTACTGTGGCATGAAGAGAATTAGTGAACTGCGTGCAGATTTTCTGACAAAAACTTACCAGAGAGAAGAACATTTGCTGAAAGAGTCTAAATCAGCCTCAGATGGTGGCTTAGACAATGTCTCAAAGTCCTAAATCAAATTACATCACAATGATCCTAAACCAGAGGCAGAAATGAAAGATTAAATTAAATTCATTTTAACATTTTAACATTTTCACATTTCTAAATTTTTATACCTGCATTACATGGCCTTTTTTATGCAAGAATTTGGGTTGTGTTCAGTAATTAAAAAGGGCAGAAAAAGAAAACGTGAGCTGAGACTAACAAATTCTATACAAATTGTATAGAATTGTACAAAATGTTGATCAATTTTAAATAGTTTATCTTTCTTTTGGGGTGTTTTTCTTTTAGAGTTCTCTTTTTCTGCTAGTTTAGGATTTTCCATTAAGAAATTTTGGGTAGATCTACCATAATGCTCCACCTCTCCCACTCATTCAATGCTCTCTGACCAGGAAAGGAGTAGTAGTCACACACTTTTGCCTATGCAGTGCAAGGCTGGTTTTGAGACAGTGCTGACTACTACACATTATAGAATTACTATATATATATATATATATATATATATATATATA